>OV121098.1:25994490-26565373 GCA_921293015.1 Phorcus lineatus | reverse complement strand
AAGTCCTTAAGGTAACCTTAGTGCCATGTTAAAGAATGGGAGTTAAGGTTAACCTTAGTTAAGGTTGCTTTGTGAAAGGATGCCCAGGTCAAAAAGCCCCATCAAGGGTAGATCCAACCAGTTCCTAAGTCAAGCATTTTTTTCATTTTCGTATTGTGTTAGTGCTATTGTCCTTTAGAAAAATAAGGCAAATTTTCAAAACTGTATTGCTTGAGGTTAAAGCTTGTATCTTGAATAATAATTTAGTGATTAGTTTTTGTCAGAAAAGCAATTGTACTAGATCTGGTTTCCCTTATCATTTCAAGCTGAAATTGTTTCAAATCATCACTCTGTGTCTTATGCAGCCAAAGACAGTGGCGCGTTTCTTACCTGCTTACTGTCCTAAATGGTTTTTTTAAAAACCAGAATACTGTCCAAAATAGGTTGTTTATCTGAATACTAGCCTAAATACTTTTTATATCAGAATACTGTCCAAAATAGTTATTTTTATCAGAATACTTTCTTAAATAGGTTGTTTCTTATCTGAATATTAGCCTAAATAGGTTGTTTCTTATTTGAATTGATTTTAATTGTTTTACATCTTTTTAGGATGCACTGAATATGGTGATGACTTTGCTGTATATCAGGACCATGGAATATTTGGCTGCAATACTGGTAGGATCAAAGCAAGCTCTGGAGAATCTTGCATGAAAGCCTGTCTGAAGGAAACTGAATTCGTCTGCGTCAATGCCGAATATGAACATCACAATTCTACTTGTAATTTCTGCGACACGGCATGGTTTGACATTCCAAAGAAGGAGAGAGAACTCAGTGTCCATGGTTGGAAGTTATTCCACCGCCATTGTTCTAATTGATTATGCGCAGGCAGTATGCAGGTGCTTTCTGAAATTTTTTGTTCATCAATATTGTGTACCTAAGTATTGGGATCATGTCAATTTGGTTACGTTCAGTTCTCGGCAATTGCATTACATATGTCCCAATGACATAATGGATAGTACCACCCATGGTTTGCTAGTTCAAGCCGATGCTTGCAGGTTTCAATGCAATGCATAGCTACTAAGGCTTTCTCTCTGCAATGGTAATAGCAGCCATAATATAAGTGAAATACTCTTGAAAGTGGCGTTAAACCCCAAATCACCTCGCCTCACCTCTTAATAGAACATCCTTGGTACCTTTGTATCATCATCAATCTTACGAACCATGTGTATATTTGGAATCTAGGTTTTAATAAGATACAATCCGGCGTAAGGCCGGTAGGTTCCATGTAGCAACTGCTGAGGCATCCTGCTACATCAGCGTATTTGTCCCAGCCCAGCTCCATTATATACCCTGATATCCTTCGGCCTAAAACACTCGTATCGCTAAATATAGTAAGCCAATGAAATGACTCGTATTCAGCGGCACCACCCGGATGAGAGTTCAAACAAATGTTAATGTAGGCTACAAATAGCCATGAGTAACCAGCCGTAAGCGATACGGGCGTTTTAAACCGAAGGATATCAGGGTATATGATGGAGCTATGGATGCTGCTGAGGGGACCGTCGGACTTGATGCTGGATTGATGAGAATATTTTCTTTTAAAGAATGTACACCTTAAACTTGTCATTCCCATCCCTGCATTAACGAGCTCTGCCATACCTATCTAGTATTCTTATTTGTTTAGTTATTAAGTAGTGATATCGTGTGGTTATCTTAAATACCGTGTACTTGTCTATTCGGTCGTAAATATTCAGAGGTAATTGTTAGCAAGACAATTACTCCAGAATTGAAATGATAAACCAAATATGAAGTAGAATTTTCATTCTTTGTTTCGTTTCATGTTAGTATTCGTGTTATTTTACCTAATCTTGACAGTTTCAAAGCAAAATTATACGTGTTCCAAGAATTTTCTTTTGATGTTCCAACACTGTACAAACATTGAACAGCAGGATGCACATAATACTTGCTCCAAATGTGGCGAGTGTTCTAAATTGTTACAAAACTGCTCCAAATTACAATAAAAACTGTCCCAAATTGCAATAAAAACTGGTCAAAATGTTGATAGATATTTCAAATTATGATGCCGTTTCCAAATTGAAATGAAACTGCTCCTACTCATCATTGTTGCTCAACTTCGCGATCCAGTCTTAGAGTTATGATAAAAACTGTTTGAAAAAGTTTAATACAAGCTCGATTTTTTTTGATAAGATAATTTTTCACCAACATATAAAAAACGTTTCAAATTGTACTTGTGCAATGCTTGAGCTATTTTGATCACTCGATTTAATTCTTTTGTAATTATCAGTATCTACAGGGAAAACAAAGCTAAATATGAATTTCCAAATTAATCTTTTGACTTTATAAATGTCTTCCGTAAAGAGAGTTATCCATTAGGTAAAGCAAAGAAAAATAAAATATTCTTCCCTTCGCACATGTGCAAAAAACATCTGATCTTCATTTGCTAACCTACATTCAATATTTCGAACACAAGAAACATCAAAAGGCAACATCACCTTTTCCCTTTCAATTTCTCCAAATAAAGATTAGTTTATGTTAATGTATTTTCTTCAGAGTGGAAAATTCTAATTAGTCAACCCGATCATTTGATCATGGAAAACAATATCAAGTAACAAGCTAACAAACCATTTTTGTGTGAAAGGATTTGATTTCAACATCAATAGGGGAAAGGTTTGTACTCAACGATGGCCAAAGCATATGGACATATGTTGATATTATCATTCACGACACACGAGCGCGGTGGGCCAGACTGCTACATCAGCGTATTTGTCTCCGCCAAGCTCCATTTTATACCCTGATATCCTTCGGCCGAAAACGCTCGTATCGCTTAATATAGCAAGCCAATGAAATGACTCGCATTCGGCTATAGCGGTACCACCCGGATAAGAGTTAAAACAAATGTCAATGTAGGCTATAAATGGCCATGAGTAACCAGCCGTAAGCGATACGAGCGTTTTAGGCCGAAGGATATCAGGGTATATGATGGAGCTAGGCGGAGACAAATACGCTGATGTAACAGGATGGCGGTGGGTACGGCCATTATCATCTGGAAAGATCATCGATCTGCACGTTGAGCAAAGGGGAACCAGAACAATAAAACATTTTCAACACATTTCGGAACCAGTTTCAAATTTTCTAAACCAATGAGTAAGAAGAGCAACCTTCAGCACTTTTGCTTTGTAAACTGTTTTCTAGAAGAACAATTACTTTAACAAGCTTCAAGGAAACATGTAAACATAACATACAAATCCGAGATCAGTTCTTTCTTACCGCAAACAAGCCAATGTAAACTTAACATTGTCGACTCGCATGTCATGAGCTACTGTTGGTTGACTATTCTTAGATAGTTCATATTGTTTAGTTGGGTTATAACCCTGGGCATATAAGTGGAGTGATAACATAACGTTTTACCCTGATACAGGCTTGTTTCAGTTGCTTGAATGGAAGCCACAAAATAGGTATTTCAATCTAGGGATCCTGGTTGTCATGTGAGAAAAATGTGATCGCTTATAGTCAAAGGTTAATCTTAATGTAAAGGAACATGCAAAATTAAGGAAATCAAGGTAAAGAACATTCAATAAAAATTTTTAAAGTCAAGTTTCTCTACATTAAGGGTAATGAGCGGAACAAGGGTTTGACGGAAAAACAGAAAATTTGCATAAATTTGCATACATTATGCAATTTAGGATTAAATATACTAAAGTCTAATGTACACATCAAGGTGATTACATGTGTCAAGTTTTCCAACATTCCAACAGTTACGAGTTATGAGAGGAACAAATAAGCTAAGGTCAGACAGAAACGCTAACAGCTATATATTTGATTATTTCATAGCAATGATAAAATGACTTGATGTTTTGTGTTACAAATGTGACATCAATATTCAGAATTTAAGGTTATAATTATGAAAATTTTTTGGGATTTTTTACAATTCTTCTAAGAAAGCAATATAAAATAGTTATCATTCAGTCCTTCACTCAAATGAGTTAAATTAAAACTGTTGTATTTCAACCAAACTTTGAAAATTTTAGTATTCTTTAGGGGCTTTAGTTTGTTTAGATTTACTACCTTTAAAATTTCAATTTCCCAGGCAACTCCTTTTTTTTAGAAAGATAGCGCAGCAGAATGAACGCAAAGTCAATAGGAATAACCTGTACGATGAATGTGCTCAATTGGGATGCGATCAGAACTCAAAGCCGGCCATTCAAACCTTTACGCAATATTCTTTGACAATGTTGCTAGTTTGTATATTTATGCCTCTTGGTAAGTATTAACTGTCGTTCATGGGACCATAGGTTTCAGCTCCTTCCAGTGTAATAGAACATCATTCATTTTTGAGGTCATTTGTTAATCATAGACACCTTACGAACTTCGTTGAAGCAAGCCCTGCAGTTTCTAGTCGATTCTGTGAATCTTGCCAGATGTGATCGTGCCTTTTATATCCCCGTGTAATGAATTTTCGGTCAGATAAGGAAAATGTGAAAATCGGCATCAGTAAACATTCTTAAAAGTGGGATGGTTTCATTGGTTTCCTATCCAAACCTATGAACTCTCGAGCTCATTGTCCCCTCACAGAGGTAGTTCTGGCTTTGAACCTTCTGCAGAAAATACCTCGACAGTCGACATGATATTCTCTCAGATTCTTGCAGAAAGGAGTATCCAACGACAAACCGAAAACAAGTGATTATTGAAAACGACGGTATAACTTATATTCCAGTAAGACCTATCTTATGGAAACTTCCACAAGTTGAAGCCTGTCTGAGACATATATATTTGTGTGATCCATAGGACACTTTAACAATTTTTCACATTGTGGAACTTGTAAACATTTACATTCTCATAGAACACTAGATCTAGTTTTAAGGCCGGTACCAAAATATAATTTTACACAGTTACGGCCATTGCATTCTAAAATGAATATGCTGCGACTGATGGATCTGATGCTACAATTGGGACAAGTTTCTGTTTGATCAGAATCTATTCCATATAGCTGAATATAATTTTGTTTGTGAGTACACCTGAATAATACGGACTTTGAAATTTAAGCTACTTGATTGGTCATTGCAAGGTCATGTGACCGGTATACATTCCAGTGCAATCGTATTAACCAGAACTGCTTTCGGTTTCGTTTTTCATGGTGTGTGCAAATTTCATTGGTCTCTTACCATTATCAGTCAAATACTTTCGACCAATCATATGAATTGAGCTTTAGATTCATCATCCAAAATAAAAAAATAAGATATGTCTTTAAAGCAGATGGTGTGAGGTCACGTTTGGTTTGAGGTCGTTGCTTGAAGTGTATCTCATTAATAACATGACGTCAAGTGAAAGGGTGAAAAATATCTAAAGGTGTGAATACTTAGAAGGCTTTGTTTTATCAATCTTTTCCACAGAAAAAAGCCATTCAGAAGTTATGTATAGCTATAATGAAAATGGGGAGAAAGTGCTACGAAATAATAAAGCTTAACTCAGGGAATACAAAGTGAAGATTTCATGAACTCTTGAGGACAATTTTTTTTACTTAAAGCTATTTTATCTAAGTCTCTTGTTATCCCTTATGTTTTCTATCGAGTGAATTATTAACAATCAAACGGCAGTCTGACATTTTGTCTAAAACCGATTTGCAACTTTACAAATCGTGACTTTCTCGATAAGTAATTAGAAAACTTTGATTAATGATTTAGTTGTCGGAAGCATCACAATTTTTTTTACCCTTACCGTGGGAAAACACGTTAGCACCAAATGAATCTTTTGCAAAAGAATAAAACAGCAAACTTATTTTACAGATTCATTAAATAAGACATAGCAAGAGAATTGCTTTCCCGTTTCCCTTTATTGAAATATCTGACAGAAGATTGTTGAAGTCTGCCTACACCAAAGACAATTTTGAACATCCTCATATACAAAATTATATTATCAGGTGAAGCTTTCTCCTAGAAAAAAACAATGTTTGCTGAAAACTTCATCGACCTTAAGTTAACTGACTTGAGCCTGGGCGGAGGAACATTCATGGCAGTGTTTGGAATTTTCGACTGTGTCCTTCTGTGCCTGAATACAAAGAACTGTTCTTCCTTCTCCTACAGCCCCGCCATGCGGACGTGTCGACTCAGTCCAAGAAGATACAAGAACACAACAAAACTCATTCCTCAAGCAGGCATCAAGTACTACATTATTGGGAAAGGTATTTTGTCCTTATTTGGTTGAATTAGATTAATATTTGTTGAATGGTAAAACTATTAAAGTTTTGTTAAACTATCTCATTATGCATCCTATTATGCCAATGACATGATTTACAAATTAACTAATTGATAATAGTTTGATATTATCCCCTAAGAGTTTGGCATGGAGTGCGTGTCTTCAGCAGAATGCTTCTACAAGAACTCTGTCTGCAGACAAGGTTCCTGTCGGTGTGCTGTTGGGTACAGTTATCAACCCTCCAACAGTATCTGTGTAATGAGTGAGTTGATTTTCTCAAGTTTTTACTTTGTTGGATATCAATTTAAATAAATCACACAAATATTTGGTCAATCAAGGATTGTTTTACATTTTTTATGCCTCTATCGATGTATAACAGCAACAATTTGTATAACATCGCGAAAATCGTCAAATTCTATTTTGACCAATAGAAAGAGCATATTTAATATTTTGGGTACATGAAAACCCACACGACTGCAGAAGGGAATTTTATAGAAAAAACTAAATGCTACTTTCTTCCAAATCCGATAATTTGTAAATTTGCTGCGGTTACGAGGTCAAATGAATGTCAAGGCCACTTCTATGGCCGACAAGGTGACCGCAAAAGCCGATGACAGTTTGTTGTCGTCAAAGGCACTGTAGCACGTTTTGGAAAATTCTATTTAATAAGTTAATGCAAATGTATGACATTCAGACATTTATTTTTTCAATATATTTCATAAATTTGCCACTTGCTGCGGGCTGTAGCCGTTTCAGGTGGCTTGTTTATTGTTTTAACTACAGCTGCATATCAAAAGTGTGTTCACTTTCTAATGTATCTTTGTGCAAGATGATATTTTGGTTTTGTTTGGACGTCAATAAAATAAAATTCAGCCGAAATGAGAAAAGATCTCCAATTGTCAATGTTTAAAACAGCCATTCTTCAAGTTCTTGTGAGATTGTGTAATCTCTCGTGCAAAAATTCTTATTTCAGCATGATTAAATAGACAGAAGGGGTCATTTTTTAAAATTCCGATTTCCTTACTTTTGATTAAACATTCCATTTCAATTCTCTGAGAAAAAAATCAGCAAGAACATAATGACTTTATGCAATTGAACATCCAGAGTGCAGGTCAAAATTGCCCCTGACCAGAGTAAATCCAACCAATTCGAAATCAAGCATTTTGTTCATTCTCATAATGTGTAAGTGCTTTTGACCTTTTGAAAAATGAGGCAATGTTTCTTATCTGAATACTGTCCTCAATGGGTGGTTTCTTATCTGAATACTGTCCTCAATGGGTTGTTTCTTATCTGCATACTGTCCTCGATGGGTTGTTTCTTATCTGAATACTGTCATCAATGGGTTGTTTCTTATCTGAATACTGTCCTCAATTAGTAGTTTCATATATGAAACACACTTCTTCACAATAGCACCCAAATTAATACGTTGCGTGTCAGATGCAATCTCACTTTCACTATGGAGCTGTACTCTGATCAGAATCTCAGCAAGGTACAAATTAATGTTAGATCCGATTACAATGAGATTTGAATTAGTTTTAATTTTTTTTTTACATTTGACATCTTTTTAGGATGCACTGCATATGGGGATGACTTTGCTGTATATCGGCACCATGGAATTTTTGGATGCAATCGTGGACGGGTAAAAAACAGCACTGGAGAATCTTGCATGGAAGCCTGTCTGAAGGAAACTAAATTCGTCTGCATCAGCGCCGAATACCATGAAATCAAAGCAAACGGTTTTAATTGCAATCTCTGCAACAAGGCATGGTTTGACATTCCAAAATCCAAGAGAGATCAAAATTCCTTTGGATGGATCTTATTCCAACGTCACTGTTCTAATTGATTGTGACCCTTTTTTACACAGCTGCTTTCCAAAAGTTTTTGTTCATCAATGTTGTGTACCTGTACATAAGGTTCATGATAATTTACTAATGTTTTGTTCTCGGCAATTGCATTACTTAGCCCCAATGACAAAAGGAATAGTACCGAACACAATTCACAAGTGCGTCTGTACATGTATGAAAAAGATTTCACAACTATGGCTAAGAGTTGACCGCTCTCAGTAAAGTTCAGCAACATCTGGCGTGGCTCGCCGGATGGGTGGCTTGACCCGATCATTGCTGTATTAACTGAGAGTTCAAGGGTTATTCCTTGCCCCACACTGAGACACGTGTTGAGAAACTTGTGGTGTCCCCTTAGGCAAAGGACTTTATTCAAAATGTGCTTCTGTTCACCCAGCAGTCCTAATTGGGTACCTGGTGTAGATTGTGTTGGAGGTGACCTTTAAGCGCTGTAATCGGCAGCTTGGGTTAGGCCAGGGTAATAATGATTGTAAAGCGCCTGTGAACAGCCCAGCTGAAACTCGACGCTATATAAATCGATTATTATTATTATTTGATTCAATACAAGGATAAAAGAAATTGCCTGTCGACAAAAGTTTTATAGATGATTGATGTAGTCCCACCACAGGAGTTCATCTGTAATTAATCGTTCCAATTTAAGCCAAAGGTGTGAGTCCTAAGAATAACATGAATACAATACTGTCAAGATGTTAGGGCGTGCCTCCTTCCTCCCTTGTCTCGTCAGATGTACTTAAATGAAACATCATCAGCTGGTTGTTATTGTAATCCTGATATTTAGGGAGATTGGGCCATTTAACTGTAGCATCGACACAACTTGTGTTTTCTCTGGCTAAGCTAAACATATGATTCTATGTCCGCATTCAAGACGCCTGATGCTTGGTGTCTAGAATTTAGTGAGACACATTTTGGCGTAAGGCCGAGAGGCCGAAATTACTCGTGGCAACAACTGAGACACCAATCAGAAAGCAGTATTGTCATTCCAGGTTTCGTTGAAGGTTAGAATTAATTATTTTATCTGTTTTTTTCATTCTGTTCATTACAGTTCAAAGCACACGTAAACGTATTACAAGATTTTATTTAGATTTTCCAACTGCATTTCAATTATTGTGTTTGATTATTATAACATGCACCTCTGTGTCGCTTTAAATAAAAATGATTACTTCAAATGTCGTAAATGTTCCAGATTGTAACAAAACTGCTCCAAATTGCATTAAAACTGCTCATTATCATTTCTCAACAGCGCCTGCCTAAAATCATGATAAAATCTGTTTGAAAAAGTTGAATACTAGCTCGAAATTGTGATAACACAAGTTTTGTCAGGCTGTGCAATATATAAAAACCGTTCAACATTGTCATAGGTTTGTATCATAACTCAACAGCGCCTGTCTAAAATCATGATAAAATCTGTTTGAAAAAGTTGAATACTAGCTCGAAATTAATTGTGATAACACAAGTTTTGTCAGTCTGTGCAATATCTAAAAACCGTTCTAAATTGTCATAGATTTTTATTATTACTGAACATCGCCTGTCTGAAATCATGATAAAATCTGTTTGAAAAAGTTGAATATTAGCTCAAAATTGTGATAACATAATCTTTGTCAGGCTGTGCAATATCTAAAAACCGTTCTAAATTGTCATAGATTTTTTTTATCATTATTCAACATCGCCTGTCTGAAATCATGATAAAAACTGTTTGAAAAAGTTGAATGTAGATGCGAAGATGTACAGGTGCTAAATATAGATTTACTATCGTAACACATACCGTCCTCAATGGGTTGTTTCTAATATGCATACTGTCCTCAATGGGTTGTTTCTAATCTGCATACTGTCCTCTATTGTTTGTTTCTAATCTGAATGCTGTCCTCAATTGGTTGTTTCTTATCTGCATACTGTCCTAAATGGGTTGTTTCTAATCTGAATACTGTCCTCGATGGGTTGTTTCTAATTTGAATACTGTCCTCGATGGGTTGTTTCTAATTTGAATACCGTCCTCAATGGGTTGTTTCTAATCTGCATACTGTCCTCAATGGGTTGTTTCTTATCTGCATACTGTCCTCTATTGTTTGTTTCTAATCTGAATGCTGTCCTCAATTGGTTGTTTCTTATCTGCATACTGTCCTAAATGGGTTGTTTCTAATCTGAATACTGTCCTCGATGGGTTGTTTCTAATTTGAATACTGTCCTCAATGGGTTGTTTCTAATCTGCATACTGTCCTCAATGGGTTGTTTCTTATCTAAATACTGTCCTAAATGGGTTGTTTCTAATCTGAATACTGTCCTCGATGGGTTGTTTCTAATTTGAATACTGTCCTCAATGGGTTGTTTATAATCTGCATACTGTCCTCAATGGGTTGTTTCTAATCTGAATTGTTGTTTTGCAAGGGAAACTGACGGGCTGGCGATGCATTGATAAGGTGTACTGAGACCTATCGTCGATCTTTTCATCCAACAACAGCCCAGAAGATTGACATTGCAACGCAACAACGAAAACCTAACACTTCCCGGATTGTTGGGGACTATCTCGAGAAGCAAACGTTAATCATTTGCCGTGGCAGGCCAAGTCATCAGATATTAACTCCATTGAAAACCTTTGGGATCAACTTGTCAACTTGACCACCACTTTTTAATGCAGTTTACCAACATTCACACGCCCCTTCGTCAATAATAAACTCAAACCTTGCCATCGGTCCTCAATTGGCAAAACCTGCTCTCTTCTGTTAACAGCCCCTTCCCAGTCCTGTGTCTGGTCTTTCTGTTGGTAATGTTTTAACATCCTTCTGATGGTGGTGTTGGCTGCAGTAGAAGGTTCTTGCCATTTGATGTTGGGAAGCCTCCATAGTGGATATATACCGATCGCTTGGTCACGTTGCTCTTTCGTAAATCTTGCCATACTTTTGGTGTTCTTTGTATTATTGACTGTCTGCTCTTTTAAACAAGGGTGTGTATGCAAAATGCTTCACGTGCATCACAAATCATGCCTAAAAACACCATGCAAAATTCCAGTGGCTGGGTCCAAAGCGGTGCAGTCGTGTAGAGGAAATGATGCAGTTAATATACTATCATTGCCTGCATTGATCAAACCTCTTCCAGCCCACTATATGTTTTCATTAAAAATATAAAAGGAAAACCTTTAGTTTTGCAGGTTGATATGGACGCTTGTTTCTAAATGGAATCGACAGGATTCTACAATTAAAAGAACCTAAAAAAGTTAAAAAGGGACCTTAATAATATAAATAATGAAAACGAGAATGATATGACATAGAAAAACCCCCCACTTATGATAATAATTACAGCAGTACTAGCAATAATAATAATGAAAATATAATAATGATATAAGTTTTAACCTTTTTTAAATTTCATATTCAGTGTTTTAGAAGATTGAAAACTGTTGAAAATGATTGTGACCAATTACGAGATCGAAACTTTTTTCTTGTATTAGATTTTTAAAAATATAAACACGGTTCCATTTACAACTTTGCATTCACGTTATATCCGACAAACGACCTAAATCTTAAACAGGATCTTAAACATCAATCCTTTTATACCATGCTTTATAACCATTGACTAAGGATGTTTTAAATGTTTTTCAATATAATATAACATTCACTCCATCATAAATTCTTATACATCCTATGTCTCAATACGAAGGTTCTCGTCGTACCGGTAGTTTCCTGGCAATATTTCAGCCAATGAAGACACTGAATGCATGAATAACATTTTTGTTTTCACACAGGCCTGAGCAAAGATGCAGTCCCAAAATTATGCGTATGTGTTCTGTAAAGAAGATCCAAAGTGCAAGGTGCATATTCGAATAAAGTTTATTGTTTAAAGTTTATGAATTATAAGTTTTGTAACGGCGTCGCTGATTGCACAACTAAATTTGATGTCATCCAATCAGCGTTCTACATTTCTAGAACAAGAAACTTTCGTATTAAGACAGATATTGTATAGGAATTAATGACGGAGCTACCTCTGTGGGGGAGAATGGTATATAAGATTTATCAACATAAGGTCTATCTTCTAATTCAACACCCCAGAGAAGTCGTCGACGTAAATCAAGCTTTCACGGGGATGCGTCTCGACAGTCTGAAGTGTCTAGCCGATGCCTGGAAGTGAAATGAATGTTAATTTTTAACACCAAACCTTCATCAGAACTGTATTTGAAATGCTGAGATAAGGACGTATGTAGTTGCAATTTCAAACAATTCAAACCATTTTTAAAAAATCGAAATGAAAACGAAATAGTTTTTTTTAGACAAACACTATTCAAAGGAAATGTATGGGTTGAAATATGATATGATGTTTCCTAATATTTCAAACCATATTTTTGAGAAACAACCACAAAATGTGGTAAGCCATTATAACAATCTATAAAAGACATTAGTCTCTATGAAGGTAAATTGTTGATAGAAATTAAATAAGGATGCTTTTCTTATAGGTTCATTTTCTGATAAAATGCTGGTCTTTCCACCTTCTTAACATAAGGTGTTAATTTCTCGCATGTGGAAGATACCGCCGTAATAAGTTTTATCATGGCAAACCTGAATACTAGGCATTCTAGCACATTTTCGATGCCTTAATTGTTAACATTTTTACTAATTTGAAATTAGTTATGCAAATTGTATTATCTCCAGAGCGGAAAAACATCTCATGTTCATACTCATGTCACGTTTCAAATTCACCCGGCATTTTGATTGTGAACATCTTCTAATCATTTGTATAGGTTAATGAAATTTGGTTTGAAATTTCAGTAAATCATTGAGGAGTATATTGCCTATTTTTAACACACAAACATATACATATATATACAGAAGCAATTAAGCTGCATATTACTTTTTTAAACATTCTTTCCATCCTTGCAGCAGAAAAGGAAATCACTTCTCACCAATGTGCAGTTTGGACAGAAACCATGCACAAACTCATGATGTAGAGAATCGTAGAACCTCCTGCTAGAACCGGTACTCCCAAAGAGGATGAGTTCACTGGTTTTGATGAGCCTCAGGCAGACCTCAATGAAAGATGAAAGAGCATTGACGACGTTGGGAGACGTCATCCATTTGCTTCAAGGCACATAAGGATTTTGTGTGGAGCTACTGATTAAGAGATTGAGGATTTAGCGTCGGACGTCGCCATGAGGTAATTTGCAAATTGTCCACCGAATATGGATACAGTCAAACGCCTTGGTTGGTTTACAACACTTAGTTAACTCTGTTTTCGGGGAGGGAAAAATCTTTGCTAGAACCGGTACTTCCACAGAGGATGAGTTCAGTAGTTTTTATGAGCCTCAGGCAGACCTCAATGAAAGATGACAGAGCATTGACGACGTTGGGAGACGTCATCCATTTGCTTCAAGGCACATAAGGATTTTGTGTGGAGCTACTGATTAAGAGATTGAGGATTTAGCGTCGGACGTCGCCATGAGGAAATTTGCAAATTGTCCACCGAATATGGATAGAGTCAAAACGCCTTGGGTGGTTGGCAACACTTAGTTAACTCTGTTTCTGGAGGGAAAAATCTTTGCTAGAACCAGTACTCCTACACAGGATAAGTTCACTGGTTTTGATGAGCATAAAATGATATAAATACACACTACGGGGGTCATGGAGACTTTATGGCGCAATGAGAGGACTGGCCAAGGTCACGTTCATCATTTGTTGACTTGCCTTTTACTGGCAACATAGGATCGGGACTTTTCAGAGACATGGCTGAGACTCCGCATACTTGTTTATTCACGAAGAAGAGTCTGACACGATGACCAAAGAAATTCATAGATATATTACACATAAAGGTATATATAAAATTTAGGTTCTGAAACCTTGTTTGTGGTTTAGGCGGTGGTATTATACAAATGCTGAGGAAATGAAGCGATTGATAGCAATGCTACACTGAGAAACTGTTCAACAAGTACTATTACTTCCACGCTTCTTCTTCTGTTCTTAATGCATTCCTGGGACAGGTATTTGTTCACTCCATCGACACTGATGTACATTCGAAAACTGTGCAATGCCAAACCAAATTTATCTTCAAATCAATAAATGTTGTATAAATATACAACCGTACATCATTTTCACAGAATTTACAATAGGCAAATGTACTTATTTGCACTTTCAAATCTACATTCCCGACAAATTCACAAAGTATTGAATAAAGGCTCACATATTCAAGGATTTGCTAAATGGTTATGTTTACAACCCAAAATGACGGCACTTTTTAAATAGCAATAAAACTTGTAATAGGTGGGATAAAAAAATCTTAGTATCGTCCATTTATATGTGGAACTGCAAACTAGTTTTGTTTATTACATTAAACTATGTCTGGAATTCCGAATGGTAAAACATCAATATAATGAAAAGGTCGCATATCGATGGATTGCAGAATTCAGCAACTGGTGCTACTAGGACAAAATTGTCGTTGCGATATCAGCAATGTATGGATTAATGAGGATTGTCACGCAATTTGCAACATTTGTTCTTTTTCTTGAGATCTATGTATTTCCCTAAAACGTGCCCTTAAATCAGCCTTGAGCAACATTTTATGCCTCAGGTTTGGAAAAGTTAGAAGCAATGGCTAAAGGTGGAGGGAAGGCAGAGCTCTTCAGGATAATCTTAATCTATATCACTCCCTCACCTTTGCATACATTCGTCCAGTCAAACAAATAAAGATGAAATCTATTCCCAACATCCCGCCAATTCTTTTCTTGACAGTCGACAGAGCACGTCGTATTCTCCTCTGGGGGCCAAAGACACTCATATCTCCTAGACTGTGGAAAAGTGCAAGCGATGATAAGCGGAAGGAAACCTGATAAAAATACTTTAACTCAATCTATGTCATATAACAAGTCAGCTAATGGTGAGAAACTTGACTCGGATAGTGCAAACTAAAATGACTTAAATGAGATAGTTGCAACGAAGAAACCTTCGCCCACCTGACATTATACACCCGAATAAAATACTTTAGTGGAAACAAAAGAAATATGACTTACATTTTTTTATTAACCATACCATTTATACACATATTTTTCTTATTTATGTTTATCCAAAAAAGTGGAATTAATATTGACCAAATTTGATATCAAATTAATAGAGATTCTTATAGAGTGGACTATTGATGCATCGTTTCTTAAAGCTAGAAAATGACAAATCTGTTACAGGGATATTGATATTCTAAGCAAAATTTTAATTTACCCGTAAAATAGATATTCAAGTCACATAGCTGTCATTTTCCTCATGTACTGTAACATTTGTTTAATTCCGTGATCAACCTTGGTTCTATCTTTAATATTGCTATGGCAAACAGCATCATCTTGACCTGAAACATATCAGGAATAGATTTTTAAGATGATAATAAATATTTAACACATCAATAAAATTCTTAATCTATTCAGCCTATTTCGGTTTCAGCCTTAAAGAGCCACTCCGTGATTTTCATAACATATTATTTACCTTTGATACGAACATAAACATCTGAGCTTTTCATATCCGAAAGACATACATATGACAAATACTGGTTTTCCATGAAAATCTAAAAACAGCCTTATAAATGCACATAGGTGTAGATATCAAGGACAATAAATATGGATACTAGTTACGAAACCTAACAAACACTATCAATCACTTACTGCGCTCCTGGCTGTTTTAGGTAAGTCTCCAAAATTGCGTTTGACTATTTGACGCGCGCCACTGTCTGGTTTTCGATCATAATTGCGACGTTCTACCTTCATATTGTCACTGTAAAAAAACAATAAGCTTTAAAATGTGTCTTTTTGGTAACAGTCGATACTTTGCGATCAAATGGCATATATGACTCTAACAACTAACGGAGTGGCTCTTTAGTAATAGATGTTTTTCATGTTCCAAAAACTGGTCTGTCATTGGTAATCTTCCCAGAAATACATACATCCCTTGCTACAGCTCCCCTTAAAACTAGCGCACTAATCTTTCTTGACCTTCATTTTCAACGGTTTACGAGCTACAGCAAGGTATTGGAAGAGCTCAAGGTAAAGAAGGTAGAGCAGCTCTAGGTAGGAGGTCTAGGTAGAGGAGGTCTAGTTAGGGGAGAAAGAGGAGCTCTAGGTAGAGGAGGTCTGGGTAGAGGAGGTCTAGTTAGGGGAGAAAGAGGAGCTCTAGGTAGAAGAGGTCTAGTCAGAGGAGCTCTAGAAAGAAAAGGTACAAGAGCTCTAGGTAGAGGAGGTCTAGGTAGAGGAGGTAGAGGCGCTCCAAGAAGAGGAGGTAGAGGAGTTCTATATAGATAATACTACTACTACTACTACTACTACTACTACTACTACTACTACTACTACTACTACTAATAATAATAATAATAATATTCATTTTAACGCCTAATATCCAGTGCGAGGCACTGCTCACTGGCGGTACATTATTACCCTGAAGGAATTGTATTACAGCAGTTACTTAGCGCTTCCGTACTTCCCTTATTCAGGTACCCATTTATACAGCTGGGTTGACTGAGTGCAATATAAATGAAGTGCCTTGCCCAAGGACACAACGCGGTATGAGACCCAGGTCACAAATGTTTGGTGTCTCCACCGGGATTCGAACCCGGGTCGTCGTCGGCGATAGGCAGTGAAAAGAAGAAACATTGTTTGAAGAGGGGAAAACCGAAACGAGACATTTTCAGTCAAAGAGGTGCCTAATAAATGATTTCGTCAATCTAAATATCTTTAATTTTATAGAATTGAACATCATTTTCCCAATTTTATCAGTCTGATTTTACTCCATTTGTATGAAATTATACTTATCAGAAAATGATTGACATGAATATTCAAGCCACACTGTTTGGTAACTAACCTAATAATTTGAGAACAACAAACCATACCCTAGTGATTACTCAGAACATATGAGTTGAAACAATGTAAAATGTCAGAAGCCTTGGCTTCAAAGATTTTAGGTCCAAATCATATGATGAGTATGATAAACTAAAGGCCAATGCAATTTTTAGCATTACGAAATAGACATGAAATTCACACAAAGCACAAAACTGATTATTACATATCCATAATCCAACTCTCAGCTTGTCGTTTTGATAAATATAGTGTCAAATCACTAACCTATGTATATGCATTTTGCATTCCGATAGCCATATTGAACGTCTACAGCATCGCCCGGGATGATAGTTCTCCCATAAACATCAAGCACCTTAACCCGCTCTGCAAAGAGACTTCTGAAGAAGTAATAAGGGTTGTCGACTTCGAAATATAGTGATGAATTATGTAAATAAATGCTTCAGTTGAGATACTAAGAGTTATAAAGTAGGGAAAGTTTGTTATGAGAAAATGATGTTTTTCAGATTTTATTCAGAAAAATTTCGACTCGCTCAGTATGCCTCCTCCACAAAAAGATACATTTTCCGAAATGTTAAAACAATATTGACGTCTAACATTCAAAATAATTTTTTGAATAATTCTATTCTCGGTACGTTCAATACATAACAATCGTTTTCCATCTAAGGCATCGAAATAAATTTACACAAGTAATGAAGACATACTCTAAAGACTCTGTGGTACAATCTTCAATTGTTGTCGTTGCAAGGCACAAACATTGATCGATTAACTTTTGGGAGGATTT
Source organism: Phorcus lineatus (assembly GCA_921293015.1). Classification (NCBI taxonomy): domain Eukaryota; kingdom Metazoa; phylum Mollusca; class Gastropoda; order Trochida; family Trochidae; genus Phorcus; species Phorcus lineatus. The sequence goes on along the minus strand of OV121098.1, from coordinate 26,547,735 downwards.
GATTTCGTATGAGAGGCACTCATTTTTAAACTCTTAATTACGACAATAAAAGTTCCCTCAACCCAATCATCCATAGTCTTCGAGGAAATATTTAATCATCAGGCAAAAACATCTCACAAGGAATTCATTCGCTTAGGTAAACCCATCATGGTACGTTTGTTTTAACACTCCTTCTTTTGTTTAGAAAACATTGTCTTGGAAACTTTTATTTTCGTTTTCATGTGGTAATTTTGTGTATCTTAATAACTTAGCTACTGCTCCTTTAAGGTAACTTTTTTCTCTATCCTAAATCAAGATTTCAGTGTTAAACATTGTTTGATATTTCAGTTACCAAAATAAACTACAAACTCGTTAATAGTTTTTGAAATGATGAACCGGATGTTTATCATAAAGGTATTAAAAGTTCAATGAGAAATTTTTAATTAATTTAATAAATTAATTTTAATTTGGCCCAAGCAAGCTTAGTATGCATATAGGCATCTTGATAATGTAAAAAGTGATGCAAATCGAACCGTCTACTTTCCAAGAATCCGATATTTCAAATCAAACGAGTAGAATGAATACTTTGGCAACCTAAAGGGTAACCAAATACAAATCTCAAAGAGGATGTTTCAGTACTCACCATCACACAAGTGAACGTGTTTTCCTCGTCTGGTCACCGGAGTTCCGGAGCCCCTCACTTCCCTATCTGTAAAAAGGTTCAATAGAGTACATGCAGAGGTCTTCAGATCGAAACGAACTTTGAAACAGAAGGTCAGAGATTTACACAGCTGTTTTCCCAAAAGTGGACCACATGGCGTCACGGTGAACACAGTTGTTCCATCACAGACCCCTCTATAGGCACAGAGCAAGACTAGAAGAGCTGAGATAACAGATTTCATGCTCAATAGATCAATTGAAAATTCTGTAATAAGCGTTATAAGTTCCTGTTATATACTTAACGATGGATAATGTATATAGTTCTGAACAGTAAACACTCGTCCTGTCTCTGTTGTGAGCTGTGCTGGCACTCGATTTCGAAGTGATGACGTAGTTTTCTTTCTGTATGGAGTATTCTTAGCATAACATTCACCTTGCATAAATACTTGATACATAATCAATCCTTACTTTCAGTCGCAAACAAATTGGAACCCTCATAATATTACTTACGCACATATGAAAATATCTAATGATGTAATATTTAAAAAAATTACCTAAAAATTAACAAATTAAAACTGATATGGTTGAACCGTTATTGTCTAGTTATAGTCTTAAAGGTTTCTTAAGATCTTCAACACAGAAATCAACTCATATAAAACAACATTGAAAGTTTGCTATGGTCACTTTTCAACAATACAAACTCAACTTCTTCATTTTCTCTCATTTTTCATTTCTACAGTTGATTACAGTTGTTAAGTGATCATTGTCTCACTGTTGCTGTAACTTAGCTTTGACTGCTGCACTGACTATAACTGTGACTTTGAACGTGCTTGTGTGATTATAAGGCAGTTTCTGCAGCTTTGACAGCTGCACTGACTAAACTCACGGGCAAAAGAAACGCTGGATTGATAAGATTCGTCATAATTCGGATCCAAACCTAGAACCATGATTCGATTAGATATAAAAAACATTCTCACAAACGCAACAATCATTTCTGAAGGGTGATTGCAGGCATGCTGCACGATTTTTTGTTGAAATGCTGGTTTTCCACCTTTTTCAATTAGCGTGCATTCAGAAGAATCCGTGCTAGAATCAATTATAAATTGTGCACAGAACCCTTCCTTAGCATAGCATCGATGAGATTGAAGCATAAAGTATGCCACGTTTAACGCCAGAGCAGCGAGAGGGAGCCATTGGGATGTTGCACGCCGGTGCAACTCAGAGCAGAGTTGCAGAAATCTTGAACTGTCACAGAACCACAATCGAGAGATTGATGAAACGTCTCAGGGATACAGGCCGGACATCAGACAGACCAAGAAGCGGAAGACCACGGGTAACTACGGCAAACGAAGACCGCTATTTACGTATGCTTCACCTACGTAATAGATTTATTACTGTGACGTCATCAGCAAGAACTGCTTTTCAACATACCGTCAGTAGAAGGACCGTAGCCAGACGTCTCCGCCATTTCGGTATCAGAGCTTATCGACCCCTGAGAGGAATGACGTTGACCCGACAACATCGTCTCAACAGAATGAGGTGGGCGCGTACTGTGATGCAATGGCAGCGACGAAATTGGGACAGAGTTCTCTTCACTGATGAGAGCAAGTTCCAGGTGTTCAGTGCTGACGGCCGAACACGAGAATACCGGCGTAGAGGGGAACGTACGTCACGTTGTTGCGTTCAAGAAGTGCAACCCCATGGCGGTGGCAGTGTCATGATTTGGGGTGGTATTTGCGGTGACACCAAGACTGATCATGTGGTTATAAATGGCAACTTGAACGCTAACGGCTATATCAACCAGGTCTTGACCCAGTCGTAGTTCCATTCCTACAGAACAACCCACGAACGGTGCTTCAACAGGATAATGCCACTCCACATACTGCACGTGTAACAAGAGGCTATTTTAATGCCAACAACATACACGTTCTCCCGTGGCCAGCCCGATCCCCTGATCTAAATCCCATAGAACACCTCTGGGACCACCTTGGGAGACAGATTCGGCAACGTCACAACCCTCCATACAACAGACAGACATTGACGCAGGCACTGCAAGAGGAATGGCGTCGTATCCCCCCAGTCGTCGTGAGGAGGCTTGTAACGTCTGTACGACGTCATGTCAGAGCGTTCATAGTTGCTAGAGGTGGACACACTCGTTATTGACAATCAAATGTGGCTGAAAACTGTACATTATATTGATTACTAGAAAACTGACATGATCGAATTATGCACAATCATACTTCTGCAACAAAAATACTATTAATTGTCGAAATGGTAATAATGTGAGTACCACATATTTTCCAAACTGAAAACGACTGTTTTGACTATTAAATAAAATCATAATTGTTTTGATAATATTTGTTTCTTTTCTTTAAACCAGAAAATATGAACCCAGCGTTTCTTTTGCCCAAGAGTTTAAAACTGTGACTTTGAATGTGAACGTGTTGTGTGATTGTTCCTGTTGTTGTGCTGACTGTGAATTCAATTACTTCAAGACTGGTCGAAATGTGTAATATTTTGTACAGAACGTTATTAAATAATTTCGGCATATGTTTATCACTGATGATCTCTGGGTTCCTTTTTTATTTTTCACATTTTAGTTGTGAAATGACTCCTCAAATCTAATATAATGTGAATGTGGTGGTTCTCTTGCACTAGCAAAATGATAGATTACAATACACCCGGATGAACTAATGGCCCTTTTTAAGAACTTCTCAGCAAACATTAGAAGTCTATTCGATCTGTACTAACTCAAAAGCTTGTTGGCTTATGGGTTGTAATTGTGGTGATATTGTTGTAAAAGCCTAATTGGGGATTTTCATACATTCCGATGAGATACAGAAACGATTTACAAATTAACGAATCGGTAATAGTTTAATATTATCCCCTAAGAGTTTGACATGGGATGAGTGTCTTCAGCAAACTGTTTCAACAAGAACTATGTCTGCAGACAAGGTTCCTGTTGGTGTGCTGTTGGGTACAGTTATCAACCCTCCAACAGTAGCTGTGTAATGAATGAGTTGATTTTCTCAAGTTTTTACTTTGTTAGATATCAATTTAAATACATCGCACCACTATATGTATGGCCAATAAGTAATGAAGTAAATATTGCATATTGTAGAGTTGATTGACAGACACAGATTATAGTAATTTGACCAAACCCAAACGCCCTTCTTATTATAGATGGGATGACCCAATGCATAGGTACAGCTGCATGCCAAAAGTTTGTTCAAATACCATACATGCAAATATCATGTAATTTGAGATGCCTTTGAGGTATGGTAGCGTTGCGAAAAAGAAACGTATAATATTAAATTTACAATTCACGAATGCAGATCCATTCTTCTTTAAGGCAAATTTTTTATCGTACCCCACATTTACCCGTAAATGTTTTGGCAGGTCATTGAAGTGACCAGGGGTCAAAATTCCGAAAACACTTACTTTAATTTTTCTACAATTTTTTAAAAATAAGTTATCATCTAATCAATTTATACGTCACGTTTGTACCTTAGCACAAAGTCAATCTGTTTATATTGGTTTTAATCTCAGAGAGTCGATATGGAACATTTTATTTAAACATTTAAAGAAATCGAAATTTCGTAAATGTGACCCCCTCTGTCTTTAACAATATGCCAAAACTCAAATGTTTGCACCAGACACCAGACACTCCCAAAAAGAGTTCAAGAATGGCTTTTTCACACATGGGCAGTTGGTGATCCGTTGTCAGTTTTTCCGAAGTTATTCTATTGATGATATTTGTACTGCGGAAATGCATCGATGTTTTTATAAGAGGGAACGAGTGTATGTTAATAACAGGCTTGGTTTGAAGGAAGTCTCAAACACAATGAATTAGCATAATAAAACCTAAAATCCAATTATGAACATCGTTTCTGTATCAGACCGCTGCACGAAAACTTCGGCCTCGTGCGTCTCGACAGTGATAGGTTTCAGGCCTATTGAGGCATTGTGACTAACAACTGTCAAACAGGTCTATACAATGATGCAGTTGGAAATAAGGTAAATGTGCTGTGTAGAGAAGACTAAACTGAAAAGTGTACATGCGAATAAAGTTACGGAAATAGCTTATGCATTCGGAATGATAACTTTTGATACGGGGTCTCTGATTGTACAATTAACTTGATTGCATCCAATCACGTTATCACATAACACTCTTGAGCGAGTCCTTAGGTTGATACCAAAATATAATTTTACACAGTTACCGAACTTGAATCATAAAATGAACTTGCTGCGAATGATTGATCTGATGCTCCAGTTAGAACAAATAATAACAGAACATTTTACATCTAGATGAATGCAATTTTGGTTGTGGGTACACCTGAATGAATTCGGACTTGGAATGATTTGAAATTTAAGCAAGGTCTGCAATCTTATGAACCATAACGGCCGCCGATTTTTATTTTCGCGATGTATGCACATGCATGATATCATCATTGAATGTATCACCATTCCTAACCAGGCTTTCACGGTGAAATGCTTTCGTCGAAACAAGTGGAAATATTGTGACGTAAAGTTATCTATAAGCATTTAGTTAACATGCTGATAGTTTTAATTGTGTGGACCATAATTATGTACATGCTTAACAAAAAAAACGAGTTGTCACTTTCCAGGTATAGAAATATAATTATAATAAGAATCTCTGCACTCTACTCAATACCTTATCGGTGTGGTGGTTTGAGCGCTTCAGAGACCCCAAGAGCTAAGCCAGCTGGAGCGTATATGCTCCTGGTAGGGGCACCCAAGCTGGACAGGTCAAAGGGTAGAAGCAAGATTAAATTATTGTTGTTGTTTTAAGATTTTTTGTTGTTATCAATCATAAGCAATTATGTTGTAAACAGCAGGTGAGACAGCTTTTCGTTTGTTTGAATAAATGAATAATGAAAATCTCATGGACAATTTAACCTAACAAAGTTCGTAACCTGTGGTAACTAAAAGGTATTTAAATGATTAATAATATGATATATTCTGAATAGTCAGATGTTTATTGAAATGGTTATTCAATCTGTTGAAAATGTTAAAATGTTCTATACGAAATTAGTGATTCAAACTTATCAATTATTTAGATAGTATGTTTTACACCAATCAACGAATGCTTTCAGCATTTCAAGCCATAAAAAATATTGTGGCTTGAATATTACATGTTCTTGAACTAGAAATGATGTCTTTTATATTTTTTCAATACATTTAGTCTAAAACTGGGTATTTGTGTATGCAATGATAAATATGTCCGACAGAATTGTTTAAGCAACAATGTGCAGATATAGCATACTGGTCACTTGAAACATTATTATTCACGTACAACAGGCATGACAAACTGATCATCTCCTATATGAAAATATTCCTGTAATTAACAGCTATGGTGTGTGAATGAATGTCAATCTTAAATTAAATAGTGGTTAGGTTAACTCCTCTGTTATTTTATAGAAACTCCTTAACCATCTGATTATTTGAAGAGTATTTTGAAATTTTGCTTGGTATTTTTGTTTGTAATCAGGTTGAGCGCCACTACACAACAATCCCTATTCCTCGATCTGATAGCCTTAATCTTGAGAGATATGATTTTAATTTTCCGTAGACAATCCTGTGTGCATGATTTCATTTATGTGCAATCAGCTAAATACCAGTCAATAATTTCTGCTGGTAAGTTTGTTGTGGTTTTGTGTTCATGGTAATGTTTGCAACTTAATGCTTTCATATGAAAATAATCTTTTCTATCCAGTAAATTATTAACAATCAACCGACGATCTGTCATTTTGCAACTTTGCAAATCGTGACTTTCTATTCACACAATTTGAAAGCTTTGATTGATAATTAAGTCGTCAGATGCATCACAAAGAAAGTTTTTTTCCATTACCCTGAGAAAACACCCAAGCTCCAAATGAATATTTTGCGAATGAACAAAACAGCAAACTTATCAAACAGATTCATTGCATAATCTATAGCAAGAGAAGCGCTTTCCTGTTTTCCTTCTTTCAATTATTTGATAAGAGATTGTTGAAGACTACCTAAACCAAAGAACATTAAAAACAACATCATATACAAGTTTTGATAAACAGATGAAGCTTCTCCCCTAGAAAAACAATGTTTTCTGAACACTTCATCGACTTAAAGTTTGCCAACTTCAGCCTGGACGGAGGAACATTCATGACAGTGTTTGGCATTTTCGACTGTGTCCTTCTTTGTCTGAATACAAAGAACTGTTCTTCCTTCTTCTACAGCCACACCATGCGGACCTGTGCACTCAGTCCTGCACGATACAAGACAGCAACAGAACTCACTCCTCAAGCAGGAATCAACTACTACAGCATTGGAAGAGGTATTTGTCCTTATTTGGTAAACTTATTTGAAAACTATTAAAGTTTTGTTAAACTATCTTACAAAATTGATATCCTATCATTCCAATAGCATGTATGATTTACAAACTAAGGAATTGACAACAGTTTGATATTATTCCATTAGACTTTGGCATGCATTGCATGTCTTCAGCAGACTGCTACTACAAGAACTCTGTCTGCAGACAAGGTTCCTGCCAGTGTGCTGTTGGATACAGTTATCAACCCTCCAACAGTAGCTGTGTAATGAGTGAGTTGATTTTCTCAAAACGTAAAGAAAACGCACAAATGTATTACCAATATGTAATGAAGTAAAGTATTGTATTGTAAAGATTTAGTTTATGGACAAAAATATATTATTGTAAGATTACCTAACCCAAACTTTATAACAGATGCACAGTCCCACTGCATAGGAACTGCAACTCGAAACTAACAACTTGCAACTTAAGTGAGTGAGTGAGTTGGTGTTTAAAGCCGCTTTCAAGATTATTTCACTTATATCGCGGCTGCTAGTATTATTGCAGGGACAAAGCCCGCAACACTATCGTGGCTATGCATTGCGGTGAAACCTGCGAGCATCGGCTGGAACTAGCGAACCATGGGTGGTACTGCGCTGAATTTCAGTGTAGCATTGCACCCAAACCTGACTGCGTGTAGAACAGTTCTCTACTGCAGACAAAGTTGCCGAGCCTTGGTGGGATTCGAACCATGGACCTCCTGATCCGAAGCCGAACGCGCTAACCACTGCGCTATCCCGCCCCTAATTGCAACTTAAAATAAATCCATAAAACAGAGAGACTTGAAATGTATCACAACTTTATTTCAAAATATAAATATATACAACCTCCTGCCAAAAAAAGTGTGAATTTTGTTGACGTTAAAGGCTGTAGCTCGATTTTGAAATTTTATTAGTTAATGCAAATGTGTAATATTTGGACATTTATTCTTCACTGTTTCCTTGGATACGCAACTGACAATTTTGTCTCCGGACCAGAACTCAGAAACTATAGACCTAGCTCATTGACACTTGGCATATCTAAAGTGCGTGCCGTATGCATCAGTGTCATGCTTAATGGTGCCATTTCATATCAAGTGAGGTTTTCAACTTCATTCTAGTTTAATTCTTGGCAGTTTAAATTGCAATTCTACTTTTATTTGGCAATTGGAATTGAAAATATACATATAACTTTGTTGCTGAACCAGAACTCAAAAACCAAAAAGGCCTAGCTCATTGAAGGTAGTATGTTTCAGCAAGTTTCAAGAACACAACAGAACTCACTCCTCAAGCTGGAATCAACTACTATAGCACGGGCAGAGGTATTTGTCCTTTTTAGGTTAAATCATTTAAAACTATTTATAGTTTTGTGAAATTATTAAGGAGATGTGCATCTTATCATGTTTTACAAATTAACAAATTTATGATAGTGTGGTATTATACCCTCAGAGTTTGGAATGGATTGCATGTCTTCAGCAGACTGCTTCTACAAGAACTCTGTGTGCAGACAAGGTTCCTGTCGGTGTGATGTTGGGTACAGTTATCAACCGTCAAACGCTAGCTGTGTTATGAGTGAGTTGATTCTCTCAAGTTGTGTTTACTTTGTGAGAAATCATCTAAAAAACATCAAACAAATGTATGCATGACCAGTAAGTAATAAGTAAAATATTGTAGTGTATTTTTTTTAGAGATAATTGGCAGACATAGATTAAAGAATAATTATCTAACCCAAACTCCCTTCTTATTATAGATAGAATGATCAAATGCAAAGGCTAACTTTACCTAGAAGTACTATTTCCAGAACAACTGGAAAGTAATACCACAGCAACTTAAAATATACCAATAAAAACAGAAAGAATTGATATGAATCATAACTTAATTATAAAATGTACATATATACAAGTATTCGCCAAAAGAAAAATGTGAATTTCGTTCTTCTTAAAGTCACTGTAGCACTTTTTAAAAAGGTTTCTTTGGGGCAAACTGACCAAACTGACGAGATCATCCGAATTTCAGACACTTTTTACTTACTTTTAGTGAATCTTTTTGTACATGTTGAGTTATTGATAATAAGTCAAAATGACCTTGCTTCGGACGGTTTTGACCATGGTTGGGGCACTTTTTATATTTTCTTTATACGGACATGTAATGTAAGTTGAAGAATGACATGTATGACAGAAGGAGGTCCTCTATCAGGTTTGCTGAAGGTATTTTATTCACGTCCAAACCTAACCAAATTACATGATATTTGCACTAAGATAAATAAGTTGTTTCAATTGCACCCACATGAACACGTTGCATGTTAGTTGCCATCTGACTCGGTTACTATTGAACGGATAGTCTGATCAGAACCTTAGCAAGGTACCAGTTACATGTTAACTGATTAGAATGAGATTTGGATAGATTTTAAATTCTTTTACATCTTTTTAGGATGCAGTGAATATGGGGATGACTTTGCTGCATATCAGGACCATGGAATATATGGTTGCAATACTGGTTGGATCAAAACAAGCACTGCTGAATCTTGCATGGAAGTCTGTCGAAAGGAAACTAAATTCGTCTGCATCAACGCCGAATTCAAACATGATATTGTTTGCTATCTCTGCAACACTTCATGGTTTGATATACCAACACCACGGAGAGATGTCAAAGCTAAAGGCTGGATCTTATTCCACCGCCATTGTTCTAATTGATTATCTTCTTTCTTGGCATGGGCATCGATAAGCGATAAGTTTTTGTTCATCAATGTTGTGTACCTAACTACAAGGTTCATGTTCTTTTGGTTTTGTTTAGTTCTCAACAATTGCATAACTTAAGCCCCAATGACATGATTGAAAGTACCAACCAGGGTTCGCTTGTTCGAAGGTTTGATTGTTCCGGGCAATGTTCGAAGGTTCGATTGGTCCGAGCAATGCTTTTCTGGGCGAACAAAGGAATCATAGCAACGAGACCGGAAGTGGGGTATAAGTTATTATATCATTGATTGTTAAATTAAAAGACAGAGTTACTGCTACTCGGTATGAGATTTTATATTAGATAAAAATATATTTTAGATAACTACCAACATATCATTACTTAAGTACTAAGTTCTCATAAACGTTTAGTAAAAGAAACACCTTTGCGAAATACGATACAAATGTCACTACAGTAAACAAAATTACTTTCATTTTTTTCCAGGTTTTTAAAAACTTCACGTTGAAGTGATGTAACAATACATGTTATTCAGTAGTGGTGGATCTCTCACCACCCAACTTCTAAATGTCTTTGAGCAAAACCGGTTATGGATAGTAAGACTCCGATCAAAGTGAACATGGCGACTGAGAAGGAAAATTTATGTCATGAAGTAGTCATATATCGCATCTATAAATTCTTTCAATCTTGCAATTACCCCTATTTGGCTTTTGAATAAGCTTGAAAATAAAAAGAAAAAAAGAGCTTGAGTTTCAGCTGCCTCCTAACACGTCAGGCACTGGGCATGGTTTCGAGTCATGCTTTGATGATTTTGTCGAAGCATTCGTTTTTGAAAACAGGGGTATAAAGGTGTCAAAGTAGTCGAATTAAAACGTATATTATCTCATGTTTTGGCTTTATTGATTCTTATAAATGATACAAATACAGATAATATTTTGTAATATAAGATACCCATGGCATTAAAACAATGGCAACAATGGGACCGACGATGCGCTTTATTTGACGATAAAACATGCGCGAGATTAATGACGTCATTTCAGTAACGTTACAAATGACGTCATACTGGCCAAGTCCATTGATCAAACTTGAGGGGGCTATATTGTCCATCATGGCTGACTCGGCGTCTGTTGATTGGAAACCAAAAGGAGAGGTATGGGTTTTGCAGAGAAAGAAAAGCACGGATTAGAGACGTAACGTATCCCCTGGGGACATTTTCAAATTCATATTGATTGTTCAATAAATTTGATTCTATTCATATTCGAGCGCCCACCCCTACACATGATATTACACTCGTACGAATATGTTCTACGGCGAGAGGCATCATTGTTTTCAAATGTTTTTGTTACAAATACCATAATTTTTCAACTATTTTGATATATAAAGCAAGTAATTGTTAAGGGTATCTCATATAAGAAATAGAAAACTCGTTGTTGTGCATCTATCGTTGAATAAAACATAGCAGGGAGCATAAAACACTCAGGGCTGCGCCCTTCGTGTTTTATGCTCCCTGCTATCTTTTATTCAACGATAGATGCACACCAACTCGTCATCTATTTCTTAAATAATCCAAATCATGTGTAGCGCAGCCTCTTTAATGTCCAGAAAGACTTTGTAGTAATACCTTGTCGAAACAATTTGTAAAGAACGTGGTCGCTTTAGTTAAAGGCTGAAACAATTTTAAGTGAACATAGACGTGATGCCCATGAACAATACATACTTAGTATACATTTCTTTTACAAAAGTATGAAACAGGTTTCTAGAAAGCTGATTTCATGAAAATAAGCCAAGTTCTACATACTTCAGAGAGAAACGTTTTGGAAATATCATCAAACTTTATTGGCCTCCAAAATTCTGCTTATTCATCCACAATCAACTTCAATTACAATGAATTCTATAACTATGAATATATGATGCATGCAAGACAGTGTTATGGATGACAACTTCTTCCTTTATTTCACAAAACATTTAATGGCTACTTCTTGCCCGTTATCAAGTGGACGAAGGTGCCCAGAAATGCTGTGTGAAAAGTTTTCATCCATATTATCGTCTTGTATCACTTAACAACTTCTAAATGCCTTTGACTAATAAAAGAAGTATATTCATAAATAAAGAAGAATTTATAATTTCTGGTCCCAGAGAAGTATATGCATAAATAAAGAAGAATTTATAATTTCCGGTCCCAGAGAAGTATATGCATAAATAAAGAAGAATTTATAATTTCTGTTCCTGGTTCTGAGGTTGTCATAATATCATAACCAAGGTAAGTCAGGACCAACACGATTGAGTTGGCAAGACCATTGAAACTTGGTTAGCTGACATGTGTTGACACTTGACTTACTTTCGCTTGCATTAAGTTTGATTTTTCCTATTTATCAGCTTCATCAATTCAATAATAATAATAATATTTTTGAAATATGATTTGATAACATGGAAGATATTATTCGAACCTACAAGAATTTATCCTTTAATGCAAAATAATGCTTACATCAGGGAATACAAAGTGAAAATTCCATGAACCCTTTATGAGTTTACTGTTAAAAGAATGGAACACAGAATTCGGAAAGGGGTATCAGTGTTACCTTTAGAATGAAGGACGTTGGGGCCAGGAGGGGATTTCTTACATTCTATTCCCGATCTCAAATCCCCTGATCTTCTCCCCTCCCTTTGCCAAGTGCTTCTTTACAACTTACTATTATCAAACCTACCTTTACATATTTGAATAAAATAAGATAGATTAATTGCTGTAATCGTTATGGTTGTTATGATTAAATCAAAATCACAATTTAGCATTATATAGCTTTTTGCTTGTGGTTTCTAAAAGGTATTTAAAGGATTCATAAGTGAATCACCTGGCTTTCATCATGAGAATACAATAAATCTTGAAATTGTCAGTTGGTAACTGATATGGTTATTCAATCTGATAAAAAAGAAATCATGCTCCATGAGAAATAAGTGATTTGAATCAAGTATTCAGATAGTAAGTTTTACAACTGTTTGTGTGAAACTAATTACCTAAAAAAATGATTTACAAATGCTTTTAGTATTTAAGCTTTAGTTTTATTCTGTAAATAGTTTTGGTAAATAGGATTGGACTTTAAACGTTCCTGAACAAATTTGTAAAATTCTTAATTTGGATGAATCACAGCATGAGTATGTGTAACAAACTGTTGCATAGATTTCCTTAAGGGGCATTTTACAAGCTGAGTTGATGAGGCATGGACAGTCAACTAGATAGTAACACCGTTATCATGCAAGTGAAGTTGACTATCCATAAGAACTCGTTCTTCTGTAATATAGATGTCAGGTTTTGCAACCATGCCAATACTGAATAAATTCTACCGAAACTTAATTTTGATGTCTTAAATCTTTTAAAATACTTTTTGCCAAAAAAGGTACTTGTCTGTCAATGATAAATGTGACCAACAAAATTATTTCAGCAATAATGTGCCGATCGCGAATCATGACCACTTGAAATAGTCTTTTATCTCGACTTCGACAGCAATGTCGGATACTCATTGGTCAAAAGTGGTCACGTGTCGTAGGTATATTTTTTTATGTTAAACTGGGTCACGCGCAACCCTAGTAACGAGAGACGACGTTAACATAACTGCCAAGAGTTATCCCCCTTGTCCCATCGGAAACAAAGGCTACGCTTCGCTGGTTTGTTGAAAACTACCTTTACACGCTCAGTGTATCTTCCCATTTAGTAAAGTCATATCTAATGATAACACTGCTGGAACAAGTGTTAACTCACCTACAAATAAAACGTTGGTGCCGAGAAAAAATCGTGACAAGTCAAAGGCTTGCTAACGGCCTGTCGGTTCACTAGCTCGCAGTGGGGTTGTCCATCAGCGAGCTGGAGATTGGAATGTTGAACCAGAAAACCACTATAAACACATATCAGTCGAGGTCATCACCGACTCTTCATTTATATTCATTCATATTCAAACCAACCAGTGCGTTATGCAGTGATGCCTGCATGTTCTGTGTGCCCGACAATTTCACACTAACTCGCTCCTTTCACGACGGTCGGCCATGACAGTCAGAAAACTACAGAGATTTTAGTGCCGCTTCAAATCGAACGCTTCCAAGTTGGAACGCTTATACGAGGTCACGTGACTAAACAATGAAAATTAAATAAGCCCTGCAATACTTGTTATGTTTATTTAATTTTGTTAATCCGCATTTACCGTCTAGTACCGCTGCACGGTACTAGACTATACTTTTTGAGTTTTAAACGGTGATGTAAAAATCATTTTTGTAACTTGATAAATAAAAAAAGTTAAACTGACAAACCAGCCGCCATTTTGACCCATACAATCTTTCAAGCCATATTTAAAGCATACAATAAGAGCCCTCGTCGAGATAAATACGTTACCATGTGTCCGCGAGTTTGATCGTGACAAGTCAAAGGCTTGCTAACGGCCTGTCGGTTCACTAGCTCGCAGCGGGGTTGTCCATCAGTGAGCTGGAGATTGGAATGTTGAACCAGAAAACCAATATATACACATATCAGTCGAGGTCATCACCGACTCTTCATTCATATTCATTCATATTCAAACCAACCAGTGCATTATGCAGTGATGCCTGCATGTTCTGTGCGCCGACAATTTCACACTAACTGGCTCCTTTCACGACGGTCGGCCATGACAGTCAGAAAACTACAGAGATTTTAGCGCCGCTTTAAATCGAACGCTTCCAAGTTGGAACGCTTATACGAGGTCACGTGACTAAACAATCAAAATTAAATAAGCCCTGCAATACTCGTTATGTTTATTTAATTTTGTTAATCCGCATTTACCGTCTAGTACCGCTGCACGGTACTAGACTATACTTTTTGAGTTTTAAACGGTGATGTAAAAATCATTTTTGTAACTTGATAAATAAAAAAGTTAAACTGACAAGATCAGCCGCCATTTTGACCCATACAATCTTTCAAGCCATATTTAAAGCATACAATAAGAGCCCTCGTCGAGATAAATACGTTACCATGTGTCCGCGAGTTTGATATGGAGATATATCATGTGCCCGAGTCAAATATCAAACTCGAACTTCGTTCTCCATATCATGTTATATCTCCATATCAAACTCGCGAACACATGGTAACTTATAATATTCGTAAAACAAGCGCACTTTGCGTGTCAAACTTATAACTTCCTAAAGAAAATATTCCTGCAGTTTATATTTCTTCCTTAATTTATAATGCTATATTTCTACATAGAGACATGATTTCAATTTTCAAAAGATAATGTTACATGCATGATGCATGCATGAAAGCAGTTAAATACCAGCCGAAAATTGCAGCTAATAGAATAATGTTTGTTACTGAAAGCTATAATGTGAAACTCTCATGTAATCCTTAATGTTTTCTATCGAGTTAAGTTTTGACAATTCACGCAGTTCACGCAATTCTGAAGCTATGATTAATGATGAAGTCGTAAGATGCATCACAGAGACAGTTTTTTTCCTTTACCTTGGGAAAACAATCGAGCTCTATATGAATCGTTTGCTAAAGAATAGAATAACAAACTTATAAGATAGAATAATTACAAAGGCACAGCAACAGAAGTGCTTTTCTGTTTCCCTTCATTGAAATATCTGATTGTATAAGTCTTTGAGGACATCGTTATAAACAAACTCAATTAACAGGTGAAACTGCTCCTCAAGAGCAACAACAATGTTTGCTGAACACTTCGTCCACTTAAAGTTTGCCGACTTTAGCCTGGGCGGAGGTACATTCATGACAGTGTTTGGCATTTTCGACTGTCTCCTTCTGTGCCTGAATACGAAGAACTGCTTTTCCTTCTCTTACAGCCACACACCTGTGCACTTAGTTCAGCAAGATACCATGTCTCAACAAAACTCACCCTTCAAGCAGGCATGAATTACTACATCTTTGGACGAGGTATTTGTCCTTATTCGGTAAAATTATTTAAAAACTATTTATAATTCTGTTAAACTATCTTGCGAATTATGCATCCTCTCATTTTAATTGCATGTACGATTAACGAAATAAACAAATCGATAATGGTTTGACATCATACCCCCAGGATTTGGCAAGCATTGCTTGTCTTCAGCAAACTGCTACTACAAGAACTCTGTCTGCAGACAAGGTTCCTGTCGGTGTGATGTTGGGTACAGCTATCAACCTATCAACGGTAGCTGTGTTACGAGTGAGTTGATTTTCTCCAATTGTTTGACTTGATTGAAAATCAACGTCTTGAATTTTGTTGTCTGTTAAGTCGATGTGGCAAGGTGTTTTGAAAATATCCTCTTATTGGTTAATGCGAATGTTTTATATTTGGACATTTATTTTTGATCGTTTCAATGGAAATGGAGCTTTTGTCCAGACCAGAAATTAAATACTAAAAAACCATTTTATTGATACTTGGTGTATGAAACAATTATCATGTGAAATGGTGCCTTTTTGGGATTCTTTTCTTCTACATCTTTACTTTATATGGACACCCAACTTAGTATTTTGTTTCCAGACCAAAACTCTAGTTCCATAAAGTTGGTATTTGGAGCAATATTCATCTCAATTTGTGCCTTTTTCGGTTTTTTGAACTTTTTCCAAAATTCATTTTGTACCGTTGCCATAGAATCGCGACCTAGAATGTTGTTTCCATACCAGAACTCTGATGGTATATGGTCTAGCTCATTGAAAGTTGGTATATGGCACAATGATCATGTCTTGTGCCCTTTTGGGTTTCAGCTTCTTACTGAATTTTATTTTTATACCAGAAATCAAAAATGAATTTGGAATTTGAAAAGAATAAGCGTCTGAAGTGGTGTGCCCTATCAGTTTTCGAATTCTACAGAATTCAAGTTTTGGCTGTTTCCATTGAACATTAGTTACAATAATTGTTCTAGGGTAGAAGCTCATAACCTTAACGCTAAGCACAATGAAATCGAAGATCTTAAATAAAAATGTTCTAAAGGATAGAGCAATTACTAGGGATTTTCTAAAGATAGTTTTTAACTTAAGATCTGGTTTATTATAGACTGAAGTTTCATAACAAATGTTCAAATTGTTTTCATTCTTTTGCAATTTTCCAATGCCAAGCAATTGTTTTTTTCTCGTAACGTGGTAGTGCGTTTGTCCTTTGGACAAATAAGGTAAAACAACTACTAACATTTTGTAGTTGAAGCAGTCTTTCTAGACCAGTCCTGGTTTCCCTGACATATTTCAACCTGAAATTGTTCCCAAGATCCTCTTGTGACTTACGAGTAAGCAGACATTGGTCGCTTGACAAGGACAGCTAGGGTAGTGCGTTCTTTTACTGAACGCTGTCCAGGTTCACCTTCGATGAATTAAAACAATCAGTGCCTACTTAAATAACAGATCGTGACTACATCACTTTGTTTCATTGTTGATTGGATCGATAAGTAACGGAATTTTATATTAATACAATAAACGAAGTAAGTGATAGGTTCAATCTTATTTCAGTCAGACACTCCACGAGTGCTCAATCACTTTACTTCATTTGCCATTTTGTTGGGTTGTGATATTTTAGAACTACTTGGAAAAGTCTTAAGTTAGACCACTTAGGATGCAAAAAAATACTTGTTAACAAAAATACTTACATATCTATAAACAAATGATAATCAACTGAAATGCCTTTTCTAAGCTTCTGAAGCCGTTCTACTTTAAGGGTTTGGGAATAATCATGTAATAACGACATTTGTTATGAGTTTATTGTCACGCTTATCCTATTGGACGAAATGAGGTCACACGAGAAAAGCGTATTGATTTCATTTCAATTCCTTACAAAAGGGATGTCGACTTGGGTTACTGAATATAATCATGATGGCGTCAAATCGATGTTACATGATGTCACACCATCGTTAGCGTGATGTCATTTGGCCGTCGGGTTGAAATATCTATCCAAATTACTGTTCATGACTGAAGTGTTTTTCTTTTCTTTTGAAATTAACATGTTAAACAACAATAGATTGGCGAATTCGTTCACTACCTGCTTTTAAAGACCAAGGAAAACAATATTGACCGAGGACGAAGGCTTTGACGTCATCATCAGTATATAATTGTATAAATATGAATGACCTCTAGAACCTAGTAGTCTGATCAGAATCTCAGCAGGGTACAAGTGATAGGTTTCTTGATTTAAATGAGATTTAAAATTGTGTTAATGGTGTTTTCAGAATGCAGTGACTATGGGAGGATCTTTGCTGTATATCGGAACCACGCAATAGGTGCTTGCAATACTAGAACTGTCAGAAAAAGGTCCATATTATCTTGCATGGAAGCCTGTCTAGAAGAAGCTGAATTCGCCTGCGTCAACGTCGAATACAGACATTACACTGCTACTTGCAATCTTTGCAACACAGCATGGTTTGACATTCCAAAATGCAAGAGGAACCCCAATGCCCATGGTTGGATATTGTTCCACCGCCATTGTTCTCGTTGATTAAGACCATTTTCTAGCGTAGGCAGCCGTATGCAGCTGCTTTCCTGAAGTTTTGTGTTCATCAATGTTAAGAGTATCACGTTCAATGGTTATCAATTAGTTTTAGGCAATTGCTTTACTTAACCCCAATTGACAACCTGGATCGTCCTTTGTACATGGTTATTGTAATCAATATTATCATCAGGCCAATGACATTTGGATGAAATGGAATAAACAGACAGTGAGATTTAAGCTATCATGGCGTCTTGGTCTTCGAACGTCTTTGTCTTCAAACAAACTCCATTGCATGTTAAGAGTCTAAAATCTCAATTTGATAGCATATTAGTGTGCTTTTATTTCCTCTTTTTTTTTGTCTAATTAAACTCTTATGGCTAAGGAATAGACCTCTTTTCTATTCAAAATCTAGGATAAAGAATAACCAGTCGAAAAAAATCGTTTGAAAGACTGAAGTAGTCCCAACACTGAAGGTCATCTGTAATCAACCAATCAAACTTTAGCAAAACGAGGTACTCCCTGGAAAATAATCAATAAAATCCCTGTGTCCATATTCCCTAAAGATTGGCAGGAATATCATACCCTGTGGCCATATTCCCTTATGGGCAGTAACATACTGTTGAAATGAGCGTTAAACCCTATATGAAATCACCTCTTTTCATAATTTCCTTCTCGAGTTACAAGTGCATAGCATGAACTTCACTGTTGTAGAAGTGGTGTTAACAGTGTGGGATTACAGCACACATTCGGTTCGTTGTGTCAATACCTGTGCAATCAGTCAGATTAATACAGTTGATTTAATAAGAAGAACTTAGACATAATTGTTGTATTAAATCATTGTAACTATACGAAGTATTTATAAATCATGTTATGTGGTTGTTTGGAGATACTTGCTTTTATCTTAAAACCATGGCCATTACATCTAAACATAGTTCTGCGTAAATGGACAGAAGTAAGAGAAGATAGATGCAATTCAGGTGTAATGACTGTTTTGACTTCTGCATAATAACAGCTTGACGAACGAACATCATTAAACCATTCTGGTTGATATATGTCTTTACACCTTTGCTTAAACAGCTTCATAAAGAAATTGCGGTCGCCAACATCTTGTGCGATCCAAACGTAGCCAAAACAACATTAAAACAAACATTCGTGCACAGATGAAGCCAAGTTTTTATTTACCGTATCCTCCAAAGACTTTAAATCATTGTAAGTATACGTAGTATTTGTAGGTACTCATGTTATGCTCTAAATTTGCACATTTTTTGTTCTCAGTTACCACGCTTGTACAAACATTGAGAATAATAAAATTGATTTAATCTTAAGAACATTGACATATTTTCATTTGTTGGGTTGAAATGATGCACTTTACGTTGTATTTGTAAATACTTATGTAATTCTCTTAATTGTAATATTTGCTCCAAATTGTTATATATGATCCAAATTTTAATAAAAAGTGTTATAATCATTGACGACATGTGTTAAATTTCTGAAAAGAAGAAGATTTAATTTTCACATTTTAAGAAATTAAGACCCAGGTTCGACAGGCACTGATTTTTTTCATCAAAAATATTATTGTTCCTATGACAAAAAATCATAATAAACTTTTGAATTCAGGTATCAAGAAAAACAGTTTTGTTTCAATGTTCACACTCACAGAACGAAACATCGTTTATCATGCCTAATAAGGAATATCCGGCCTGAATTGTTTTTACCAATTTTATCTACAAATTTTGTTTAAATTCAACTGTTCTTTTTTTAAGAGGACCATTACAGTTAACGCTGAGTTCGTTATTAGACACATTTTTACTGAGTTGTGGTTTTAGAAAACTAAAGATTTTGAAGATTCATACTACTGTAACATGTAACTTTTGGTGAAATGTTGTAACAGTAAGATCAATTCACTCGACTGAATAGATGTTTCCACGTGACAACATGCTATATTTTCTTTTAGACAAAAAAACCCACCTGAATTTCAAAAATGCAACTGTCCAAAAATAGTGAAACGTTATCTGAATGGATTTGTTAAACTGTTTTATAATGATTCTACTTGACTTACTGGCTCAGATCATCTTTCCTCGACTATCAGCAATTGAACATTGAAAATGCATTGTTTACAACATCAGATTTAACGTACATTTGATGAATAATTGAAATACGTTTATGCCCTATTGTCATATCTCAAAAAGAAACATTGAACAAAATCATCGTTTTTCTATGTTTATAACAATGATAATAATTAGGTGAATTAAGTCTCTTGCCTAAGGAGACACCACAAGCTTCTCAACTCGTGCCTCAGTGCGGAGCAGGAAATAACCCTTGAACTCTCAGTTAATTCAGCAATGATCGGCTAACCCACCCATCCGGCGAGCCACGTCAGATGTTACTGAACTTCACTGATAGCGGTCATCTGAGCTACGCACAGGATCACGAGCAAAATCACCTTTAAACAACAATTACAATCGAATCAATGTGATAGCACCAAACGACTACACAATGTATTTCAAGAAAGGCATTCTTTATTATATTACAACAATATTTATCAAAATGTTGAAATTATACAAAGTGTATGTATGTGTCTTGCTAATATATGTGTTTCCATATGAATTTTGACCGAGCTTGAGGTCAAAGTTCATCAACGCTACTGATACATCGCTTTTAAAAACATGAAAATGATTTAAATTTATAACAGAAATATTAATATTCCGTGCAAAAAACTATAAAGGAGTATGTTGTTGGAGTTGAATATGTCAAACTTCATGAATAGTGTTATTTTATCGAGAAGTAGTGGTTGTCTCTGAAATCATCATCTTATATCTGATCAGTTCAATATGGGGACAATAAACAGGTTTTAGCTGTAATTTATGATCGAAAACAGGACAAGTACCTGAGAATATATATATATATATATATATATATATATATATATATATATATATATATGTGTGTATATAATACACATATATATACATAAATTAACAAATATTCATGTAAATTAGATGCAAAATTTTGACTTATTAACATCTCAACACTCAAACAGAAGGTGTTTTGGCTCTTTTATTTATATCAGGCAAATAAAAATGTATGAATCATACTCTGTGTTAGGTCAATGGTTTTTGGTTCACCTTCACCTCAACAAGATCGTGTCAGTTTTTTCAAAGATTGAAAAAAGGAAGGCACATCCTTGCTATAACTTATTCGCGACTTGCATAGTTGTAAATTGGTTCCACACAAAATGTCAGATTGCCAGTTGATTGTTAATAATTCACTGGATGAAAAACATAAAGAATAACATGAGAGTTTTATATAATAGCTTTAAGTGGTTGCTGTAAGCACAATCACGCAATACTTGAAGGAGATATTTACTGGTATTGTGCTAGTTTCACGCAAAAGGCATTATGCAAGCAACATTAAAAAATAAGATAATATCTCTATGAAGAAATTTGACTATCAGAATTTGGAGTGAGGGAGATTCTTCTCTTCTGAAAGAGGTTAGAAATAAAAGTAAATGAATAAGGAATGGTCAATACATTGGGTGATGACTCACTGGCATCCATCACAATTGCCAAGTTGGTTGCTGAATTCAAACGTGGCTGACAGAGTTTTCAAAATGATCTCACATCTGATCAACCAAGAACCTCAACTAGTGACGTCCAAGTTGATGCTGTTCACAACAAATGATTTACAGATAGATGTCTGACAACACACAGTCAGACAGCAATTTGCATGATCATACAACCTGTTTCTTTCCCTTATCACGCCTTTCTTTCTAATACTTTTCTGCCCTTTTGGTAGTCAAACTAATTGCCATTTCATCCATCTGCGGATCGAGAGAATTTAGATATTTTCACAGATTATTCTTAATAAGATTGAGATTAAACCCCAAATTTTATCAATAAGTAGCCTCTCCTGTCCACATAACTCTTTGCATCCACAAATCTTATATCTTCAAAGAGAGAAATTATTTTTAGAACATTCTCAAAGAATGTTGCGTGCTTCATGTCTTTGCATGAAAGCAGCTTAATACCAGCCAATAATTCAAACTGGTGAGGAAGTCGTTATTGTAGTAACTCATCAACGCCGAGAGCCGCGTACATGCGTCAAAAACTGATCAGCCAAGAACCTTAACTAGTGACGTTCAAGTTTATGATGTTTACAACAAAGGGTTTGCAGATGAGTGTCTGACAATGCACTGTCAGACAGCCATTTCATGATCATACAACATGTTTCTTTCCCTATCACGCCTTTCTTTCTAATTCTTTTCTCATTTTTGATAGTCAAACCAATTGCCATGTCATCCATCTGCAGATCGAGAGAATTTAGAATTTTTTTCACACATTATTCATAAGTTTAAATATTTTATCAATAAGCAGCCTCTCCTTTCAATAAAACTCTATGTATCCACAAATCTTCATAAAGAAAAATTCATTTAAAACAAATTCTCATAGAATGTTGCTTGCTTAATATCTTTTCGTGCAAAGCAGCTTAATACCAGCCAATAATTCAAACTGCAATCATATATCATACTCACATGTTATTCTTTAAGTTTTCTGTCAAGTGAATTATTAACATTATATCGGCAATCTGATATCCTGTCTAAAAGCAGTTGTAACTTTGAAAATCGTGACTTACTATTCACATGATGAGATAGCATCTATTAGTGATTAAGTCGTCAGATGAAAGGAATTATTTTTTCCTTATGGTTGGACAAAATCTAAGCTCCAAAGGAATATTTTTAAGTTTGCCTATGTGAAAGACCATTAAGGACATCGTCATATACAAACTTTAATAAACAGGTGAAACGACTCCTCAAGAAAAAAAATGTTTGCTGAACACTTCGTCCACTTAAAGTTTGCCAACTTCAGCCTGGGCGGAGGAACATTCATGACAGTGTTTGGCATTTTAGACTGCGTCCTTCTGTGCCTGAATACAAAGAACTGTTCTTCCTTCTTCTACAGCCACACCATGCGGACCTGTGCACTTAGTCCAGCAAGATACAAGAACACAACACAACTCATTCCTCATGCAAGTATTATAGCATGGAAGGAGGTATATGTCCTATTTTGTTAAATTAATTTAAGTTTTGTTAATTGTTTAAACTATGTAACCTTTGTTAAACTATCTCAATATGCATCCTTTCATACTGAGTGCATGTACGGTTTACGAAAAATACGAATTGGTAATATTGACATTATACCTTCAGAATTTGGCATGGATTGTGTGTCTTCAGCAAACTGCTTCTACAAGAACTCGGCGTGCAGAAATGGTTTTTGTCGGTGTGCCGCTGGATACAGCTATCAACCCTCCAACAGTAGCTGTGTTACGAGTGAGTTGATTTTTAAAGTTGTCTTTACTTTATTTAAAATGAACTTAAAGACATAAGTAAGTAGAAATAAGTAAAAAAGCTGCCACAAGAAAAATGGGAATTTTGTTCTTGTTAAAGTCGCTGTAGCAATTTAAATAAAAATAGTTAATTAGTTAATGCAAATGCATTATATTCGGACACTTATTTTTTACCCTTTCCATGAAAACGGAAATTTTGTCTCCGTACAAGAAATCAGAAGCCATATGATCATCCTCATTGAAAGTTTGTATGTGGCACAATGAAAATATTACTTAGGATTTTGTTTCTGAAACGTTTAAACAATAAGGCCTAGCTCATTGAAGCTTAGTAAATAGAACAATAAGCGTGTGTAGTGGTGCCTTTTGTGTCTTCGACTTCTACAGACTTAGTTTTGGCTTTTTCTATTGAAACATTAGTAGCAATATTTTTCAAGGGTAAAACCTGAAAATCTCAACTCTAAGCACAATGAAACTTATGATCTGAAATATTCTGAAAGATAGATTAATGACCAGTGATTTTCTGAGGATAGTTTTTTTACTTAAGATATGAGTTATAATGGGCTTATTATGGAATTAAGTTTCGCACATATTGTTCAATCTTTTCATTGTTTTGTCACTGGCCAATGTCAGGAATAGTTTTTTCTTTCTCGTAATGTGGTAGCGCGTTTGTCCTTTTTGACACATAAGGTAAAAGAACTAAAATGTATTGCTTGAGTTTTAGTCTTGCATCTTGAAAACAATATTATTGTGAAAATTGTGAGAACCCGCTTGACGAGGTCAGCAAGGGTGGTTCCTTATCTGAATATTGTCCCAGATTGCATTGCATTGTCAGATGCCTGTAACCATTCACCTTCCCATCCTGCTAAATCAGCGTATTTGAATCCTCTCAGCTCCTACCTAATACCCTGATCTCTTTGTGCAAAATTTGTACAGCAGGATCGGCTATGTACACTTGTCATTTTTTCAGCCAATGAAATGTCGTTATTCAAGGATCTTGAACTCAATAGATTTTTCCATCCATGTTGTGCCTCTGTTACTGGATGTGAGTCGTCTCATTGGCTGGTTAAAAAGTTAGCGATAGAAGGCTTTTGGCTTGAAGGAGATCAGGGTATGAGGAAGGAGCCAATCGGGTTAAAATACGCTGAAATACCAGGATGTCACCTTCCGTGAAATATAGAAATCAGTACCTACTAAAATAACAAATCCTGCCTATAGCACCCTGTCTCGTCGTTGATTGGCTGGAAAGAAAATGAACGCAATATTCAATATATATGAACGGAGAAGTGATAGGTTCAATCTTAATTCAATGAGACGCTTAACGAGTACTCCATCAGAGTAGTTCATTTGCCATTTTGGTGGTTGGTGATGTTTTTGCACTACTTGGAGAAGTCCTCAGTCAGATCTCTAAGAAAGCAAATTATAATTGTTGATAGAAACTTCACATTATTACAAATAATTGATAATAAACTAAAATACCTTTTCAAAGCTTCGACAGCCTTTCTACTCTAGTAACACAAACACATTTCACAGTGGGTAAATTCTTTTTAAACAAATGCGCAATATTCTTAGTCAAAGTGTCACATCTAAAGCAAATAACGTTTGGCCTTAGTTGCATGCTCCAAGGGATTTTGAATAATCATGTAATATTGACATTAGATATGTGAGCTCATATTAATTATATTTAAAGTCGAGGCGGGATAGCGCAGTGGTTAGCGCCTTCGTCTTCGGATGAGGAGGTCCGTGATTCGAATCCCGCTCGGCAACTTTATCTGCAGTAGAGAACTGTTCTACACGCAGTCAGGTTGTGGTGCAATCTACATTGAATTTCAGCGCAGTACCACCCATGGTTTGCTAGTTCCAGCCGATGCTCGCAGGTTTCACCGCAATGCATAGCTACAATGGTGTTGCGGGCTTTCGTCCTGCAACAATGCTAGCAGCCGCGATATAAGTGAAATACTCTTGAAAGCGGCGTTAAACACCAATTCACAATTAATAATGACATTTGATGTGTGAGCTCATATCTATTTCATTTCAAGTCCTTACAAAAGTGATGTTGACTTGATTACTAGAAATAAACATGCATGATGCCGCCATTACATTACGTCACACTATTGTTTTTGTGACATCATGTGCCCGTCCTGTTGCACAATCTATCCGAATTACCCTTAATATCAGTTTTCTTTTCCACTTCCATACTTGCTTTTATTGACCGAGGGGAAAATATTGACTGTTGACAAAGGTATTGATCTCATCATCAGTATATAATTGTATAATATTGGATACAGGAATGTCCCATCGAACGTCGATGCAATCTAATGCAGTTGTCTGATAATAATCTCACCAAGGTACCACTGGGTTTTTTTTTCAGAATGCAGTGAATATGGAGATGACTTTGGTGTTTATTGGAACCATTCAATGATTAAGTGCAATAAAGTATGGGTCAAAACAAGCTCTATTGCAACATGCAAGGAAGCCTGTCTGAAGGAAGCTGGATTTGTCTGCATCAAAGTGGAATTCATAGATGGCAGTGCATCTTGCAATCTCTGCGACACGGCATGGTTTGACATTCCAACATCACGGAGAGAAGACAATGTCACTGACTGGATCTTATTCCAACGCCATTGCTCAAAGTGATTGTTACCCTGTTCTAGATAAGGCAGGCATATGCGGCCTCTTTCCTAAAGTTTTTGTTCATCAATTTTATGCACCTAAGTACATGTATCATGTTAACTGGTTTTTATATAGTTTTAGGCAATTGCTTTACTTAACCCCAATTGGTATAATGGATCGTTCTCTGTACGAGTGAAACGTAATCAATATTATGATTGAATCATCAGGACATTTTGATAATATGGAATAAACAGATGTTATATTTATGCTATTATGAATACTATCATTATTACTTATTATCATTCTAGGGTGTAGGCCAATGACGTCTTTGACAAAATCTATTGCACGTTTTGAGACTGCAATCTCAATCAAATAGCATATAGTTAGTTTGCTAGTTTTCCCCCTGTTTTGTCTCATTTAACTTTTATGGATTATCAAGAAACTATTGATAAAATATTAAGTAAAGAAATTATCAGTCGTCAAAGTTTGAAAATGATTGAAGTAGTCCTAATGTTGGACTTCATCTGTAATCAACCAATCAAAGTTAAGCAAAAGGTGTAACTCCTTAGAGATAATAAAAATAATACCCTGTGATCATATGCCCTGGAGATTAACATGAATATAATACCCTGTGTCCATATTCCCGTATGGGTAACAATCGTATTACAACCAATCACGCAACATAAATTAAATATTAGTAAAATCCCTCATTACTTTGTCTAGAGTCAATGATTCACTGATTTTCAGATGGACATGTTTTGTGTAATCTTAGCCAAATACGTAATCGAAATAGTTTAGGTCCGGGGTTTGTATTAAGGTTTTAGTGCAATGTTTCACTGAATTCAGCACCAGAACACCTGAAATAAACTGAACTTTATTTACACTCAGGCCGCAAGCAGTGGCATATGAGCATAAACATTACACACATATGCAAAAAATACAATTTTGTTTAGAATACGATGTACAATAATGTATTTGAAAGACATATATACATATGGAGGCATGAAACAAATGTCATGCTAGTATATAAAACAAAGATATACATGATGAATATGATGGTATTTAAGGTAATAATTCCTAGCAGCATTTTTTAAAAAGCATTTAAGATAACGTTACAAAAAAGGGCTAGTTTTCGTTATGTACCTATCCTTTTATTATTAAATAATGTCTTCATTTTATAAAAATTTGGTCTTTTGTAGAAATAAGGTATAAGATATTTTACTCTGGCATTTGTGAAATGAGAGCATATTAATAAATAATGGAATTCATCGCTAATGCCATTACCAATACAGCGTTTACAAATTCTTTTATGTTTTGGAATATTATTCCAACGACCTGTTTCAATCGGTAGGTAATGATTTGCTGTTAAAAAATTTAGCAGTGTTCTTGAGTTCTTATGATAAAAATAGCAAATAAGGTGGGTGATAAATTCTCTCCTTGGCGTACTCCTGATCTACAGGGGAAGAAGCCAGTATAACCATCTTTACATAAGAAATTTTATATTTCTATACATATTTTGTATAACACAGAAACATTTGCCTGA
This sequence comes from Phorcus lineatus, assembly GCA_921293015.1. Classification (NCBI taxonomy): domain Eukaryota; kingdom Metazoa; phylum Mollusca; class Gastropoda; order Trochida; family Trochidae; genus Phorcus; species Phorcus lineatus. The sequence continues at coordinate 26,520,141 of OV121098.1, read as the reverse complement.
TACATTATTTGCCAAGAGTTTTTGCCAAAGACCCACACGCCATATATTATCAAAAGCTTTTTTAAAATCAACAAAAGCGCAGAATAATTTTTTTTTTCTGCCTTTCAGTAGTTCTGAAAGGTTAAACAATGTAGGAATAACCTTTTCTTAAACCTGCCTGTGCCTCTGACAAAATTTCATTTTCTTCTAGATATAAATTCAGTCGATTACTTAGCAAAGAGGTAAAAAGTTTCCAAAACAGCTTACTAAAGTAATAGGGGGGTAGTTTTCAGGTTTCCTTTTCTTTTATAGATTGGCTTAATAATGCCTGTTAACCAACTTTCAGGGAATATACCATGGTCAAATAGTATGTTATAAAGCTTAACATAGATATCAATAAAGGAATCTACAATTGATATGATACTCTCATTGATGATACCATCGAGCCCAGGGGTTGTGTTAGTTTTAAGTTTTTTTCACCGCACTATGTATCTCCTCTCTTGTGATACAGGAGTTCAACACTGTGCTTTCTCCAACATCAATATTTTGGAAGTTTTAAAGGCATACTCTTCAGCGTCAGAGGAATCATTTAAAGTTTTGAAATAATCAAATAAGGATCCAGTTTCGGGTAAGATTTCAGTTTCACGGTTATCATTTCCTTTTAATATTTTCCAAAATGATTTAATATCACACTTTTCCAAATTTATCAATTTCTCCCTTACTTTAATGGAGTGTGATTTAGCGTATTAAGAAATACAATTTTTATACTTTTTACTGGCATTTATTAAGCGTTGACGGTTTTGGATTGGATTGCATCTGTTGAAGAGTTTTCGGGCGTTGAGATAAGACCCCCTCAATAATTTACAATGGCTTGCCAATTCCTGTCGATTCTCGCTGGTTTCATGACCACGCTAAGTCACAAAGGTGTTGCAGGCATTTTTGTCCACGCTCTAGTAGTAGCAGCTGAGTTGTAAATGAAATACCTTTGAAAGGGGCGTAAAACCCGAAATGTCAGCAACTCAGTATATCTATTTAATTACAATTACGTAGCATGGACTAAAATGTTTAAAAAGATGTGTTTAACAATTCTTTTCAATATGTGTGCAAACAGTGATAATGATACAATTGGTTTCATTATGAGAAGATCAGAGACATATTTGTATTTGTTGTATTGTAACTTTAGATGTATTTTGGTACTTATGCTTTTGTTGTGTTGAAATATTGTATGTTGCGTAGTTTTTGTAAGAATTTATGTAATGCTCTGAATTGTAATATTTGCTTCAAATAAGGTGCCTAATACAAATTTTTATATAACTGTTTAAAAGTGAAATAACATTTTACTGCGCTTCAAAAATTATAACATTTTGCTCAACACTGTAATATTTGCTCCAAATTGCGATAAAGTCTTTTTTAAAAACTGCAATATCTGCTCCAAATTGTCATAAAATTTGTTTGGATAATTTGACAGAATAAATCATTTTTTACATTATTAAATTTCTTCAAAGAAAAAGAAATTTTCCCATGTATAGAAAGTGCGACTAAAGTTCCACTGGTACTGATTTTAAAAAACTTTTTTCAGGTGTAAAAAGCAACATTTTTGTTTCAAAGTTCACACTCACAGACCAAAAACATCGCTTGCAATGCCTAATAAGGATAAAACCGGCCTGTCAAATTTTATCCGAATTTTCAACAACTTTTGATTCAATTATTTGATTAAACCATTCTATATTTTTCATTTGATGAGGATCTTACAGCTATTTTAAAACATTTGTCAATGAATTTATCATAAAAAACATTTACATTTTTCTGAAACATAATCTTCTTTCCTATCAGATAACTTTCACTGAAAGAAAAAACGGGGTTGCTTAACTTTTGTCTGGGTGAATGATTATGAATATGTCTATGTGATCCCCCTTTTGGAACAACAAGATATGTATCTCTTAACATTTTACAATGCTCTTTGTAATAAATCATGTGTGAATTAATACCCCTGAATAGAAAAAATAAGAAGACATCACTTATGCAGAAATTCATATTTTACAACGTACGATGTAATGATAATGTCCCAAATGTGGCATACATAATTTCAACGTATGGATTACTTACCCTCCTCATCACCCCACTTCCCTCTCATCACCCTCACTTCCCTCTCATCACCCTCACTTCCCTTCTCATCACCCTCACTTCCATTCTAACACCCTCACTTCCCTCCTCATCATCCTCACTTCCCTCCTCATCATCCTCACTTCCCTCCTCATCATCCTCACTTCCCTTCTCATCACCCTCACTTCCCTCTCATCACCCTCACTTCCCTTCTCATCACCCTCACTTCCCTTTTCATCACCCTCACTTCCCTTCTCATCACCCTCACTTCCCTCCTCATCACCTCACTTCCCTCCTCATCACCTCACTTCACTTCTCATCACCCTCACTTCCCTTCTCATCACCCTCACTTCCCTTTTCATCACCCTCACTTCCCTTCTCATCACCCTCACTTCCCTCCTCATCACCCTCACTTCCCTCCTCATCACCCTCACTTCCCTTCTCATCACCCTCACTTCCCTTCTTACACCCTCACTTCCCTCCTCATCACCTCACTTCACTTCTCATCACCCTCACTTCCCTTTTCATCACCCTCACTTCCCTTCTAACACCCTCACTTCCCTCCTCATCACCTCACTTCACTTCTCATCACCCTCACTTCCCTTCTCATCACCCTCACTTCCCTCCTCATCATCCTCACTTCCCTCCTCATCACCCTCACTTCCCTCCTCCTCATCCTCACTTCCCTCCTCATCATCCTCACTTCTCTCCTCATCATCCTCACTTCCCTCTTCATCACCCTCACTTCCATTCTCATCACCCTCACTTCCCTTCTAATCACCCCACTTCCCTTCTCATCACCCTCACTTCTCTTCTCATCACCCTCACTTCCCTTCTCATCACCCTCACTTCCCTTCTCATCATCCTCACTTCCCTCCTCATCACCCTCACTGCCCTTCTCATCACCCTCACTTCCCTCCTCATCATCCTCACTTCTCTCCTCATCATCCTCACTTCCCTCTTCATCACCCTCACTTCCATTCTCATCACCCTCACTTCCCTTCTAATCACATCACTTCCCTTCTCATAACCCTCACTTCTCTTCTCATCACCCTCACTTCCCTTCTCATCACCCTCTATTCCCTTCTAACACCCTCACTTCCCTTCTCATCACCCTCACTTCCCTTCTGGCACCCTCACTTCCCTTCTCATCACCCTCACTTCCCTTCTAATACCCTCACTTCCCTTCTGGCACCCTCACTTCCCTCCTCATTGCCCCACTTCCCTTCTAACACCCTCACTTCCCTCCTCATCACCCTCACTTCCCTTCTCATCACCCTCACTTCCCTCCTCATCATCCTCACTTCCCTCCTCATCATCCTCACTTCACTTCTCATCACCCCCACTTCCCTCCTCATCACCCTCACTTCCCTCCTCATCATCCTCACTTCCCTCCTCATCACCCTCACTTCCATCCTCATCACCCTCACTTCCCTTCTCATCATCCTCACTTCTCTCCTCATCACCCTCACTTCCCTCCTCATCATCCTCACTTCCCTCCTCATCATCCTCACTTCACTTCTCATCACCCCCACTTCCCTCCTCATCACCCTCACTTCCCTCCTCATCATCCTCACTTCCCTCCTCATCACCCTCACTTCCATCCTCATCACCCTCACTTCCCTTCTCATCATCCTCACTTCCCTTCACATCACCCTCACTTCCCTCCTCATCATCCTCACTTCTCTCCTCATCACCCTCACTTCCCTTCTCATCATCCTCACTTCTCTCCTCATCACCCTCACTTCCCTCCTCATCATCCTCACTTCCCTCCTCATCATCCTCACTTCACTTCTCATCACCCCCACTTCCCTCCTCATCACCCTCACTTCCCTCCTCATCATCCTCACTTCCCTCCTCATCACCCTCACTTCCATCCTCATCACCCTCACTTCCCTTCTCATCATCCTCACTTCCCTTCTAACACCTTCACTTCCCTTCACATCACCCTCACTTCCCTTCTAATCATTCCCACTTCCCTTCTCATCATCCTCACTTACCTCCTCATCATCCTCACTTCCCTCCTCATCATCCTCACTTCCCTTCCCATCATCCTCACTTCCCTTCTCATTATCCTCACTTCCCTCCTCATCACCCTCGCTTCCCTTCTAACACCCTCACTTCCCTCCTCATCACCCTCACTTCCCTTCTAACACCCTCACTTCCCTTCTAACACCCTCACTTCCCTTCTAACACCCTCACTTCCCTCCTCATCACCTCACTTCACTTCTCATCACCCCCACTTCCCTCCTCATCATCCTCACTTCCCTCCTCATCATCCTCACTTCACTTCTCATCACCCCTACTTCCCTCCTCATCACCCTCACTTCCCTTCTCATCATCCTCACTTCCCTCCTCATCACCGCACTTCCCTCCTCATCATCCTCACTTCCCTCCTCATCATCCTCACTTCCCTCCTCATCATCCTCACTTCCCTCTTCATCACCCTCACTTCCATTCTCATCACCCTCACTGCCCTTCTCATCACCCTCACTTCCCTTCTCATCATCCTCACTTCCCTTCTCATCACCCTCACTTCCCTTCTCATCACCCTCACTTCCCTTCTCATCATAATCACTTCCCTTCTCATCACCCTCACTTCCCTTCTCATCATCCTCACTTCCCTCCTCATCACCCTCACTGCCCTTCTCATCACCCTCACTTCCCTCCTCATCATCCTCACTTCCATTCTCATCACCCTCACTTCCCTTCTAATCACCCCACTTCCCTTCTCATCACCCTCACTGCCCTTCTCATCACCCTCACTTCCTTTCTCATCACCCTCACTTCCCTTCTCATCACCCTCACTTCCCTTCTCATCACCCCACTTCCCTTCTAACACTCTCACTTCCCTCCTCATCACCCTCACTTCCCTCCTTCCCAGCTAACAAATCTACGTTGTAATGACGTTGTCACAACGTCCACTTTACGTTGTCATAACGTAGATTCATGACGTTGTCACAACGTGATTTTGTAGACTCCCGTTCACGTTGTGACAACGTGGTATTTCTACCTAAATAAGACGTCGTGGCGACGTTGTAACGACGTTCTTATTTACGTTGTCCTAAGGTTGATTCCTGACGTTGTCACAACGTGATTTTGTAGACTCCCGTTCACGTTGTCACAACGTGGTATTTCTACCTAAATAAGACGTCGTGGCGACGTTGTAACTACGTTATTATTTACGTTGGTTGTCCTAAGGGTAATTCCTAACGTTGTCACAACGTTATTTTGTAGACTCCCAAACACGTTGTGACAACGTGGTATTTCCCTAGATAACAAAATTACGTTGTGAGGACATTGTTACAACGTTACGTTTACGTCCCAGGGACATCGGCATGAAACATCCTCGGAACGTCCCTCTTGTGGAGTAGACAAGTCCCAACAACGAAATTTTGGACTTTCACGCGACCTAACAACAACGTTCCTACAACGCACACGACTTCCAAATAACACTGGAAGTTTAAAGGAATACTTTGTTAGGCTGCACGTACCATATTTGATTTAATAGACGGTGGTCACTAATAAAAACGAATGGTGGGTAGTGAAATATGCACATTCTCTTCGCACTCAGAATTCTTCTAATCATTGAACACGGAGTCAAGATTGCGATTTAAAGGCGTCGAGTTTCTATTATAACAAATATGGTAATGAAATATTCGGATTAGCCATACCATAACAAGGTAAAAAAACCAGACAGAGATAAACTATACAAAAAATTTTATTCAGAATGTATAAGGGAAAACGCGTTTCTTCGTTGTTCTCGCTTCATTGTACATGTTTCTTCACAGCACTGTTCAGGAGCCCAGGAACGTTCTGTAAAATAAAAATGAAAATAATGATAAATAGAATAAACCGTTTCATATAATAAATAAAACACTGTAAATCGATGGTTTTATGTATGGAAACTATTTTTTATTATCTAAATATATCATGTTGTATCCTTTCAAGTATTTCACTTCCTTTTAGTTCTGCTTATATACATATAAAGCTTTATGCGTTCATCATACATAATATTTATCATTAGTGGGTACCTGAGAGTAAGTTGAGTTCCCCTGTGTAGATGGAGCAAGCTAGAACACTAAGATTCCTGCTGGCTGTCTTACTCTTCCCTCCCTCTCCGTTTTTTTCTCCGGTCCTCCGCCTCGTCTACCTCGAGCAGCTCAAGAATAGAAAAAGAAAATTGAGTATTTCATAATACTGACAACACAATTTGATATTTGTTCGTAAATATACAATTGACTGATGGGCACTATAGTGTGCATACTTACGAAATGTTTGGTGACTTCATGAAAAGGTCATGTAAAGGTAGCGATTCCTGTTTACTTTAAATATGTTTCATAAACATAGAAGTTAAATTTTATATGAACGCCTGACATTTAACTAATAATTGATATGAATCAGAGTGTTCCTAATCTTTTGGAAATAGATTTATGCTCATTTTACGCTACTCAAATAACTGCATTATTTCAGATGTTCGGAATATTCAGCACTTTCGGTCTAATCACCATTTAACCTTTTCAAAAACTTCATGATATCTTTCAAATCGCCTAACGATGCAAAGACGTCAATGTATTACAAGCTCACACTCATCCTGATTTACTAGGTTAATAAGTTTGTGCAAGTGCGTATCTTTACCCTCTGCGTATCTTTACCCGACACGGCTGTACATTCGGCCTACAATTTATCACTGTACACTAACCATACAGTGTTGTCGGGTAACGCTACGCACCTAAGAGATACATGTTCATGCTTCAGAAAAAAATACAGTATATGGGATAAAAACCATGTCACTGTTAAAGTATAGAGCTTTACTGATTACATTGTTGAAATGTGTTTGTCAGTGACAGTGAAAGTTTGCCAACGACTACTCCCCTAATTCCCGTAAATCGGCATGTTTCGGCAAAAGATACGCACGCAGGGTTTGAATACACCTAACATTTCCAATTTAATGATTTTGATAGATTTTAAAACTGTTCCCTTAAGTCTAGGTAAGGATAAAACGATATTCAGAACAATATTTTGGTTTCCAATGACAGTTGTTATGTGGGAAGGCAAACTGTTTGATGACTACATGTTAGCTAGACATTTTGTCAGTTTTTCCCAGTTTTGTGCCAATAATCAACATAAAATCTTTTTTACCTTTTCAAAAACTTCATGATATCATCTTAATTGCCTACAGATTCATAGACATAAATCTTTTACAAGCTAACACTTATCTGATTTACTAGGTTAAGTTTTGTGCGATTGCGTATCTTTTCCCTCCGCGTATCTTTACCCGGCTGTATATATTTGAAATATCTTGACATTCATCGACGTTTTCTAACATTTATTCATTTAGATTTATTATTCACCTTCACTTTCTGCTGGTTATCTACTAAATGATTTTAACTTCACCAACATGTTTGCATTGTTTATATGAAACACAAAATAAATATATTCTGTAATGTTATCACAGTGATCGCCGGTAAAGCTACGTACTCGCGAGATAAAGGATCATTTTCAAATATTATAAATAGTTAGGTTTAAAATACGTACTGCATTAATCTAATAAACAATGGAACTGAATGTCGAACATGTACACAAAGCCTGCACTCGGTGAACTCGCAAACAGCTGATTAAAATACTTTTCAAACTCCGTGCATCACTTGTGACAGACGATGCGTCATCAAGCACGAAATGCTTTGCCGTAACACTGTAAGGAGTTTGACCGTGTTTCTGGAGCCGAGCCGGCGACAACAAAACTTCCTAGCAATCATAATGTTGGTCAAATGGATATGAAATAACTAAAAATGTCTATACCATGGAAAACTTAGATAGTAAATTGGATGTTATATAATATAATAAGGTTATATAATATAGGACATACAGCAGTAGCCTATTTACTTCTAATTTTGTATCACATCCTCCTCTGTGAGAGGAGATCTAGGCCTAGGCTATTTATCGTAACGATGATCATAAATCAAAAGTGCGAAGATTCTGTTAAACTCCAATGATACAAAGTATGCATAAAATTTCTAAAACAACTTACCTCAGAGCTTTGGGAAGGATCGAAGAGACGCCAGTGCCAATAAACTCGCTAAGTATACATTGATTCCCCACTGCACGGCGACGTCAAACATGGCGGCCAAGTACTCGTTTGTGACGTAATCGTTACGACGTCATGTTTTATATGACGTCATGAGAATTTGTAATGGCGCGAAACGTACGCCTCGTACAATTTCGTATCAAAGTTGAGAAATTATGATGTATGATAGATAAAAAGTACATGGCAGCGACGCCAAGATATCCCATTATGGTTTTAACTTACTGTTACTACTGTTTCCTTTTTCAATTCCCAGAACTGATGAATTAATGTGGATTTAATTTTGATATCACAGAATAACTTTCTTTAGTTTAGGCCTATGTTTGGTGAAAGATGCATGATGAAGACTTTGTGACGATGTAACCCTTGGCATCACATAACTACGTTAAATACGTAATACTTACAAGTTGAGATATAACGTTATATTTTTCGTATCTAATACGTCGCAGATACGTCAGGAAATAACATTATAGCAGTAAAAGGCTCTCTTTGAATATTTGACCATCGTATATTGTTTTTACTGCTTCGTTTGTGTATTCAAAGATTAAATATACATTTTTCTTTCATGTTACTGGATAACTTTTCGACTATTATATCCCGTAAAAGGCACGTAATCAGGACGTTGTGAGGACGTACCACTGGACGTGTCATAACTACGTTACATTTACGTAAAAAATACATATAACACAACGTCGCAACAACGTTGAGAAATTACGTTATTGTTTTCGTACTTAGTACGTCGTAGATACGTAAGGAAATAACTTTACCGGTAAAAGGCTCTCTTTGAATATTTGACCATCAGATATTGTTTTTGTTGCTTCGTTTGTGTATTCCCAGATTAAATGTACATTTTTCTTTCATGTTACTGGATAACATTTCTACTATTATATCCCGTAAAAGGCACGTAATCAGGACGTTGTGAGGACGTACCACTAGACGTGACAAAACTACGTTACATTAACGTAAAAAATACGTATAACACAACGTCGTAACAACGTTGAGAAATAACGTTATTTTTTTCGTACTTAGTACGTCGCAGGTACGTCAGGAAATTACGTTACCAAAATACGACCTTCTCACAACGTCGTATGTACGTCGTGTGTTAGCTGGGTTATCATCCTCACTTCCCTTCTTATCACCCCACTTCCCTTCTCATCACCCTCACTTCTCTTCTCATTACCCTCACTGCCCTTCTCATCACCCTCACTTCCCTTCTCATCATCCTCACTTCCCTTCTCATCACCCTCACTTCCCTTCATATCACCCCACTTCCCTTCTCATCACCTTCACTTCTTTTCTCATTACCCTCACTGCCCTTCTCATCACCCTCACTTCCCTTCTCATCATCCTCACTTCCCTTCTCATCACCCTCACTTCCCTTCTCATCACCCTCACTTCCCTTCTAATACCCTCACTTCCCTTCTCATCACCCTCACTTCCCTTCTAACACCCTCACTTCCCTTCTAATACCCTCACTTCCCTTCTCATCACCCTCACTTCCCTTCTAACACCCTCACTTCCCTCCTCATCACCCTCACTTCCCTTCTCATCACCCTCACTTCCCTTCTAATCACCCCATTTCCCTTCTCATCACCTTCACTTCTCTTCTCATTACCCTCACTGCCCTTCTCATCACCCTCACTTCCCTTCTCATCATCCTCACTTCCCTTCTCATCACCCTCACTTCCCTTCTCATCACCCTCACTTCCCTTCTCATCATCCTCACTTCCCTTCTCATCACCCTCACTTCCCTTCTCATCATCCTCACTTCCCTCCTCATCACCCTCACTGCCCTTCTCATCACCCTCACTTCCCTCCTCATCATCCTCACTTCTCTCCTCATCATCCTCACTTCCATTATCATCACCCTCACTTCTCTTCTCATTACCCTCACTGCCCTTCTCATCACCCTCACTTCCCTTCTCATCACCCTCACTTCCCTTCTCATCACCCCACTTCCCTTCTAACACTCTCACTTCCCTCCTCATCACCCTCACTTCCCTCCTCATCACCCTCACTTCCCTTCTCATCACCCCACTTCCCTTCTAACACCCTCACTTCCCTTCTAACACCCTCACTTCCCTTCTAACACCCTCACTTCCCTTCTAACACCCTCACTTCCTTTCTAATCACCCTCACTTCCCTTCACATCACCCTCACTTCCCTCCTCATCACCCTCACTTCCCTTCTAATACCCTCACTTCCCTTCTCATCACCCTCACTTCCCTTCTAACACCCTCACTTCCCTTCACATCACCCTCACTTCCCTTCTCATCATCCTCACTTCCCTTCTCATCACCCTCACTTCCCTTCTCATCACCCTCACTTCCCTTCTCATCATCCTCACTTCCCTTCTCATCACCCTCACTTCCCTTCTCATCATCCTCACTTCCCTCCTCATCACCCTCACTGCCCTTCTCATCACCCTCACTTCCCTCCTCATCATCCTCACTTCTCTCCTCATCATCCTCACTTCCATTCTCATCACCCTCACTTCCCTTCTAATCACCCCACTTCCCTTCTCATCACTCACACTTCTCTTCATATCACCCTCACTTCCCTTCTCATCACCCCCACTTCCCTTCTCATCACCCACACTTCTCTTCATATCACCCTCACTTCCCTTCTCATCATCCTCACTTCCCTCCTCATCACCCCACTTCCCTTTTCATCATCCTCACTTCTCTTCTCATCACCCTCACTTCCCTTCTCATCACCCTCACTTCCCTCCTCATCATCCTCACTTCTCTCCTCATCATCCTCACTTCCCTCCTCATCACCCTCACTTCCATTCTCATCACCCTCACTTCCCTTCTAATCACCCAACTTCCCTTCTCATCACCCTCACTTCTCTTCTCATAACCCTCACTGCCCTTCTCATCACCCTCACTTCCCTTCTCATCACCCTCAATTCCCTTCTAACACCCTCACTTCCCTTTTAATACCCTCACTTCCCTTCTGGCACCCTCACTTCCCTCCTCATCGCCCCACTTCCCTTCTAACACCCTCACTTCCCTCCTCATCACCCTCACTTCCCTTCACATCACCCTCACTTCCCTTCTAACACCTTCACTTCCCTTCTCATCACCCAACTTCCCTTCTAACACCCTCACTTCCCTCCTCATCACCCCACTTCCCTTCTAACACCCTCACTTCCCTTCTCATCACCCTCACTTCCCTTCTAACACCCTCACTTCCCTCCTTATCACCCTCACTTCCCTTCTCATCACCCTCACTTCCCTTCTAACACCCTCACTTCCCTTTTCATCACCCTCACTTCCATCCTCATCACCCTCACTTCCCTCCTCATCACCCTCACTTCCCTCCTCATCATCCTCACTTCCCTCCTTATCATCCTCACTTTCCTCCTCATCATCCTCACTTCCCTCCTCATCATCCTCACTTCCCTCCTCATCATCCTCACTTCCCTCCTCACTTCCCTTCTCATAATCCTCACTTCCATCCTCATCATCCTCACTTCCCTCCTAATCACCCCCACTTGAAGAGACGTGATATAGCTAGATCACTATGGTGTGAACTCGATAGGAACAATGTTTTCCTATATTTGCTGCCATGGACTAGATCACATGCAACTTACATGTCTTGGAATTGTGTGACAATCTTCCCCAAGCAGTCAAAATGGCAACAAAATGTTAACAAGACCTAAGACCTTTCAATTCACCCATTTTTTATGATCTCCTTGTTACGTGACGTTAATAACATACATATAATTTATAAATGACTTTACATAGATTTAGACTGTGTTATTCACTTTTAACGACGCATCTCCTTTAAAAATTTAGATAAATCCAAACATGAGGTCTGTTACGACTTTAAGTAGGTATTTGTCGATAATAAAACTGCCTGTTATTTGCGAGAAATATACTCGACAGATCAAGACACTGAATTTGGGACAATTGTTCTTGTAACCAATCAATTTCCATTCATAATGTAAAGAATTATTAAACAAACTTATTTTCGACTGGGCGAGCATATTGACGTTATCCTAGGTTCAACCAAAAGAGATTAGGCTAGAGATCCTGAAAATATACATGATGACGTCACGCCATTGTTACCCCAGGGTGTAAAATATTGACGTTTATATAGATATTGAAATATACATTGACGTTAGAATATTGTCTGTACTGAAAATGCTGTTGTTATCGTGACGTCATTTGCCCATCGTTTTGAACCATTCGGCCATTACTGTTTTCATTGACACGACGAAAGATATTCACCTCGAATTCGTCCACACACATACATTATCACCTATCTGTATTTCTATAAGATTCTATGTAAACCTATTTTCCCGACTGTTCGATTGGTCGAGTTGCAACCAAGTGAGAGTTGATAGAAACTCATATAAACCTCATCCCGAGTTAAACATTAAAGACATATTGTCACTTTAGCAAAGAAACCTAAATACCCTGCTACATCTTAAGCCAACCAACCCTCCGTGTTTGCTCTTGTAACACAAGAAATCACCTACAAGCAGATGTAGATTAATGTGCCAATGAGATAGACATGTTACTGCTGTATATAAACTTAAAAAATATATAAGTAAATGTGATTTTGAGAGAGTTTGAGTTGTGCAAAAGCGGCTAATAACATAACTGCAATGTGTCTCTCATACACGTAAATGTTTCATCATTTGGCAAAAAACAATAGTTGTCATTATTTTTATGTGAAAAGATTGACTGTTAATATGTCTGATCTTTTGTAATTACCCTTACTATTTTATAGCTTGTATAAATGATGGATTCTGCAGCATTTAGTTCAGGTTGATATGTATCGATAGGACACTCATTTCTAAATGAAATCGAGAACAGTCTCCATTTAATGGAACCTAAAATTGCTTTAAAGTGCAGTTGATTTACATAATTAAAAAAATAATATAAAGACAAGAACAATTATGATAAAAATTATACCAGTAGTAGTAGTAGCAAAATTGATAAATTGTGTTTTAAATGATAATAAAAGGTTGAAAATGATTATGACGGTTAGGGTTAGGGTTTACGAGATTACGAGATCGAAAGTTGCAGCGATTTTTGTAACACTAATCCTTAACAGTTTTGGTAGTTTTGTTTATATTTGTATTTGATTTTTCATCAAACCTTCTAATGCTATCAATAATTGATTTGGATGTTTTAAATTTGTTTCAATATGTCTTTAATATAAGAGTTATCATCATTAAGTCTATGTTCATATCCAACAGCCCAGACAAGTCTTTGACGTAAATCAACCGCTTATCTGCGGTTTTCCAATCTGAAGTTCTTAGCCAAGGCCTGAAAGTGAAATAAATGTTAATTTAACACATCACTTCGAAAACTACATTTGAAAAACTGAGATAATGACAAATGATAATGCAAGCTAATCTCGTTATTTTAGAAACGAAAATTTTCTTTTATTTAAACAACAATTATATTTCAAAGATATTTATGGGATTATGTAAAGATACTGGTACGTTGTTTCAAAATGTTCAAAACCATCACATTAAGAAAAAGCGAAAAAATATGGTAAGCTATTATAGCAATCTATAAAACATTAATCGCCATAAAAAGGATTTGTTGATAGAAAATTAATAAGGATGCCTTTCTTGAAGCTTGGTTCCCGAAACAAGGATAATTCACTTTGTAATGCTTCATTTACTGTTGTTTTTTACAGCTGCTGAACAAAATGTGTTTTCTACTTTCTCACTTAGTACAAACATCATGTTTTACTGCTTGCCTGTGTACAGTATTGAAATGTATTATTCTTGTGGCAATATTTAAAGAGCCACTCCGTGATTTTCATAACATATTATTTACCTTTGATAGGAACCTAATGTTACATGTGGTCATATAATATCAAAACATCTGAACTTTTCATGTCCAAAACACACACATATATATATATATATATATGACAAATACTGGTTTTCCATGAAAATCTAAAAAAGCCATATAAATGCACAGAGGCTTAGATATCACGTCCATATACATGGATACTTTTTTTGTGATCATAATTACGACGTTCTACCTTCACAATTGTCACTTTACAAAACAAATCAGCTTTAACAATGTTTCGTTTTGGTAACAGTCGATATTTCGCAATCAAATGACGCCATTGATTAACTTTGGCATATATGACTCAAACTCACGGAGTGGCTCTTTAAGATATATATGACTCAAACTCACGGAGTGGCTCTTTAACTGGTGTAATTCATCTGTGCGTATGGCGCGTAAATGTAAGTTTTAGCACACTTTGAGCAATAGGACTTGCTTTTGATGGTCCAGTAATAAACAGAATAACAAACTTTCTACCAATTGTGTCAAAACCATAACTGATTTGGCACGAAACTCGATTTTTTCGTTTAAAGTCATGTCGATGTTGATAAGGAAACTTTATTTTTATCGCCTATGTACAGGCATTGTAACACGTTTTTCAAGAAAAATTTTTTTGTATTGAAAAGAAAACCATGTTACCAATTGCGCAACTAAAACGAAAGCACTTAGACATATAAAGCTACATGTATATGGATGAACTAATTATATTGTTCAAATATATTCAATTAAATTAGGAACATGTAGTTATATATTGTGTCGGGCTTCGCCAAGACGTTGTTGGTAAATTGTACCGAGAATAAGAAAAGAGTCAAATTGCCATGGGTGGGTGGCCAACTGGTCAGGTGTAGCTAACTTCCAACATCTGAATTAGTTTGCTATCAGGAAAACATATGCTCTGGCAGGGAACAGAATGGTTAGATTTTGTGCAGTTACCCCAGGTTCATGGAACCTATCATTCTCAAGTCGTTGCAAAACAAATCCCGACAAATACACTAAGTATGCGACTCTTCACTGGAACAACGAAGGAAACTGTTTCTGAGGGATGGAAAACGTTAGAAAACGTTAGATTTGGAATGGGAACATTACGAGGAAATAAGATAGATATGGAAATCAAAGAAAAAGACTGCAAGTGATATTATAGGTGCTAAGTAAGTTCCAACCAGGACCGACGACTCGTTTTTAGGTCAAAGCAAAAGAAGTCAGTGTTTCGCATGCCTACAGAAGATACACAAATTTTAGAGACAGGGAAAAGAACCAAGTGAATGGGAAACCAAAACTTAACCACATTGAGTGCATGAACACAAGATTTATAAATGCGGTGTTGATTGTCACGATTACATGCTTCTGTTCCTTATGAAAACTCTTATATGAAAACAAGTTAAGGTGTGTGCAATTCTCACTAAGAAGCATGTAGGGTTAGGACTTTGTCGGACAATCGTAAAGAAGTACAGATTGCCTACAATGCTATGTATAGTTCATTATATATAACCAAAAAAATAATCTTTAATTGAAATTAAAATCGTTAAAAAGTGCCCGATAAGTATCATCCATTTGTAAATTAGTTTTATTTACAACATTCATCAAGTCCGGAATTCCAAATGTTAAAACACCAAATATTGTAAAAAGTTCCCATTTAGATGTGTTGCAAAATTCAGCCACTGGTCCTAATTAAGCAAAAATGGTCATTGCAATAATCAGCAACATCCAGTTTTATGAGGATTGTCAAGCATTTGGTAACACTTGTATTTCCAATATTTCAATAAAAAGGTGCCCTGAAATAAGCCGTAAGCATAAACTTTTGCCTAAGGTTTGGAAAAGTTAGAAGCACTGGCTCAAGGTAGAGAGAATGCAGATGCTTTTAAGGGTAAGCGAAATAAACACCCTTACCTTTCCATACTTTTGTCCAGTGAAACACAAAGAGATGAAATCTACTGTTAAGATCAGTCCAATACGTTTGTTGACATACAAGAGAGCACACCGTATTCTCTTCTGGGGGTCAAAGACACTCATGTCTCCTGGACTGTGGAAAAGTACAAGCGATGAAGAAAACCTGATAAAAAACTAAATCTCTGTCACAATCAAAGGAATGACATGTCAGCTAGTGATGAGAAAACTTGACTTGGATAGTGGAGAATGGGCTGAGAAAGGAAAAAAATTTTTCCCCCAACAGAGGTAGCTACGTCATAAATTCCTATACTACCTCTGTCCTAGTACGAAGGTTTCTTGAGCTAGAAATGTAGAAATATGATTGGGTGCAATCAAAGTTAGTTGTGCAATCAGAGACGCTGTTTAAAAAAATTACCATTTAAATCCTCAAAATTATTTCCGTAAGCTTTACAAAAGCTTAACTTGATTCTAATATGCACCTTGCACTTTGAATCTTCTTTACAGGACAGATACGCCTCATTTTGCGACTGCATCACTGCATTGGCCTGTGTGTCAACAAATATGTCATTCATGTATAAGAATTGTCGTTGGCTGAAATATTGCCAGGTAGTTTAAGTTAGGGTAGGAGAAACTACCGGAAGCCCGAGAAATCTTCAAATCTTCGTATTAACACAGAGGTTGTACAGGACTTTATCACAGAACTAACTGTTGGGAGAGAATGGGTAAAAATCTAAAACTTGGATTCGCTGACTTGACATTATAAAGACAAAAATGCCTTTAGTGACATTGAATGAAAAATGATATAAGAAAATAAAAAAACTAGAAAAGGGCATATGAAACATATGATTTTTCCACAGCTTATACACTTACTTTCTAATGTTTATTTCTGGTATACCAAGCCTTTATCCTCGGGAGGGTTCTCTTGTATAAATAATTCATCTCGTGGCAGCTTAAAGCTTAAAGCTGTAACTGACTTAACACTGAGAATGATGTAAAGCAAGAGAGGAGGTGGAGTATGTTGTTAAAAGTGAAGATGTTTAGAAGGTTGACTGTAAGATGATCATGCAAATGAGAATAATTAGGCGAATAAAGAGGTTTTTCAAATTGCACCTTTTAACCAACAATCAAATATCATAAAGAATAATAAGAATTTGAGATTGTGCTAGAAAGATGTGTACACTCTATATGAAGTTGGTTATTTCATGGAAACCAGAAACCATAAAAAAATAACCAGGGTAGCAAAGTGCACCACCAGGTCCTACCACCTAACTGGTTTTGTAAGTAAAATATCCAATATCTTTTGAGATAATGACGAGAGTGTACTTATAGAGCCACGCACATTGTGTCCCCTGTGCAAGGAAACACTGTTTTCTTCTGATACTCAACTCCAAGTAGGCATCCCAGAAGTAGGGAAGTGGGACACTAGGAGAAGATATATGGCACAGGGGAGTGGCAACTAATGATTAGGAGGAAATTTAGGATAGTGAAGAGGAGGAAGGTGAAGCAAAGGAAGATAGGGTGATTGAAGATGAAGAGGAGGAAGGTGAAGCAAAGGAAGATAGGGTGATTGAAGATGAAGAGGAGGAAGGTGAAGCAAAGGAAGATAGGGTGATTGAAGATGAAGAGGAGGAAGGTGAAGCAAAGGAAGATAGGGTGATTGAAGATGAAGAGGAGGAAGGTGAAGCAAGGGAAGATAGGATGATTGAAGATGAAGAGGAGGAAGGTGAAGCAAAGGAAGATATGATGATTGAAGATGAAGAGGAGGAAGGTGAAGCAAAGGAAGATAAGGTGATTGAAGATGAAGAGGAGGAAGGTGAAGCAAAGGAAGATAGGGTGATTGAAGATGAAGAGGAGGAAGGTGAAGCAAAGGAAGATAGGGTGATTGAAGATGAAGAGGAGGAAGGTGAAGCAAAGGAAGATAGGGTGGTTGAAGATGAAGAGGAGGAAGGTGAAGCAAAGGAAGATAAGGTGATTGAAGATGAAGAGGAGGAAGGTGAAGCAAATGAAGATAGGGTGGTTGAAGATGAAGAGGAGGAAGGTGAAGCAAATGAAGATAAGGTGATTGAAGATGAAGAGGAGGAAGGTGAAGCAAAGGAAGATAGGGTGGTTGAAGATGAAGAGGAGGAAGGTGAAGCAAAGGAAGATAGGGCGATTGAAGATGAAGAGGAGGAAGGTGAAGCAAATGAAGATAAGGTGATTGAAGATGAAGAGGAGGAAGGTGAAGTAAAGGAAGATATGGTGATTGAAGATGAAGAGGAGGAAGGTGAAGCAAAGGAAGATAGGGTGATTGAAGATGAAGAGGAGGAAGGTGAAGCAAAGGAAGATAGGGTGATTGAAGATGAAGAGGAGGAAGGTGAAGCAAAGGAAGATAGGGTGGTTGAAGATGAAGAGGAGGAAGGTGAAGCAAAGGAAGATAGGGTGATTGAAGATGAAGAGGAGGAAGGTGAAGCAAAGGAAGATAGGGTGATTGAAGATGAAGAGGAGGAAGGTGAAGCAAAGGAAGATAGGGTGATTGAAGATGAAGAGGAGGAAGGTGAAGCAAAGGAAGATAGGGTGGTTGAAGATGAAGAGGAGGAAGGTGAAGCAAAGGAAGATAGGGTGATTGAAGATGAAGAGGAGGAAGGTGAAGCAAAGTAATATAGGGTGATTGAAGATGAAGAGGAGGAAGGTGAAGCAAAGGAAGATAGGGTGATTGAAGATGAAGAGGAGGAAGGTGAAGCAAAGGAAGGTATGGTGATTGAAGATGAAGAGGAGGAAGGTGAAGCAAAGGAAGATAGGGTGATTGAAGATGAAGAGGAGGAAGGTGAAGCAAAGGAAGATAGGGTGGTTGAAGATGAAGAGGAGGAAGGTGAAGCAAAGGAAGATAGGGTGACTGAAGATGAAGAGGAGGAAGGTGAAGCAAAGTAATATAGGGTGACTGAAGATGAAGAGGAGGAAGGTGAAGCAAAGTAATATAGGGTGATTGAAGATAAAGAGGAGGAAGGTGAAGCAAAGGAATATAGGGTGATTGAAGATGAAGAGGAGGAAGGTGAAGCAAGGGACGATAGGGTGGTTGAAGATGAAGAGGAGGAAGGTGAAGCAAAGGAAGATAGGGTAATTGAAGATGAAGAGGAGGAAGGCAGATGAAGATAGGTGAACATAATGAACAGAGGCATTATGAAGGGAGGCGTAAACTTCACAGCAACAACAGCAGCAATAACAATATCAATAATACTTTTAAGCGCTGGACTTAGATGGCCAAAAGCACTATTTCCAAGGTGTAAGGATAAACCTTTATCATTCTCCACTCCTTTATGTATGCCTCCAAGAAGCACGTTAAACATATACGTTTATCAGTCATATTGCCATAACTTCCAAACCAGGAACCCAATTGTATCGCCGGGTAAACAGTGGCACATATGGAAAACGATCTCTTGCCTAATGTGAAACTAAAAGTTCTCAAAAAAACCTCATGTCTCATTATGGTACAAGGAATCGCCCTTCAAATATTCAGTTTAGAGGGCACTGAATTTGGAAACCCACCAATCTGGCGAGTCGTGTCTGACCTTGCTGAACCTTTTGATAGCATTCAGCTGAGCAATGTACAGAACCACTTGCCAACAATTGACCTCGAGCTGAGGCGAGGTAAGGGGGGGGGGGGATGATCTTAGGCCATACACTGGTTTAAAGACATGACCTCGTGGAAATTCTTTACACAATAAACTGGTAACACAGCTACTAAACATGTTCAGATGTCAGTTGATAGTAAGAATTAACACTTTAAGTTTTAGACATATATAAATAATTACCAGATGATTTTATTTTATCTTAAATGATAAATACTCAACTCACATAACTTTCATTTTCTTCATGTACATTACCAATGTTGTCATTCCGTGATCGACCACCACTTTTTTTTTACTTTTTACATAGCATGTACCGTCATCATGACCTGAAATATATCAGAATTAATGTATTTAGTTTGGTCTTCAAGATGATAATATATATTTAACATATCAATCAAATTCTCAATCCATTCAGCCCAAAACGGGTTCAGTCTTCACAATAGATATTTTTCTCTTTCAGAAAAAGTTTTTAAGTGTCATTGGAAATCGTGAAAAGACGTCATTTGAAACCCACTTAGCCTTCTTTTCCTAAATTTCTCAGCGGTAAACAAGCTACAGCCACTTCAATTTAGAACTTCAAACGGTCATAACTTTGTTAAGGGAGTCACAAACAATAGAAGTTTCATTGTTTTGGTTTTTCGCATCCTGCTACATCAACGTATTTGTCTCTGCCCAGCTCCATCATATACCTTGATATCCTTCGGCCTAAAACGCTCGTAGCTATTTACATCTGCTCTATTCAATTGTTTGTTCAATTTTTTTCTGTTTTCACCAATACTTAAAAAACAAAACAATATTAATGAATATTATAGTTTTATTATGTTTGCGCTTTTACAGATATAAAACTCTCTCAAAAGTCGCCTTTCGTTCCAATTCAAATATCCTGTGATTTGTTTGTCATACAAAACTACATAAGAACGTTCCTTACATCAGTAAAGCGATAAGGCACAACGGAAAAGAAATTTTATCAAATGTGGAACAATCTTGCCCTATCAATAAATGGAGTTCTATACCGAATGAACATGTTTCGTTTAAACAACAAGAATCCATTTCCAGAACACCAGGAACATAAAAGAAAAAAACATATAAATGTGCAAAAGTGCCTTTGATATTGTTACTTATGTAAAACTACATCGAATAAACTAAAAACAAAGCTACAAACGGTACACTGAAGCAACAATTATTTACACAAACATTACACAATGAAGGGAAATGACGGTATTTCCTTTCGATAAGAAAACTATCTTTTCCCAGGCATGGTGTTTCCTGCAGATGTTATATTATGGGTAGCAATCAATCCATATAGAATTTAATTATTATTTTGGCAAACATGCATTGCAAATGCAACAATTCTATAGAAAATGTTGACATGATCCTTTAGCAAAGAATGTTTTAGATAATTTATATTAGCCTTGAAGTGTAAAACTGCCATCTCATACATACAATTTAATATTTCCATGTCATTTTGTATTAGAATGAGAAGAAATCGACCGTTTGTTTTCCCTTACGCCCTATGTTCAAGTTAGTGGTTCAAAAAAGATTTTAAATACTTATTTGCATCAGTCATTTTTCCAATAGTGATCGCGGTTTGCTCCTGCACTGCGAAATTGAGAAGAGAATATGAACAAAAGAATGTGGAATTTGACATCTTGGGAAATGTGAATTTTGACATCTTGGGAAATGTGGAATTTGACAAGATGTCGGTACATCGTCAATGCAACTGGGATCACCAACTTCTCTGTTCTCAGGGCGTTGACAACTAAACTTACAGCAGAGGTAGCATTCAAGTTGTTGGATATATTTTGATGCTTGGCGCTCTATATATCATTCAAATTGATAATGAATCAGATTCACTGCTCAGATTAATGTAGATCTGCTTAGCATCAGGTCCCCAACTCAAGCATCAGAACCAGCCACAAAACCAGCACAACCTCAAGATGTTATTGAAACCCGAAAAGTAGAAATTCAGACCCAGAGAAAGCGAGCAGCAGAATCCAAGTTGCAACAAGCTGAGAAGATGGTGAAGAGAAGTAAAGTTGTACTTTCAGAAGTGAAAGTGGGTGATATTGTAACCATAATAATTTAGCTGTATACAGATGCAAAGCTCTTCCTCGCACTTTGATAGGGGATGTGACTTACATTAGTGACACTGGCTTGTACACAATTGCCGTGAAAGCTGGAATCCTGAATGTATAGCATACAATACCATATTGAACTTTTAGTTAATGCACTTATTAAATCCCATTTCTACCACTAAAAAGGTCTCATCTACAGCATAACTCCCATTGCTATGCTAAAGTGTGAATAGGTTTGTTGACACACACACAGCCAGATATGACCACATAACAATGGCATTGATCACTGGCTTCTAATAAAAAAAAGAAGGTTTTTAAAAAACAGTTTTAAGAAAGTTTTCCATCCATAGATTCAAAGTTTTTTGAAAATGCACTAAGTCGCCCAATTTTTTATTTCATCTATGCAATTTTCTAAAATTTTCCTACTTTTATGACATGTCATTTGAGATTTATAACCATTCCCTCCTATTCTTATAAAGGTCTTTTTATTTCTACGGTTAATAATAACGTGTATCTGTTGCTTTTTGAGAATGGCATGTTATTATTGTTGTTTGTCATCCTGTCTCAGGGTAAAACGTGTGGCTGACGCACCACACTTCTTACCCTGGGTGTAAACCCAAGCATAAACTTAGCACAAAAGCCTATGACCAACGAGCTTTCCAAAAAAATTTCAACAAATGACTGCGCTTGAAAGGCAAGTCGGATATTTAATATGACGCCACTCCCTTTATAAATAAAACTGAGCGCGTGAGTGAGTTGGTGATTAACGTGTTTTAAACAATATTTCAGTTAAGTACAAATGATTTATGGATGACAACTTCTTTATTCTGAGTTTGCGACGTTTCGATACAGATTCTTGTATAGTTGACAAGCGTGAATGTCATGTAGAGGTACTGTGTGGCTCACATATACCACACGTTATCAAAGTTTTATCAATAGACATGAAATTAACATGATCCGAAAAGAATCAATATAATGAACATCGGTTTAGTGAAAAGAAGTATTAGG
This sequence comes from Phorcus lineatus, assembly GCA_921293015.1. Classification (NCBI taxonomy): domain Eukaryota; kingdom Metazoa; phylum Mollusca; class Gastropoda; order Trochida; family Trochidae; genus Phorcus; species Phorcus lineatus. The sequence continues at coordinate 26,497,574 of OV121098.1, read as the reverse complement.
TGAATTAGAGAATTACACATCATTATCTAAATTTTATCAGTCTGATTATACTCCATTGAGTCTCTTCTCAGTAAACTTAAGAGTAAACTTACCAGGAAATAATTGACATGAATATTTAAGTCAGGATGTTTGGTTATTAAACTCAAGGATGAGATCGATGTATAGAATAATACGAGACCAACCAACCATGTACTAGTGATTACGGGAATTACGCTCGAGTTGAAACAACGTAAGTAGGTAGAAACCATTTGCTATAATTCCTTTACAATCTTGCACTGGTATTGCTATTCTGAACTAAAGGCCAAGTTTAGCGTCTAGAAACGGATATGAATGACCAGTTATCCCCTTGTCGTTCGCCCAAAGAAACAATTGTTTATTTCATGTCCTTTACGCACCAATGAGCTTTATATATTGATTTACAAAGTGTTATTTAACTCACCAACGTATATTATCTTCCAGTTCCTCTTGCGAATTTGAATGTCTATAGCGTCGCCTGGGACGATGGTTTTCCCATAAATATCAATAATCTTAAGCCGTTCTGCAAATTGAATTAATAGTTGTCATTGATTTATTTATGACTTATGTTAATAAAGGTTTCCTTTTTGAAACTAGTGTTGAAATAAGAAAAGTTGACATTTTACCTCGTCTTAGTAACAAATTGACCGGCTTTATCCCATCTTCTGGCTAATTCTATTATAGTCACAATCAGCTTCTGCTTGTAGTTCCAATAATAAGTTGTCTGGCATACTGTATGTACTGCCAGCTGCATTGTAATGAAATGTAAGTACGCTGAAAACTTTTAATTAGACAAATTGAACAGAGTTTGTTTCATCAGAGAACCATTTGATTTCCTTATCACAGAACTACTCAGGTGACTTAATAGGCTTACCACATTAGACCTATTAAGGGCCCTTGGTGGTTACGGAATTGTCAATAGGGGATGCTTAATTTAATGACTAATAAACCAGTGGAATAAGTAAAATATCTTATATTGAAGATTAAAAATTAAATTTTTCGATTTACATTTTATTAAAAAAATTCAGAATTTTTTTGTCATTGGTGTTTCATTACTGATCTTAGTTTCTACTGGAATACTTTGAATGTAGCTCCCTGACAAAGAACAAAAGAGGTTAGAAGACAGAGATTTTTGCATTGATACTGATTAGGACTATCAGGGTAGATTTTAGAAAAAGGGCTTTAATTTTTTCCTCTTCTTTTGTGTTAAAGTGAGCCTGCATCCACAATAGAAAAGGGGCTCATATTTTGCAACTCAATAGCTCCAGACGATGATGATGAGTCTCGTTTCTCTTGTGGACACAGTCTTGCTTTAAACATATAGTTATAATGTCCCTATAGGAAGAGGACTTTCTTTTCATGACGAATAAGGTAAATTGTAACTTTGTAGTTTTAACGAGGTGAGGTGAGATGATATGGGTTGAGCGCCGCTTTGAAGAGTATTTCACTTATATCGCGGGTGCTAGTATTATTGCAGGGAGAAAGCCCACAACACCATTGTTGCTATGCATTGGGGGAAAACCTGCGAGCCTCGGCTGGAACTAGCGAACCATGGGTGATACTGCCCTTAAATTCAGTGTAGCATTGCACCCAAACCCAGACATGACTGCGTGTAGAACAGTTCTGTACTGCAGACAAAGTTGTCGAGCCCCTGGCGGGATTTAAACCATGGACTTCTTGAAGCCAAACGCGCTAACCACTGCGCTATCCCGCCCCAAGTTGTAACGATGAAGAACAATATATTGAAAGGATAGTTGACATTCCATAGAATTTAGTTTTTCTATTTCAGTGCAATTAAGAAGTTGACAATATCTTACGAGAATGGTTTTTCATCAAAATAATTGTAAGCATTTTAACCTTCAAACGAGACGTAACGGTAAGAAATTCCAGTAGACTAAATAACATTAGTCAGCCATCACTAATTCAGGAGTTGCATATTTCCGAGTTGATGCTTCATGATTTGATTTCCTTGAAGAGGTAACAGATATTTCTGTGACCTAATTTGTAAAGTTTAGTTTGTTTGATGTCTCCCCTACTTAACACCTAGGAGTATGTCTTTAGAGTTTTCATGAGTACTTGAGACCTTTAGCCTAAGTCGGGTACAGCTTGACCCGAGTCCAGTCTTAGAGTAAGGCTATACTACCAGCATTGACTGTACCAACACCTTACCAACTCTCCCACCAGAATTTGAACAATATTTGGTAGTATATGGTAGATGGTTGGATCCCAATTGTACAATCTAACATCTTATATATATATATATATATATATATATATATATGGATACTCATGAATTATGAATGTTTAAAAATGAATAAAGATGTTCACAATTAAAGAATGCAACGGTTAATTTATTTCTGAATTCAGCATGGGTCAAAGGACAGTCTCATAAACTCGCAGAAACGGTAATTTAGGACTCTACTACTGTCAATCAACTTACATATCTTTATGCTTTAATAGCTGAAGCAGGAGATTAAGGTAAGGAAGTAAAAAGCGGTCTTTTGTGATGTTAGTAAAGCTTTCGATAGAGTTTGGCATAAGGGCATAATTTACAAACTTAAAAATTAAGTTGGATAAACTTAAAGTTAAATAAACTTGGAATAAATGGAAGTTTGTTAACATGGTTCGAGAGCTACCTTGAGAATAGAGAACAACATGTTGTTATTAATAGTTACCGATCTGATAACAGGCAAGTCTTCGCTGGCGTGCCATAAGGTTCGGTCTTGGGGTCGCTTTTGTTTATCTTATATATCAACGAAATATAGTTGAAGGCATCAATAGCAATATATGGCTCTTGGCGGACGATACATCCTTATACGCGATTATTGGGGATCCCGTTGAAACTTCTGCTGATATAAATGATGACTTGAAGCGAATTTCTGAATGATCGGACAAATGGCAGGTATCATTTAATCCAAATAAAACTGTTTCTATTCGGTTTTCTAGAAAATTGCAACCAGTTCAAATGCCAGATTTGACCATGAATTATAATACTATTGACTCGGTTCAAAGTCACAAACATCTTGATAATGTAAAAATAATGCATTTTGACCATCCATTTTCCACAAATCCAACAGGATATTTCTTTGGTTTCAAAGTCAAACGAGTAGAATGAATACTTTGACACACTAATCGGTGACCACAAAATAATTCTCTAAAAGGATTTTAATACTCACCATCACATACGTGTACATGTTTTCCTCGTCTGGTCACCAGAGTTCTGCAGCCCCTCACTTCCATACGAGTAACATTATTCAATAGAGTACATGTAGAGGTCTCCAGATTAAAACGAACATTTAAACAGAAGGTCATAGATTTACACAGTTGTTCTCCAAATAGTGGACCACAAGGCTTCACGGTGTACATGGCTTTACCATCACAGACCTCCATGTAGGCACAGAGCAATAACAGAGGAGCCAAGATAACATATTGCATCCCAAAGAGATGGACTGAGAATTATGTTATAAATGTTCTAAGCTGTTATGAAAATACTTGACCATAAACACTGCAAATAGTTCTGAAACTCTCGTTCTGCCTTTGGAGTCAACTTTTTTGCTGGCACTCGATTTCGAGGCGATTACGTATGTTTCTTACTGCATTTTGAACTCTTAGCATGACATTTCCCTTGTATAAATACTTTATATATAAACTATCTTTACAATCTATATAGTTTCAGTCAAAAAATGTCTTTGAACCTGATATATATCATTCTATATTATTAACGCACACATCAAAATATGAACTAATATAATATTTACCCAAATGTGTACTAAAACATTCAAAAACTGTTGTCGCAGTGAATTCCCTTACACAATAGGTGAATAGTTATCATCTAGAAATACTATCAACCGTGTCTGAAGCTCTTAATCATAGACATCAAACATATAAAACCACATGAAAAAATTAGGAAAAGTTAATACTGAACGATATAAACTTAATGCTACATTTTTGTTATTATTTTCACTACCGATTTGCTACACATTGTTGTGAAATAGCGTTTCATTGCGTATGCAATGTTTGAGAATGTTTTTAACTACATTCATGCTATAAACTATTACTCATCTACTCGCCATAGATAAAGCCCTAAATAATTTAGTTTCAGCATTGACATTGTAGATAAATTATACAAGTTCCTGTGCAATATGATAGATAGTAAATTGAATTGGAATGCTAATAGTTATAAGTATGCAGTTTTCAAAACAAGTCAACAAAGATTACGTTTCATGCGCAAGTTACGATCTTTTAATGTAAATGAACATGTACTATCCCTCTTTTATCATTGTTTCGTTGAGGGTATATAACTTTTTCTTTCCATTCTTGGTATGCTTCCTTATCTATTGCTCAAATGTTTCGCTTTAAAAAAATGTTAATCAAATTGCTTAAAAAATTGCCGGAGTTACTTTAACGTATCTTTATGAAAAAAGTGTATTGGAATGATCCCTAAATATTGTGTCGGATCCAGGTTAAGTCCCTTAAGATGAGTTTGTTAAACTTGATTTATTTATCACATGTAACCTGTAGGCCTTTCCTGTATATTCAAGCTCTGTAAAGATAAAAACTGAAAAACTTTCGGGGCAAACAATCATTAACATTAAAGTTTTTAAATCATCATCATCGTCATCATCATCATCATCATCATCATCATCATCATCATCATCATCATCATCATCATTATCATCATCATCATTATTATTATTATTATTATTATTATTATTGTTATACTTCTATTATTTGACTGAGAAACGATAAACAAGGCACAGAAGAAATGAAGTCGGGAAGGATCAGTTCAAACAAGATCATCGCAAAATATTGTATGTTCATGTCGATGAGATTTTGCTGGATCAAAGTTTAGTCGAAGGACTTTTTTCCACAGTGACTTTTGAATATGACTCTTACTGTGACTTTGATTATGAATGTGATTTTGTGATTGTGGATGTAGCTGTGGCTCTGCCTCTGGCTGTGACCTTTCCCGTTTTCCGTGGCTGTTGCTGTTGCTGTTTCTGAGGTTGTGGCTGAGGCTGTTTCTGTGGCTGTGACTGTGGCTGTTTCTGTGGCTGTGACTGTGATTGTTGCTTTGATTGTGTGATTGTTGCTATAGCTCTGAATGAGAGGGTGAAGGTGACTCTTGATGTTGCAATTGATAAAAAATCCCACTTTATATAATTGGTATTGAAAGGAATGTCATTTATTAATGAAGTACACGATTTTATGTTTCTGTGACTGTGGCTGTTGCTGTTGCTGTTTCTGTGGTTGTGGCTGTGGCTGTTTCTGTGGCTGTGACTGTGATTGTTGCTTTGATTGTGTGATTGTTGCTATAGCTCTGAATGAGAGGGTGAAGGTGACTCTTGATGTTGCAATTGATAAAAAATCCCACTTTATATAATTGGTATTGAAAGGAATGTCATTTATTAATGAAGTACACGATTTTATGTTTCTGTGACTGTGGCTGTTGCTGTTGCTGTTTCTGTGACTGTGGCTGTTGCTGTTGCTGTTTCTGTGGTTGTTTCTGTGGCTGTTTCTGTGGCTGTGACTGTAATTGTTGCTTCGATTGTGTGATTGTTGCTATAGCTGTGAATGAGAGGGTGAAGGTGACTCTTGATGTTGCAATTGATAAAAAATCCCACTTTATATAATTGGTATTAAAAGGAATGTCATTTATTAATAAAGTACACGATTTTATGTTTCTGTGACTGTGGCTGTTGCTGTTGCTGTTTCTGTTTCTGTGGTTGTGGCTGTGGCTGTTTCTGTGGCTGTGACTGTAATTGTTGCTTCGATTGTGTGATTGTTGCTATAGCTGTGAATGAGAGGGTGAAGGTGACTCTTGATGTTGCAATTGATAAAAAATCCCACTTTATATAATTGCTATTAAAAGGAATGTCATTTATTAATGAAGTACACGATTTTATGGATATTCAACGTCTTTATTAACAGATTTGCGATGTCACGGTATAGCTCCTTATAAGTTGACAGCACGGCGGGTGAGGGTGGATAGAGTTTTAAAAAAATCTCATTGTTAATCTCCTTTTGCTGTTTCTGTAAACACACCTATATATACAACCATACATCTTTTTGTCCAAATGCTTGAAAACGCTATAAGGACCAATACCGAAACGTCGTAAATCTGTTGATAAAGAAGTTGAATATCCATAAAATAGTGTACTTCATTAATACTACAACTTCTAGAATGCCACTAAAAAGAGGTCATTTATTATAAATTATTATATTTTATCATTTATTATTATAAATATCTTTAACACACCTGCATTTCAAAAAGTGAAAAGGAAGTACCAGATTTTTAAAAAATAACAACATGTGAGCTGACAGTTTTATTCGAGTGGACAATAACTATATCAAATTATCAAATTGATACCCAAGTGTCACTTTACTAGTAACCTATTGAGAGGAGGGGGGGGGGGGAGGGTTTCACTGCTTTCTGCTTTACAACTTACTACCATAAAATACCTCTTTCTCAGCAGTAAAAAGGATTCTAGTTGTTATTGGTTGTAAGATTTTGGTTGCAGTCAATTATATAGGAAACAGTAGGTCAAGTCTTTATATTTATTTGAATAATTTAGCATAGCAAAAATATTTAACCTGTGGTATTTAAAGTGCTTAAAAGGATTTTAAGTTAATCCCATTGGTTTAAACATGAAAATATAATACATGCTTTCATCATGAATATATGATACATTTTGAAATTGTGAACATGTAGTTTATAGAGGATACTAAACGACCTTCCATTTAATACTATTTCTATTTAACGAGTTAATGATCAAGTATAAAACGAGCGAAAGCGAGTTTAATACCTAATCAATAACGAGTTTAATAGAAATAGTATTAAATTGAAGGAAGTTTAGTATTCTGTTTATTACTTGACCTCAGTAGTTAAGCATGAAGTGTACTGAACGAAGCATTTCCGCGACTTGGCCGCCATTGTGACGACGGTGCCAACATTATGACGTCACAACCACACAATATTATGACGTCATACGTGCAACGGTATTACACTAGTTTAGTATCGCCGTATGAATATTACACTGTGATATCTTACACGGGCGAGTAATAAATAACTTTATTCAATCGGTTGAAATAAAATATGGTTCTACGAGAAGTCAGTGATTTGAATTTATTAAATATTTTGATGGTGAGTTTTACAGCTCCGTTTGAGAAACCAATAACTAACCAAAATAATTTATAAATGACTTCAGTATTTCATCTTGATTTTCATTCCTTTGAATATTGAGGATGGCATTTTGAATGATCTTGAACTACGTGTAGTTTGTAAATATTTTCTATAGTGGGTTGAATCATTGAATGTGTTTGAATAACAAACTGAAATATTGATGTCAGGTACGTCCATACTAAATTCTGTTTTTTTTATTTCAACAATATGTTTTGTCAAAAAACAGGTACTTGTCTATTCAATAATAGATATGTCCCACAAAGTTTTTTTAGCAACAATGTGCAGGTGTAAAATCATGGTCACTTGAAACAGTGTTAGTTAAACTCGTAAAATATGTGCATCAGGTGTGTGAAATTGATCACCTTCTAAATATTTTTTGAAAATATTTCTGCAGTTCAGGGCTTCTACGTGTGTGCATGAATTACAATCAAAATTGAATAGTGGTCGGGTCAACTCCTTTGTAATTTCATAGAACATCCTTAACTGTTTTGATAACCTTTGATTATTCGAAGAGTATTTTGAAATTTTGTTTCATATATTGTTTGTAATAAGGTTGAATATAATTCACAAGGTGCGCACCACTCCACAACACTCCAAATTTCTAAATTGGATAGTCTTATTTCTTCACAGAGATATGTTTTTAAATTTATGATTATGCATTAATGAAGCCGTTTGCACGAAACAAACTAAATACCAGTCAATAACTGCTTCTGGTAAGGAAGTCGTGATTGCGTGATTACACTTAAAGCCACTATCTAAAAGCTTTTTATCAAACTCTCATGTTATACTTTATGTTTTCTTTTGAATGAATTATTAACAATCAACGGGCAATCTGACATTCTGTCTAGAACCAATTTGCAACTTTCCATACCGTGAATCAATTATATCAAGAGAAGCGCTTTCCTGTCTCCCTTCATTTAAATATCTGACAGGAGATTGTTTAAGTCAGCCTAAACGAAACACAATTTAGGACATCGTCATATACAAACTTAATTAAGCAAGTAAAACTGGTCCTTAAGAAAAAAACCCCCAATGTTTTCTGAAAACTTCATCGATTTAAAGTTTACAGACTTCAGCCTAGGCGGAGGAACATTCATGACTGTGTTTAGCATTTTTGACTGTGTCCTTCTGTGCCTGAATGCAAAGAACTGTTCTTCCTTCTTCTATAGCCATACCATGCGGACCTGTTCACTCAGTCCAGCAAGATATAAGAATATAACAGAACTCATTACCCAAGCAGGAATCAACTACTACAGCATTGCATTGGAAGAGGTATTTGTCCTTATTTGGTAACATTATTTTAAAACTATTTAAACTATAAGTTTTGTTAAATTATCTTAAGAAAGTTGTATCCTATCATTCCAAATGCATGTACTATTTACAAATTAACGAATTGATAATAGTTTGATATTATACCATCAGAGTTTGGCATGCATTGCCTGTCTTCAGCAGACTGCTACTACAAGAACTCTGTCTGCAGAGAAGGTTCCTGCCAGTGTGCTGTTGGATACAGTTATCAACCTATCAACAGTAGCTGTGTTTCGAGTGAGTTGATTTTCTCAAGTTTGACCAAAGGGGCCGGTTATTTATTGCAGTTGAGTGGGCTGCGAGTTTTCAATCGAGGGTCAGAAATAAATTACACAGCCATCAAGGGAGGATTAAGAAAAGGTTTGGGAGGGTCAATTTGAAATAAACAGTTATCCAGCTATCTATTTAAATGTCATTAAAGAGGGGCTGAAACATTATCATTTAATCTTTGTTACAAGAAGAAAAGGTTCAAACTATGTTTTTCTTTTAGGAGTTCAGATTTGAGCAAGACTGGTCTATATTTTTTCAAACTGATACTTATATAAAGAATTCTTCATGAATTATCTGCCTTTTTCATTGTTATTCATGGAACAAAAATAGATAAGTACTTCTGCTTTTGTTATAGTTTGCTATATTTCAATACAACATTGACTCATTTCAGCCACTGTAAAGACTCATACAGCAAAAACAGCAAGTCAAATTATCAATATTTGAATGATTATATTAACCTTTTTATATCTCAGTGATACAAAGTGACAATGCTCACTTATTTTCGTTTTTATAGGTAAAAACACAATTGTGATTTGAAAAGTTGAAATGAACATGAAATAGACTAAAAGTAAACCATTATAAAGTTACAATGCATTCATTCACCTTTGAAAGATAAAACGTGCTCTTTGTTAACAAGTCTTTGTTATATTTGTTATGGTATTCAGAATCTTATATTATGTGCAGCTGATATGTTCTAAGATGGAGGCTGTAAATATTTTCAGAATGAAACTGAATCAAACGGACTACAAAGCATTATCAGAGCTCATAGTAACAAAGATACAACAGGATTTGTTAAAATCTGAATCCCTTGGAAGATGAGCTACATTTCCTCTTAATTTGCCCTGTCTATAGAAGTCTATGGACAACATATCTTAAACCATACTTTTATAATCACCCAGATAGAACAAAACTATTGTCATTGCTAACAAATACGAATACTCTATTACTACAGAATCTTGCAATGTATATTTATTATGCACTGCTATATATAGAGATTACAAAACGAGTGAGTGTTGAATATGGAAAATATTCCAACGAGATATTTTTAAACGTTTTGATTTATTCACGAGCGAAAGCGATGTTTAAAAAATATTGAGTTGGAATATTTTCCACATTGAACACCCACTCGTTTTGTAATCTATTTATTACACACAGTAAAATAGGAAACTTGTTCTTCGAAGAGCTAAAAATGTTCACTGAAAGACGTTAGCCCGCATGAATACATTGTGCTCAATAATACACTGCCTCATTTTTCTTAAACATAGGCCACGTTATAGTTGTAAAAGAATCAAAGAGCCATACGTAACAGAAATATGAGTTTATATTTTTCATATGGTTTAATGTACGAGGACTTGATAAACAGTGACAGGCAAACATCTTGACAGATCAAAACGCAATTACAATATTCTCCGTCACTGAACACTTGACGCGTCATCACTAAATTTGACGTGTCACTGCTTACGGTAGATGAACAACGGCGGTTCGCTTTGAACAAAGTAACACCGGCTCTGTCAAAATGGTCCAAAGAAGTTATCATTTCTTTGGGTACCACCACATATTCGGGCTGAGAAGATTGACTGCAAGAGCTCGGTCTTCCTGTAACTGGTTGTCTGATCGCTCTTGGAAGCGAAGTTGACAACAGAGTTGGAAGGGAGACTACTCTCATTTTGACATGATTCGACAAGTGCGAGAGAACGGAAAGTAGATTAACTCAAGTCATATTGTGGCGGTTCATCGACAGCGTACTGTAGTTGTTTATGCACTCTACGTTCAGGATGTAAACAAAGCGCTAAAGGGAGATAACTCTGCCGCGACTGCTTCATCGACGAAATCAACACTTAAGAATTACTTTCAACACAAATAATACTTTTTCAAAAAAGAACCTGCGTCAATATTTTATTATTCAAAAATTTAATGTGATGTTTGGTTGTGTTTTGTTGCTGATAACTGCTTGAATATAGGTGTGGTGTTAATCTGAAATATTGAGGTTGCAACGGAAAGATCACTTGTACTCGCTCGATTGTTAAAGTAGTTCGGCATTATGACGTCACTATCGTTGAATAACCTGTTTTGGTTACACCACATTCGTTGAATAACTTTCAACTGGTTACACAAAACTTGTTTCAAATAACCAAAATTATCTCATAAAGATATTCAGAACACGTGTGTAATAAAGAAGAAATATTGTAAAAACTTGTAATAATTTGATGATGTGATCTACCCATGAATGTTCTACAGGCCTGTGGCCTTTTAAGTACGGAAATAAAGATTGATATTGATATAACCTCATATTAAACTCATTGCTGGAGGGGTAAATGTTTATGTTTTCATATTAATTTAATGGTTATTCCTTTCTTTAAAATGTCAAAGGAATTATTTTGAATGTAGAACCGGAAATAAATCTGCTAAAGACCAATTTGAAGAAGCTTAATAGATATTTCATGAGAAGGGTCATGAAAAAAATATATTTAGTTTGGGGATCTACATTTATTGGTTTTCAACTTCTTACTACATTATTTGTTAACCCTTTCCTTGTTAAAAAACTTTTAATTGAGCTTTTGGTGCAGAACTCTAAAGCCATAGGGCTTTTCTAATTGAAATTTACTGCATGGAACAAGGTCATGTTAAGTTTTGACTTTTCATATCCAGTGGATTTTTCAAATTAATCCTACTTTTATCTTTGGCAATTTCAATTGAAACTTTACATTATTTCCTCGAAATGTGTAAGTGCTTTTGTTCTTTCGACAAGTAAGGTAAATCAAATTAAAATGTATTGTTTGAGTTTTAATCTTGCATTTTCTGAAAAATAATTTAGTAACTGATTTACTGTCCCAAAGAGGTTGTGTTTTACCTGACTACTTACCCAAAAAGGTTGTGTTTTCTCTGAATACTGTCCAACTCGTGTTGTATCTTAAATGAATACTGTCTCAACTACATTGTGTCGTATTTGAATACTGTCCCAAATAGGTTGTGTCGTATCTGAATACTGTCCTAAATATGTTGTGTCGTATATAAATACTGTCCCAAAAAGGTTGTGACTGTGTCTTATCTGAAAAATAGGTTGAGTCTTATCTGAAAAATAGGTTGAGTCTTATCTGAAATTGTTTTGAATACCCTCTAAAAAAAGAAATATACTTGATGGTATAATATTCACATATTAACAAATAATAATAAACAGTAAGCTTTTTAAAGTTTTTATTTCTTAGTGGGTGTTTTTCATTTCAAATAAAAAGTCGATTTTCTAAGTAATGTTTTCACATTTTAAACAACCAAACTTTAGCTTCAGTAACTTGCTTCAAGTGTATTTTGAATAATCATGTAATAATGTAAGTTAAAATGTGTCGGAGAGTTTGATATGGAGATATATCATGTGTTTGAATTATATGTCAGGCAAGAACGAAATTCGAGATTGATATTTCACTCTCCATATCAAACTCGCATACACATGGAACGTTATTTATTACGACTTGAAGTTTATGCTTTGAATATGGCGTGAAAGACGGCTGATCGTGTCAGCGTTATTCTTATGTTTATGAATTTACAAATATGATTTTTATATCACCGTGTAAAGTACCAAAGATATTAAACAATTATTGACTTCGAGTGAGGTTGATCCAATGATTTATCGACCTTTGACATGTGATCTTCACAGAGGCGAAGCCGAGGTGAATATCACATGTCAAAGGTCGATAAATCATTGGATCAACCGAGTCTGAAGTCTATAACTGTTTTATTATATGAATTAGGTCTTGAATTACCATTCTTCTTGTATTTCCGGTTTCGAAATCTATTTTCATCCACCAGAGGTGTTTGGATTGTTATATCAACCTCTCGTGATCCACACAGGTTGACATCGCTTGACGTCATTGTTGTCATGTGACCAAGTAGGCCAATCAGAAAGACGGAAATAATCCATTCATATAATAAAGTCTATGATTGTGCAGCGGAAATATTGGATTACATTCTTTTGACTTGTCAAGGCATTTATTCGACACCAACAAGTCATTTGAATAAGAGCTTATTCTTTTTCCAGCAACCTGACTAATAGATATGGCTTGATAAACCAGGAGAATACACTGAGCTTGTAAGATTTGGTTCAACAAACCAGCGTAGCATAGCCTTTGTTTACCTAAAAGTGGTACAAGGGAGATAACTCTTGGCAGTTCGTCGTCTCTCGTGACTAGGATTGCACTTGACTCAATATAACATAGAAAATATACTTATGGCATGTCACCGCTTTTGGTCAATAAGTAGCCGACATTGATGTGCAAGTCTAGATAATGAGATTTATTGTGTGAGGTTTCTTCTCTGGCAATCTGGCATTCCCCGTGACTTCATTCCTAATCCGACCAAAAGTGATGCTGACGAGGGTGACCAAAAATAATCAAGATGATGTCAAATTATCATTATTGTGTCATCATTAACCCATCAGGTTGCACAATCCGGTGTGTTTTGTTTTCTTTTTGTTTTAAATTGAAACGTTATAAAATAATGATGGCCTGTCGAATTTGGTCAATAACATTTTAAAGACCTAGGAAAACAATACAGACCAACGACGAAGGATTGGTTTCAATGAGATTTGAAATGATGTTAATGCTTGCCATCTTTTCAGGATGCAGTGAATATGGAGATGACTTTGCTGTTTACCAGGACCATTCAATAACCAGTTGCAATATTAGAACGCTCAGAGCAAGCTCTGCAGAATTTTGCATGAAAGCCTGTCGGAAGGAAACTGACTTCGTCTGTATCAACGCCGAATACCGCGAATACAAAGATGGCGGTGTTAGTTGCAATCTCTGCGACACAGCATGGTTTGACATTCCAACATCACGGAGAGAACTCAATGACTTTGGTTGGATCCTATTCCAACGCCATTGTTCTAATTGATTGTGATCCTTTTCTAGCAGCCGTAGGCAGCCGTGTGCAACTGCTTTCCGAAAGTTTATGTACATCAATGTTGTGTTCCTATGTACAAGAAGCATGTTAGTTGTTTGTCATGATTTTCTGCAATTGCTTTTCTTGACCCCGATGTGTATTGTGGATTGTCATTTGAACATGTGTATGAGTATCATAATGAATATTATCATTGAATCATTAAGGCTGTGACATTTGCTGAGATTGAATAGACCGTATGGGTCAAATTTATGCTATTAAACATCATGAGGATTATGAGAAATGACATCTTTGTCTTCAAACAATCCATTTCAAGCTTAGGGACTGCTAGCAATTTTTTTCTCAATTTTCTGTCTCATTAAACTTTAACCGGTCAGAAATAAACCTTGTTTAAATTCAAAATATCGAGTAAATAAATTATCAGGTGACAAACGATTAACCAACCAATCAAACTTAAACAAAAGTTGTTTCCCTGGAGATAATTAATATAATAACCTGTGTCCATATTCCATAGAGAATAACATAAAAATAATACCCTGATCAACTACCACGCGCCTTTAATTCCTCAATGTCCTTTATACAGTTGATGAAATGCCCATTAGTTTGTCTACATTCCTTGAATCACTTATTATCAGGTGCGCATGTTTTAAGTAATCTCAGCCTTATTTGTCAAATCCATATATTAAGGATCTGTTGCTCGACAAACTTTCTCTGCAGTAGAGAACTCTTCTACATGAAATAAGGTTATGGTGCAATGCTACAATAATTTTAATGCAGTACCATCCATGGTATTCCGGCGATGCCCGCAGGTTTCAACGAAACGCTATGTCACAATAGTGTTGCAGGCTCAGCGGCATTAGACCCTGAATCACCTCACCTCGATATATTATTTTCATCCTCAAGTTATAATTACGTCGCATGAATTTCAATGTATTACAAGATGCGTTTACCAATTTGAAATTATAGTACATAAATTTGTGTGCATTTTCGGTTAAGAAAAACATAGACATATTTGCATTTGTTGTGTTAGAACATTTTAACTTTGCAAGGTATTTTCACATACTTATGTACTGCTCTTATTTGTAATAAATGTTCCCAATTTATTGTCTGTTTAAAATTGTCATGTAAATGCTCAAAATTTCAACAGAAATGTCATGCACTTCATAAGTTATTACACAAACTTCTCCAAATTGTAAATTTCGATCTGAATTGTAATTTTGATCTAAATTGTAAATTTGTATCCAAATTGTTAATTATTATCCAAATTGTAAATTTTTATCCAAATTGTAAATTGTAATCTAAATTGTAAATTTTAATCCACATTTGGAATTTTGATCCAAATTGTAAGTTTTGTTATAAATTGTTAATTTTGCCAAAAATTGTAAATTAGCTTGAATTGTAAATTTTGCTAAAAATTGTTATATCTGCTCTATGTTGTAATAAAATCTTCTCAAAAACTGTATTAGTTGTTCCAGATTTTAATGAAAAGTCTCGAAATTGTAGTGACGAATTTTGATAACAGTAATGTCAAGCTAAATATGAAAATTGAAGATTATTTGTATTAATCGACAATAACATTACTATGAAGTCATTTTGGTTAGGTGTTTTTTTAAATTCCTAATCATCTTCACTTCCCTCTTCATCATCCTCACTTCCCTCCTCATCACCCTCACTTCCCTCCTCATCACCCTCACTTCCCTCCTCATCATCCTCACTTCACATCTCATCATCCTCACTTCCCTCCTCATCACCCTCACTTCCCTCCTCATCACCCTCACTTCCCTCCTCATCATCCTCACTTCACATCTCATCATCCTCACTTCCCTCCTCATCACCCTCACTTCCCTCCTCATCATCCTCACTTCCCTCCTCATCATCCTCACTTCCCTCTTCATCATCCTCACTTCCCTCCTCATCACCCTCACTTCCCTCCTCATCACCCTCACTTCCCTCCTCATCACCCTCACTTCCCTCCTCATCATCCTCACTTCACATCTCATCATCCTCACTTCCCTCCTCATCACCCTCACTTCCCTCCTCATCATCCTCACTTCCCTCCTCATCATCCTCACTTCCCTCTTCATCATCCTCACTTCCCTCTTCATCATCCTCACTTCCCTCCTCATCATCCTCACTTCCCTCCTCATCATCCTCACTTCAGTCTTCATCGTCCTCACTTCACTTCTCATCATCCTTATTTCCCTCTTTGTAATCCTCACTTCCATCCTCATTATCTTCACCTTCAGTCTCACCATGTCCTTATGTCATAGAAAATTTCACAACGTACAATCCTTAAAGGCCTGGTGGCCGTGTGGTAAGCTGTTGGTACGCTTAATGGTGGTGATGTTGTCTGACATCTCGCAAAGGAATCGACCCTGAGAAGTACAAGAACTTGTACTATTGCAGATAGGGTGATTCCAGTTATAACAATGTCACTTGCTTTTAATACGGTTATTAGATTTATAACTACTATTATGTTAGCACATGTCTCCAGGAACTTTATGGCTCTGAGGGCTCTGAGGGTGTAGTTAGAAAATTACCTGACGCCCTCCATCCGCTACGCCCACCGGAAAAAGTAAAAAACGTCTGTTACATTCAGATTTTGTGATCCAAAAGCAACACACTGGTCAGTGGTAGAAGCTGGATCAGTCTATGTGACTTGCTTCTATACTCTAGAGTGCTCAGTGGTCATAGAAAACACCTACAATGACAGTTACATACAGAACAAAGATTTTCATGACCTAGCAACATCTGCCCTAATTTGTATTTTTCGTAAATCGTACATGCAGGTAGTATGAAATGATGCATATTGAGATAGTTTAATAAAGCTTAAAAAGTTTAACCAATTAACAATACTTAAATTAATTTAACCAAATAAGGACATTTGCCTCCTCTTATGCTATAATAATTGATTCCTGCTTGAGGAGTGAGTTCTGTTGTGTTCTTGTATCTTGCTGGACTAAGTGCACAGGTCCGCATGGTGTGGCTGTAGAAGAAGGAAGAACAGTTCTTCGTATTCAGGCACAGAAGGACACAGTCGAAAATGCCAAACACTGTCATGAATGTTCCTTGGTCCAGGCTGAAGTTGGCAAACTTTAAGTTGACGAAGTTTTCAGCAAACATTGTTTTTCTTTCTAGGAGAAAGTTTCACCTGATAATATAATTTTATATTTGAGGATGTTCAAAATTGTCTTTGGTGTAGGCAGACTTCAACAATCTTCTGTCAGATATTTCAATTGAGGTAAACGGAAAGCAATTCTCTTGCTAGGACTTATTTAATGAATCTGTAAAATAAGAGTGCTGTTTTATTCCTTTGCAAAAGATTTATTTGGAGCTAGCGTGTTTTCCCACGGTAAGGGTAAAAATCTTTGTAATGCTTCTGATAACTTAATCATTAATCAAAGTTTTCTAATTACTTGAGGAGAAAGTAACGATTTGTAAAGTTGCAAATCAGTTTAAGACAGAATGTCAGATTGCCGTTTTATTGTTAATAATTCACTCGATAGAAAACATAAGGGATAACATGAGACTTAGTAATAATAGCTTTCAGTAAAAAAAAATGTCCTCTTATCAATGCTTTTGAATAACGTGAATAAAAAGTCACGATTTTCAAATTTGCAATTGGTTTTAGACAGAATGTCAGATTGCCGATTAAGTGTTAATAATTCACGTGACTGAAAGCTAAAAGAATATATGTGCGTATGACTCATGATTGCTTAAGTAAAATAAATATCCTATAATACAATAACGACTTCCTCACCAGTTTGAATTATTGGCTGGTATTAAGCTGCTTTCACAAAAAGACATGAAGCACGCAACATTCTATGAGAATTTTGTAAAAATAATATCTCTTTATGAATATATAAGATTTGTGGATCCAGAGAATAATATGGACAGGTGAGGCTGTTTATTGATAAAATTTGGGCTTTTATCTTAATCTTATTATAAATAATGGTTTGACTACCAATAATCAGAAAAGAATTAGAAAGGAAGGTGTGATAAGGGAAAGAAACAGGCTGTATGTAGATGCAAAGGGCTGTCTGATTGTGTATGGTTAGACATCTATCTGAAAAAGCTTTGTCTTGCACAGCATCAACTTGAACATCGCTTGTTGAGGTTCTTGGTTGATCAGTTGTGAGATCATTGTGAGAACACTCTGTCAGCCACGTTTGAATTCAGCAACCAACTTGGCAATTGTGATGGATGCCAGTGAGTCACCACCCAATGTATCGCTAATATCGACCATTTGTCATACATTTACTAATATTTTTAACCCATTTAAACAGGGAAGAATCTTCCTCACTCTAAATTCCTCGATCTGATAGTCTTATTTCTTCATTAAGATATGATCTTAATTTTTTAATGTTGTTTGCGTAATGCCATTTGCCATAATGCCATAAATACCAGTAAATAACTCCCTCAAATATTCCGTGATTGTGCTTAAAGCTACTACTTAAAGCTATTATATTAAACTCTCATGTTATTCTTTATGTTTTTCATCCAGTGAATTATTAACAATCAACAGACAATCTGAGAGTTTGTCTAGAACCAATTTACAACTGTGCAAGTCGTGAATAAGTTATATCAAGGATGTGCCTTCCTTTTTTCCATCTTTGAAATATCTGACACGAGATTGTTTAGGTCAACCTGAACCAAAAACCGTTAACCTAACACAGAGTATGATTCATACTTTTTCATTTGCCTTATATAAATATAAGAGCCAAAACACCTTCTGTCTTGAATGCAATTCAAATATTGTCCCGAAACTTGCTTATTTATCCTTAAATGCCAAAATTAGGATATTTTCTCGTTTTCAGAAAATCCGCAATTAAGATGTTAATGAGTCGGAATTTTGCATCTAATTTACATGAATATTTGTACATTGGCCTCCTTAACACAATCAACATATATTTTCTCAAGTACATGTGCCTGTTGTAAATAAGTTTCCAGAACTAAGTTTGAGTCATTTGCGTGCGCCATTGTCCGGTTTTCGATCATAAATAACAGCTCAAACTTGTTTAATATCCCCATATTGAACTGATCAGAGATAAGATGATGATTTCAGAAACAACCACTACTTCTCGATAAAATAATTCATGAAGTTTGACATATTCAACTTAACTCCAACAACATACTCCTTTATAGTCTTTTGCACGGAATATTAATATTTCTGTTATAAATTTAAATCATTTTCATGTTTTTAAAATCGATGTATCAGTAGCGTTGATGAACTTTGACCTCAAGCTCGGTCAAAATTCATATGGAAACACATATATTAGCAAGACACATACATACACTTTGTATAATTTCAACATTTTGATAAATATTGTTGTCATATAACAAAGAATGCTTTTCTTGAAATACTTTGTGTAGTCGTTTGGTGCTATCACATTGATTCGACTGTAATTGTTGTTTAAAGCTGTCAAAAATATAGAAAAACGATGTTTTTCAATGTTTTTTTGTGTGATATTACACTAGGGCATAAACTTATTTCAATTATTAATCAAATGTACGTTAAATCAGATGTTGTCGACAATACTTTTTCAATGTTCAATTGCTGATAGTCGAGGAAAGATAATCCGAGCTAGTAAGTCAAGTAAGCCAACATAAAATTACATTTATATACAGGTTCGAACAGTTTATATCTAAATGGTCTATTGACAAACTATTTCTACGAATATGATTATTATAAGCATGTTTGAATATCCACCGTCCAATCCTAAGATGGCACGTCCCAACTTTGGTTTCCAAGTTGGGATGATTCATATACACAAAGACAAAAAGTAAGCAACCCCCAGATTGAAAGAAGATAATATTCCAGAAATGGTATATATATCTTATAATGATAGAATAATTATAAACCTTTTTAACAAATTCATTTTGATAACGTTTCACCATTTTTGGAAAGTTGCATTTATGAAATTCTGGTATTTTATGTCTAAAACAAGTTTAGTTATGCTAAGAATTTAGAGGAAATTTAACATGTTGTCATGTGGAAACATGATTTCCGTCAAGTGAACTGATCTTACTGTTACAACATTTCACCAAAAGTTACACGTTACACTAGTATGGATCTTCAAAATCCTTAGTTTTGGAAAATCACAACTCAGCAAAAATGTGTCTAATAAAGAACTCAGCGATAACTGTAATGGTCCTCTTAAAAAAAAGTAAAAACAAGTGAATTTAAACAAAATTTGATGATAAAATGGGTAAAAACAATTCAGGCCGGATTTTCCTTATTAGGCATGATAAACGATGTTTTGTTCTGTGAGTCTAAACATTGAAACAGAACTGTTGTTTTTGATACCTGAATCCCAAAGTTTCTTATGATGTTTTTTTTTCATAGGAACAATAGTTATTTTGGGTGAAAAAATCAGTGCCGGTGGAACTTGTGTTGTAATTTCTTAAAATGTGAAAATTATAAATCTTCTTTTCAGGAATTTAACAGATGTCGTCAATGAGTAGGACACTTTTTATTAAAATTTGGATCAAATATAACAATTTGTAGCAAATATTATACATTTGGTGCAAATATTACACTTTTGGAGCAAATATTACAATTAAGAGCATCACATAAGTACTTACAAATACTACGTTAATCATTATTCTACCCAACAAATGCGTATATGTCGATGTTCTTAAGATTGAATCAATTTTATTATTCTCAATGTTTGTACGAGCGTGATAACTGAGAACAAAAGATGTGATAATAGAGTTCTTCTTATTAAACCAACTGTATTATTCTGACACTGTGAACAGACTGTGTGATAAAATTCCACACTGTTAACACCACTTCTACAACAGTGAAGTTTATGCTACGTACTTGTAACTCGAGAATGAAATTATGAAGAGAGGTGATTTGATTTAGGGTTTAACGCTGCTTTCAACAGTATTTTCCTGCTAATAAGGGAATATGGCCACAGGGTGTTATATTCATGTCAATCTTTAGGGAATATGGCAACAGGGTGTTATATTCATGTCAATCTTTAGGGAATATGGACACAGGGTATTATATTCATGTCAATCTTTAGGAATATGGACACAGGGTATTATATTCATGTCAATCTTTAGGGAATATGGCCAAAGGGTATTATATTCATGCCAATCTTTAGGGAATATGGCCACAGGGTATTATATTCATGTCAATCTTTAGGGAATATGGCCACAGGGTATTATATTCATGTCAATCTTTAGGGAATATGGCCACAGGGTATTATATTCATGTGAATCTTAAGGGAATATGGCCACAGGGATTTTATTGATTATTTCCAGGGAGTACCTCGTTTTGCTAAAGTTTGATTGGTTGATTGGCTGCCTACGCTAGAAAATGGTCTTAATCAACGAGAACAATGCCGATGGAACAATGTCCAACTATGGGCATTGCGGTTTCTCTTGCATTTTGGAATGTCAAACCATGCCGTGTTGCAGAGATTGCAAGTACCAATGTAATGTCTGTATTCGACGTTGACACAGACAAATTCAGCTTCTTCTAGACAGGCTTTCGTGCACGATATTATGGACCTTTTTTTGACAGTTCTACTATTGCAAGCACCTATTGCATGGTTCCGAAGTACTGCAAAGTTCCTCCCATATTTACCGCATTCTGAAAACACCATTAACACAATTTTAAATCTCATGTAAATCAGACTAACCTATCACTTGTACCTTGCTGAGATTCGGATCAGACTACTAGGTTCGAGAGGTCATTCATATTTATACAATTATATAATGATGATGAGGTCAAAGCCTTCGTCCTCGGTCAATATTGTTTTCGCCACTCCATTGTTGTTTAACATGTTATTTCAATAGAAAAGAAAAACACTGCAGTCATTCTATGAGGTCTAACTTTGGACTTTTCCAAGTCGTACTAAACATCACAACCCAACAAAATGGCGATTGAAGTAAACTGATTGAGCACTCGTGGAGTGTCTGATTGAAATAAGATTGAACACAACACTTACTTCGTATATTGTATGAATATTGAATTCCGTTACTATCGATCCAATCAACAATGAAACAAAGTGATGTAGCCACGATTTGTTATTTAAGCAGGCACTGATTGTTTTATTTCATAGCTAGCTGTCCTTGGCAAGCGACCAATGTCTGTATACTCGTAAGGATCTTGGGAATAATTTCAGCATGAAATTCATAAGGGAAACCAGGTCTAGAAAGACTACTTCTCCTACAAAATGTTATTAGTTGTTTTACCTTATTTATCCAAAGGACAAACCCACTACCACGTTACGGGAAAAAAAGATTTGCTTGGCAGTGGGAAATGGCAAAAGAATGAAAACAATTTGAACAATAGTTATGAAACTTCAGTCTATAATAAACCCTTAATAGCTCAGATCTTAAGTTAAAAACATCTTTAGAAAAGCCCTAGTATTTAATCTATCCTTTAGAACATTTTTATTTAAGATAGTCGATTTCATTGTGCTTAGCGTTGAGGTTATGAGCTTCTACCCTAGACTAATTATTGTAACTAATGTTTCAATGGAACAGCCAAAACTCGAATACTAAGGTCTAACCCAAATACTAAGTTGGGTGTCCATATAAAGTAAAAATGTAGAAGAAAAGTTAGAAACCAAAAAGGCACCATTTCACATGATAATTGTTTCACACACCAAGTGTCAATAAAATAGGTCTTTTAGATCTGGTCTGGACAAAAGCTCCATTTCCATGGAAACAGTCAAAAATAAATGTCCAAACATATAGAACATTTGCATTAACCAATTAATGGATATTTTCAAAAAACCTTGCCAAAGCGACTTAAACGACAACAAAGTTCAAGACGTTGATTTTCAATAAAGTCAAAACAACTGGAGAAAATCCACTCACTCGTAACACAGCTACCGTTGATAGGTTGATAGCTGTACCCAACAGCACACCGACAGGAACCATGTCTGCAGACAGAGTTCTGGTAGTAGCAGTCTGCTGAAGACTGGCAATGCTCGCGAAATCCTGGGTGTATGATATTAAACTATTATCTATTTGTTTATTTCGTTAATCGTACATGTATTTAACATGATAGGATGCATATTTCGCAAGATAGTTTAACGGAAATATAAATAGTTTAAAAATAATTTTACCAAATAAGGACAAATACCTCTTCCAATGACGTAGTAATTCATGCCTATTTGAAGGGGGAGTTTTGTTGAGACATGGTATCTTGCTGGACTAAGTCCACAGGTCCGCATGGTATGGCTGTAAGAGAAGGAAAAGCAGTTCTTCGTATTCAGGCACAGAAGGATACAGTCGAAAATGCCAAACACTGTCATGAATGTTCCTTCACCTAGGCTGAAGTCGGCAAATTTTAATTGGCTGAAGTGTTCAGCAAACATTGTTGTGTCTCTTGAGGAGCAGTTTCGCCTGTTAATAAAGTTTGTTTAAGAAGATGTCCTCAATTACTTAAAAAGTCAGATATTTCAATGAAGGGAAACAGAAAAGCACTTCTGTTGCTGTTACTTACGTAATTACTCTATCTTATAAGTTTGTTATCTTTCGCAAAAGATTCGAATAGAGCTCGGATGTTTTCCCACGGTAAAGGAAAAAAAACTGTCTTTGTGATGCATCTGACGACTTCGTCATTAATCATAGCTTTAGAATTGCGTAAACTGCGTGAATTATCAAAACTTAACTCGATAGAAAACATTAATGATTACATGTGAGTTTCATCTAATAGCTTTCAGTAACAAACATTATTCTATTAGCAGCAATTATTGGCTGGTATTTAGCTGCTTTCACGCATGCATCATGCCTGCAACATTGTCTTTGGAAAATTGAAATCATATCTCTATGTAGACATATGGCATTACAAATTGAGGAAGAAATATAAACTGCAGGAATATTTTCTTAAGAAGGTTATAAGTTTGACACGCAAGTACGAGTATAAAACTATTACAAGTGGTCATGATTCGACATCGGCACATTCTTGCTGAAATAATTTTGTTTGTCATGTTCATCATTGGTAGAGAAGTACCTTTTTCAGCAAAAAGTATTTAAGATAGAGATTTAATAGATAGATAGAAATTAATCATGATATCTATATTACAGAAGAACGAGTTCTTATGGATAGTCAACATCACTTGCTTGATAACGGTGATTAACTACGCCGACACGTCGCAATTCATGCAATAAAGAAGTTGACTATCCATAAGAACTAGTTCTTCTTAATCAACAGAGCTTCTAAAATGCCTCTCAAGGAAATCTATGTAACAGTTTGTTATACATACGCATGCTGTGATTCATCCAAATATACGATTTTTACAAAGTTGTTCAGGAAAGTTTAAAGTCCAATTATACAGAATAAAAATAAAGCTTAAATACTGAAAGCATTTGTAAATCATTCTGTTAGGTTATTGATTTCAAAAAGAAAGTTGTCAAACTCTCTATCTGAATACTTGATTCAAATCACAAATTTCTCATGGAACACGATTTAAATTTTTATCAGATTGAATAACCACATCAGTTACCAACTGACAATTTTAAAATTCATCGTATTATCATGATGAAAGCCAGGTGATTCACTTATGAATCCTTTAAATTCCTTATAGATACCACAGGTAAAGAGCTCTATTATGTTTAATTGTCCATGCGATTTTAATTCAACCATAACAACCATAACAGTTACAGCAATTAATCTTCTTTATTTTATTCAAATATGTAAAGAAAGGTTTGATAGTAATAAGTAAACCAGCACTTGGGAAGGGGAGGAGAGAGGATCGAGAATTCGAGATCGAGAATAAAATGGAAGACATCCCCTTCATTCTACAGGTAACACTGATACCCACGTCCCTTTCCGAATTCTGTGTTCCAGTTCTTTTAACAGTAAACTCATAAAGGGTTCATGGAATTTTCACTTTGTATTCCCTGATGTAAGCATTATTTTGTCTTAAAGGATAAAATCTTGTAGGTTCGAATAATACCTTCCCTGTTATCTAATCATATTTCAAAAAGTTTACGCACTTATTACTATTGAACTGATAAAGCTGATAAATAGGAGGATTCACACTCAATGCAAACGAAAGTCAAGTGTCAACACATGTCAGCTAACCTAGGTTCAATGGCCTTGCCAACTCAATCGTGTTGGTCCTGACTTATCATGGTTAGGAGATTATGACAACCTCAACCTTCAGCCTCTGAGGTCAGGTGAGGTGAATTGGTGTTTAACGCAGCTTTCAAGATTATTTCACTTATATCGCGGCTGCTAGTATTATTGCAGGGAGAAAGCCCGCAACACTATTGTGGCTATGCGTTGCGGTGAAATCTACGAGCATCGGCTGGAACTAGGGAACCATGGCTGGTAATGCGTTGAATTTCAGTGTAGCATTGCACCCAAACCTGACTGCATGTAGAACAGTTCTCTACTGCAGACAAAGTTGCCGAGCCCCTGGCGGGATTCGAACCACGGACCTCCTAATCCGAAGCCGAACGCGCTAACCACTGCGCTATCCCACCCCCTGAATCTGGGACCAGAAATGATAAATTATTCTTTATTCATGCACATACTTTTATTATATTATTCAAAGGCATTTAGAAGTTGTTTAAGTGATACAAGACGATAATATGGATAAGAACTTCTTTCTTTATTTCACACAGCATTTCTGGGCACCTTCGGCCACTTGATAACGGGCAAGAAATAGCCCAGAAACGTTTTGTGAAATAAAGGAAGAAGTTGTCATCCATAATATTGTCTGTATTTGTTTCATTTATAAGAACCAATTAAGCCAAAACATGAAATAATATACGCTTTAATTCGACTACTAAGACATCTTTATACCCCTGTTTTCATAACCGCTTGATTTGTGAAAGCTTCGACAAAATCATCAAAGCATTACTCGAAGCCACGCAGTGTGTGACGTGTTAGGAGGCAGCTGAAACTCCAGTTCTTGCTTTTCTTTTTATTTTCAAGCTCATTCAAAAGCCAAACGGGTATTAGCAAGATTGAAACAATTTATAAATGTGATATATTACTGGTTCATGATATCAACGTTCCTTCTCAGTCGCCATGTTCACTTTGATTGGAGTGTGACAATCGATGAACGCGGTTTTCTCTGGTGAGTTTAAATCAAAATCATTTAGAAGTCGGGTGGTGAAAGATCCACCACTACTAAATAACATGCATTATCAATGTGAAGTTTTTAATAACCTCGAAAAAATGAAAGTATTTTGTTTGCTGTAGTATCATTTGTATCGTATTTCGCAAAAATGTTTCATTAACTTAAATTTTATGACAACTTAGTACCTAAGTAAATGATTTGTTGGTAGTTATCTAAAATATATTTTTATCTAATGTAATAACTCACACCGTGTTGCAATAACGTTTTTGAATTTAACAATGAATGATATAATACCATACCTGACACTAGAGTTAGAAACATCCTATATATTCCTAAAGAATATTGGTAACCGTTTCAAATGATCTACTTTTTCAAATGATTGTCATCAGTGGTAGAAATTCATGACCCAGATCTCCAACTCTTATTTTATTGGTTGAATACATATTCTACAAGGTCATTGTTTCATTATGATTGGACGTCGTGACAATAAACTAAGTAGTGGTCGATTGTCAAGAGTTACGGAAGTTTGACAGGATATTTAGCATATGCCACTAGTTACCAACTGGTCAGCGGCGTGAAATTGCAGACAATTAGATTAAGAATTAAATGGTTTTACATAATGGGCATCTGTTACTCAACAAATTTAGACTTCCAGAACCAGTCTGATTGTTTTGACATCAGTGGGCAGACATCGTAATTGGATCAATACAAAATAACATTAGATATCAAATTATCAATTAATTGAAGATTTAAGTTGTTCGGATGACTTTTGATAATTTTGAACAGTTGTTAAAACAGTGAGATTTCTTTTCTTTTTCACTAAGGAGGTTGTAGCCGCGATCCCTATCACGTCACACTTCAGTGAACATGGGACCTCCCAATTAAGTTTACTGGTGCTAATAAACTGGTGTTTCGAAAAAGGCGTATTTAAGTTGTTTATCGGTCGATTTTGAAAATTTGAATTTCATCTCTTTCAATTTGAATACATATAAACGAATCACAAAGTTACCTCCTGGCATGAGACTGGATCTTACAAGTGACACAGATTATGTTATATAATTTGTATGTTGCTTCAAAAAAGTCAAATACCATGTGACATGAGTAAAGTTACAATAGACTTTCTGAAGTTTAATCTTTGTCTCTTAAACACCAACATTATCTTTTTGTATTTAATTGTATCTCAAATGCGGCCATATAAGTTTTAAGAAATCCAAATTTTGCATTCTGTATACATATGTTAAAGTTAAATGACATAAGATCATGGACACGCTACCACTTTAGATTTGAAATCACGATAAAAATCAAACCCAGTTTCAAACCCTATCGCATTAAACCACATTGCCCAAATACAACAATGATTTTTCATATTGAACTGTGGTATCAAACGATTGCTTTTCCCAAATTTTGTAAATTTATCGTTATCGCCTTTTCATGAAAACAATATAGTCCCATGCCCAACGGGTATAAAACCAATGATTTGGTTGTCAAACACCCAGTTTGAGAAAAAATAACTTGAAGAATGACAGGTTTGACTTAACAACAACGTGAGCGAGCAATTGGGATGATTGAAATGGGAACCCCACACCCATGTTGCAAGAATGCTTATATCACAAGACTAATCCAACGCTATCGTCATTCGAGACAGATCAGACAGATCAGACAGATCAAGATCAGGCCAACCCAGAGTCACAACCCACCAGGACGACCAATATCTCTGCACGGTACACCTCAAAACTGCTTCCTGACAGTGAAGTCATGCCCTGGGTCACCGGGTAAGCAGACGCATGGTGGCCAGACCTCTAAGGTTCCATGGCATCAGGGGTAGGGACCGTTCTGGGGACAGCGGTTGACAGCCAAACATAGCCAACGAAGACTAATATAGGCGAGGACGGCTTTACGTTGGCAGTGACATCAGTGGAAGAGGGTGCTTTCTCTGACGAAGGTTGCTTCTGTCTCTTCAAAGCAAATTGAAGGGTACATGTTTACCGCCTTCGGGGAGAGAGAACCTCTGCAAGTTGCGTTCAGTAAGTGGTGGCCTACAGAGGAGGATGAGTAATGGCTTAGGTAGGGATACTTGGTTAGGAGAAGTCACCGCTGGTTATTGTGAATGGAAATTTAAATGTCAATGACATTCTCCATCCCATATCTGTCCCATTCTTCGACAATAGGCAAAAAGTGTGATCTTTCAACAAGGCAATACCAGAGCGCACACAGCTTGGGTTTGTCACAACTTCCTTGTTTACAACAACATCGACGTTTTGCCGTTGCCAGCATAATCTGTCATGTCACAGATCGAACATCTTTCGGACGCTTTGGATCATCGTATTCGTCAATGACGACCACCTCCTGATTATCGTAGGGACTGCTGTTCAAAGTTCTCCAAGGAGAATGGCAGCTCCTTCCTCGTAATGATGGCGTCACCTCCAGCGTCACCATTCGAGTATTGTCCATAACCTTTTCCCCATTAGTTATGTCTGGGACATGAATGACGTCAACGTCAATGGAAAACAATGCAAGAATTGTCCGTGTGGCTGGAAGAGGGGTGAGACAGATGTCCCAAAATTGGATGATGTTTGAATGGTTGATTTGGAGCATGCCATGACGAATTGCTGAATGTCTGAGGAATAGCATTTACTAATTACTAGGACAAAAATCACCTCTACCTGTGAAAACAGAAGTGCATTTCCGCAGTTTTGTATTGTTTTTTTTAAATATTCCCTACTTTTTGAAAGAGTATAAATCACTCATGAATATGATGCACCATTTTGGGACATTGCCATGACATACAGTAATGTAAAATGTGATTTAATAATTTCTTCATGGATCATAAAGGAGATTCGTGGGCTTTTCATTATCATAGAAATATTTTATCTTTAACATTAAATATATTAAATCATACAACACAACAGTTGGCTACAGCTTCATGTTATTATAAGTTCTGTTACAGACGGTACAAATCAAATTCTGTTCACACAAAAATATCTGCCAGTGCTGTTAGATTAATACTGGATATCGTTTTACATGATTATGGATGAACGGATAGAGAAATGACGAGTTTTACATTTGATACAAACTAATGTTTATTTGGAAAGTTTTAAAGACATTTATTTTTAAAAGAAAGAGGGCGATGGAGTAATTACAAACTGCCTCATGAAAGGCGATTTTGTTGTTGCGGATATGATGTTGAAAAGGAATACCATGTGTTATTAGTATGCCCACTCTTTGTCATGTATCGCAAACGCTATTTGCCTATCTAATTTTACTCACCTCCTATGATTTAAAAAAAAATCCAATTGATGAATAATCCATGCCGAAACATTATTTTGAATTTATCTAAATGTGTTTAGCATCATAAATGCTTATAAACAAACTGTACTTCTCAATTCACCTGTCAGATTGTAAACTAAGGCTTTTGCAATGTGGTAGATATTGATATATTTGTAAACGATAGTGTGTAACTCCCCACCCACCCATATTGTAACGTTCTGCTTATTTTGGCCTTTGGCCAATGAATAACGAACTTGAACTGTTCGAATATTGAATATAGAAAAGCAATTAAAAATAAGTTTTTCCCCGATTGGATAACTATCTTCATGGTAGGCATATATTATAGATTACTATTATTTAGAAAATTTATATTTAGCTTCGTCTTGTTTGTAGATACTGATAGTGAAAAAAAGAATCAAAACGCTTGGTCAAAATGGCTTCAGCTTCGCAGTTTGGAACAAGTTTTTATATTTTATGCAGCCTTACATAACAGTTTAAAAAATTTGTGTTATCACCAATTTCAGCTAATATTAAACTTTTTCAAACAGTCGTTATTGTAATTTTAAGCAGGCTAATGGAGCAATGATAACAGGTTGGAGCTATTTTCATCGGTAAAGGTGTCACAAACTGAAACATCTAGCACAATTTGGAGCAATTTTTATTGTTTCCTTAACATTTGGAGCAATTATTATAATTCAAAGCAACACAGAGGTGTCTGTTACAACACACATAAAAGTAGCCATATTCAATTAGAACAATGGCGGGGGAATAAGATCCAGCTTTTGGATTTTACATATCTCCGTTGGAATGTCAAACAATGACGTGTTGCAGAGATAGCATACTGTATCATGTTTGAACTCAGATGAATTTAGTTTCCTTTCGACAGACTTCCATGCAAGAATCAGCAGTGCTTGTTTTAATCCAACCAGTATTGCAACCAAATATTCCATGGTCTTGATATACAGCAAAGTCATCCCCATATTCACTGCATCCTAAAAAGATGTAAAAAATTAAAAACAAACCAAATCTCATTCTAACCAGATTTGACATTAACTTGTACCTTGCTGAAATTCTGATCAGACTAACCGAGTCAGATGCCAACTAACATACAACGTGTTCATTTGGTCGCAATTGAAATGACATATTTAGCTTAGTGCAAATATCATGTTATTTGGGTCGGTAGTCAATGAATTAAATTTCAGCAGAACTGATAAACGTCATCCCATTGTCAATGTTTATGCCATTCTTAAACTAAGATGATGTAGACGCAGAAATATAAAAAGTGGCCCAACCATGGTCAAAACCGCCCGAAGCAAGGTCAGACAAATTATCAATATCTCAACATGTACTAAAACAATCACTATAAATAAGTCAAACGTGTCTGAAATTCGGGGGACCTCGGGTAGTGTCCGAGGTTTCGTTAGCTTGCCCATAATTTTGGCCAGTGACTTTAACGAGAACAAAATTCACAATTTTCTAGTGGCGAGTAGTTGTATATATGTACATTTTATAATAAAGTTATGATTCATATAAATTCTTTCTGTTTGTATTGGTATATTTTAAGTTGCTTTGGTATTAGTTTGCAGTTGTTCTGGAAGTAGTACCTCTGGGTAAAGATTGCCTTTGCATTTGATCTTTCTATCTATAATGAGAAGTGAATTTGGGTTAGATCATTATTCTTCAATCTTTGTCTGTCAATTAACTCTAAAATATACACTAAAATCTTTTATTTCATTACTTAATGGTCATACATACATTTGTGCGATGTTTTTAGTTGATTTCTAACAAAGAAAACACAACTTGAGAAAATCAACTTTCTCGTAACACAGCTACTGTTGGAGGGTTGATAGCTGTTCCCAACAGCACACCGACAGAAACCTTGTCTGCACACAGAGTTCTTGTAGTAGCAGTCTGCAGAAGACACGCAATCCATGCCAAATTCTGAGAGTATAATACCAAACTATTATAAATTTGTTAATTTGTAAATTGAACATGCAATTCGCATGGTTAAGATGCACATCTCCTTAGATAGTTTCACAAAACTATCAATAGTTTTAAAATGATTTAACCCAAAAAAAAAGGACAAATACCCTTTCCTATGCTATAGTAATTGATTCCTGCTTGAGGAATGAGTTGTGTTGTGTTCTTGTACCTAGCAGGACTGAGTGCACAGGTCTGCATGGTGTGGCTGTAGAAGAAGGAAGAACAGTTCTTTGTATTCAGGCACAGAAGGACACAGTCAAGAAAGCCAAACACTGTCATGAATGTTCCTTGGTCCAGGCTGAAGTCTGTAAACTTTAAGTGGACGAAGTGTTCAGCAAACATTGTTATTAGTTTCTTGAGGAGCAATTTCACCTGTTTATTGTAGTTGTATATGACGATGTTCTTAATGGTCTTCAACAATTTCCTGTCAGATATTTGAAAAAAGGAAAAAAGGAAAGCGCCTCTCTTGCTGTAAATTATGCAATGAATCTTTTTGATAAGTTTGCTGTTTTATTCTTTTGCAAAAGATTCATTTGGAGTTAGAGTGTTTTCTCACGGTAAGGGAAAAAACTTTCCTTGTGATGCATCTGACGACGTTATCATTAATCAAAGCTTTCAAGTTTTGTGAATAGAAAGTCACGATTTAAAAGGTTGCAGGTGATTTTAGACAGAATAACGGATCGTCGGTATATTGTTCATAATTCATTGGATAGAAAACATTACTTTGATATATTGACTTTAAGTAAAGATTATCCTCAGCACAAAACCACAAGAAACTTACAAACAGCAATTAATGGTTGTATTTAGTTTGTTTCATGCAAACGAAATTATGCGTGCAATCTGGTTTATAAATAATTGAAATCAAATCTCTATAAAGAATAAGGCTATCAGATCGAGGGAAAGGGATTATTGTGGTGCCCAACATGATTAAAAACATAATTATGAAATAAAATTTCAAAATATTCTTCTAATAATCAGATTGTTATGGAAACGGTTAAATATATTCTATAAAATGAGACAGGAGTTGACCTGTCCACTATTTAAGATTACCATTCCTTCACACATCATAGATTACCATTCCTTCACACACCATAGAAGCTTTTAAAAGCAGGAAAATTATCATTTCGGAGGTGACACGCCAGTAACACGTGTTTAACGAGTATAAGACCGTTTCAATTGATTATGATTTTACATCTGCACATTGTTGCTGAAAAAATTTGTTATTTGATATTTGTCAAATTTGTTGGACATATTTATCATTTAAAATGTAATGTTAAAATAAAAAAGACATACTTTATCCATCCAAAGAGGAATTAAAATCAAGTTGAAATACCAAACTCCTCTATCTTATCATCTTTCAAAAATATTTCGCCATTAATAAAAAATTTATGAAGACAGTAAAGTGGATTTAGTGAGGAGGAATTAAACTTACTACATACGAAAGTCAAGTGTTGACAGCAAATCAAATTACAGCGAACCCAGTTGCATTGGCCTTGTCAGCGCAATCGTGATTTTGGGGCTACTTTAGAATAAAGGCTCCTCAGTGAGAATGAGGAAAAGAATACCCAGTATTCAGCAGTCTCGAGTCTCCAATAAACTCTCCAGGAAGGTAATTGTTCTCGTATCACTTTCTCATCGTTCTTTATATAACTCTGTATAACTTCTGAGTCAATATGATTGCAATGGAATGTATACCGGCCACGTGAACTAGCAAAGACCAATTGGAATTGAGCAAATAGTTTTTATGAGTAAAGAGTGATTTCCTTGTGTGATTCATCCAAAGCACTGGTTGGGGAAAAACGTTAATTCAGCATTTTATAATATTACATAATACGTATGGAAAAGTTATATGTGATCATTATATTCCTGTTTTTCTTTAGTGAATGACGTACACTGCCTTCAAAATCCAACAAAACCTCCTAATTAAGAAAAAAACAGGAACAAAGATGCGCTGCAGAGTCTCGTAGTTAAAAAGTTTACAAGAATTTACTTAAGCTTCTTCTGA
This sequence comes from Phorcus lineatus, assembly GCA_921293015.1. NCBI lineage: Eukaryota > Metazoa > Mollusca > Gastropoda > Trochida > Trochidae > Phorcus > Phorcus lineatus. The sequence continues at coordinate 26,464,591 of OV121098.1, read as the reverse complement.
TGTCTGCTGTCTCTAGAGCTACCAACTGCCATAAGCGGAAGTGTAGTACAAGGACAACCATCCGGACGAGAAATACTTGATTGCTTAAAATCAAGGTTACCTGTGCAATCTGCGAGTTGTGTTGAATTGAACAAGAGAAATGTTCCTTTAACAGACTAAAAGACTTGACTCCTAAGACCTGTGCAAGTTTCTTGTAAGACAGAGGCCAGAAGGAAGTGTAAAACTACATTTGAATGGGTTATGATAAGGAGTCCTTGTGTTAAAATTGTTCCGCTAGGCAATCAAATCTCGAATCAAGACCCACCTGTAAGAGAGATTGACGTGAGGAGATTTCACTTGATGGTCCTTTTTCAGATGAAAATACCGTAGAAGATACCGTAGTGTCTTATCTATATAGAACTTGTAAACAAGACTAGTGCAAAAACAATGCACGTATATGGCTGAAGCTTGAATTAGCGACTTACTACAAAAATAGAGTCGTTGGCTCTGTATCTCATTGGGATGTATGAAAATCTGCAATTAGGCTTGTGCAAAAATATCACCACAATTACAACCCATAAGCCAAATAAGCTGAGGAGTCAGTCCAAATCGAATGAACTTCTAATGTCTAATGAGTTTGCCGAATTAAATTGGCAAATTATTGAAAATAGAGCCATTGGCTCTGAAGTTCATCAATCTGTATCATAATCTGTCATTTTGCTTGTGTCAGAGAATCCCCACATTCACAATATATTAGCCTTGAGGAGTCATTACACAAATGAATTTTTTTGTGCAACATGAAAGAGGAACGCAAAGATCATCAGTGATAAAAATAATGATGCCGAAATTAACAATAAAATAAACAATAAACAAACGTCTAGTACAACAATACAGTACACAATTTGACCATTCAAAATCTGACTTGAAGTAATTGAATTCACAGTCACAGCAACTGCAACAATAACACTACCACGTTCACAGCCGCGGTCAAATTGTTACCTTCCCCCAACCATCATTTATTGATCTCTATTATTGTAGTTTTCTCTTTTTCTAGTTTTTATTTCGAAATAAAATAAAAAGATTCTGTACTGGTAAAGTTGCGCATTTGTGTTTATTAATGGCTCAAAGATAAGATTTAACCTCGAACTGTGTCGCTATAATCACCAATCTTTGATTCTATATTATCATGACAGCCTAATTGTCCTACAGTACGATTGGTCAGAGGCAGCCAAGAAAGAGTTGAAAGATAATCATGGTGACCTCTTCCCGAGATTTATTTAAAGTCATGTTGACTTTACTGAAAATGCTTGTGTTATCCTCATGTCATTTGCCCATCGTTTTGAACAACTGATTTTAATTATTGTATTATGCTGTAAATATGATTAACAGTTTTTAACTTTGCCTTGTATTGCTTTATCATTGTATTTTGTTTATTAACCTTGAGTTCGTGTTCTTATTTTTGAATTTTTGAAACATGATTTTCAAAATTTTAAATAGTTTAGTTTGGTTTCGATGCATATTTGTATTTCTAACAATAAAATGATTAACATTAACAAAGAATCGGTCTAAAGTGTAAGTATTTTTAAATGCACTGAAGCACTTTTTTTTATGTCTGAATGTGCAAATTTGCCAAGATAAAATAAAAGTTTATGCAATATATATTCACCTTAGAGGCGTGAACATCCCATTAAATGACTTTATTATCCGTAGTCGTAGATAATTGCTTCATGTATAAACCGAAAACCGTGTGATCATAGTAAATTATTTCGAGTTTCAGGTTTATGTTGCTAACAAGAACCATGTTAGGAAGCATTTTTTACTAACTGTGGAGGAATGTTTGCAATTGGCAGCAGCTATTTCCCTTTTATAAAGACAGGCTCAGACTCTTTATTACGTAGATGATGGCCTGTGAGGCCTATAGTACATTTCCCTAATTAGATTTGTCGTTTTTTTTACACAAGGGCAAGATGTGCATTACGGGCATTGAACATATTTTTTACATAAAGCGCTAGCTTGTTTATAACAAGATTATGGCTGGACAGTAATTGGATAAACTTTTGGTTAGATGGATACTTGTTAAAATACACTGGTATATATTTGTTTTTGAAGGAGGTGAATACTGGGCAAATTAATAAGTTGTGATATTCATCTTCAAGACCATTCCCGCAAAGCGGGCACATTGCATCAATAATAATACTCGAAAAGGCGCGTCTATAAGGCACAGATGATGAGCAACGTAATTTTGAAAGTATGCGACACGATTTAAATGATTTAATCTGATTTAAATATGGGTCCGACTGAAGGAAGGTCTTGAAAATGCAATATGCTTGTAAGGTGGAAGATTCACGAACACGAGCAGAGCAATCTTGTATGCACACATCTTTCGTTCTTGATCTATATGCTAATGAAGTTATTTACATTACCAACGTCCTGGGCTTGCCATACATAACCAAAACCATACGAAAATAAAATGAATCGAATACAAGATGCCCAATTATTATAACCTTGGCAGTCAAAATCTTTGAGCATATGATTACAATCATGTGAAACAATTTTTTGGCATTCTCACAATCCTTACCCAGAACTTTATGGCACGTGAATATATGTTAACAATTAGATGCATCTGTCCAAATTCACCAAGTGGTGCAGAATTTGAAGATTGATAACTTACAATGTGCATTTTCAAAACCTTTTTACAAAGTTTTGTGTAAACTATTTCCATTGGTTTATTTACAACCACACACCGTAATTCTGACCCATAAAGGAGTAAAGGCTGTATTTTAGAATCAAATATTTTGAAATAAGCATTAAATGGCAGGTCCTGAAAACGATTTAACATTTTCCGAATTGGCCCTAAAGCTTTGTCTGCTTGTTTTGCCAAAGTAATACATACCGTTGAAAAAATGTTTCTACAAGAAAAGACTACCCCAAATATTATGAGATAAATATGAAATAAATGAGAAACTACTTCTATGGGCTCGCCATTTATTCTCCTTTTATGTGCTCTTTATATCAACGTACGCAAGCTATAGCCTCTTTTAACAAATCAACAAATTATTCTTATGAGTTTGATCTGGATTTCACATGATTTTACTAATGATACGTGTTCATTTAGATCCATTAGATATATAAACAATCTTCACCGTTCTGGATCCTGCTTAATAGCTTCTGAAAGCGTTTTCTCAGTGTGTACTTGCAAACACTTTCTCTGTTTGAAAAAGAAAAGTATGCTATCCACATGTAGATCTTAAATGATTGGAATGGCTAAACACACAATAATGCTAATTAGAGAATGTATATATTACAATATATTAAAATCATGTCAAATTAAGCGTTGCTTCAAATTTTTACTTTAGTACATAAATGATCATAAGCATAGATTGGAATCCTGAGTTGGGACGGACTGGGGTTATTAAATCATGCGAATAATATTCTTATTCATAAATGAATTTTGATTATAAAATGTGTTTTAAAATGATTTAGGTATATACATTTCGTCCCTGCATAGAAAAATCAACTTTATAATCAATTACTTGACCTAGTGGCTAGTATTTATCTCTCATTGTCTACGAGCCATTGAACATAAATGTTTTGTAAACAAAACTGATTTAAATGTACATTTGAGCAATAATTGAATTAAGTCTAACCGCATATTGACATAAAAATACACTATTGAAAAATCTGTGTTTTCTGCATGTTTTGAAAGTTCTATACAACCATAAAAATTGAATCGATATAAACAGAATGAAAACACTAATCGGCATATCGTTAAATAACAAACATGTTTATTTACAATGTTTAAACAATAGTTAGTGTACATATATACTTAAGTAATATCACTTTTTATTCATACATAGGAGGAGTATTGACAGTGTTTGAGATCAAACTACTAGAGATTCGATACGATTCTATTGATACATCGTTTCTTAAAAGCTGGTAAATGACTAACCTGAGAAATAAATAAATATTTGTATCCATGTATCCTACAACGTCAACAAACAAGGAATGGTTTCAATGGATAAGTTAATCTGACAACGTGGCATGTTAGAGGACCTGCATTTGACACTGAGACGTCAACCAGTAATCAGCCACGAATGGGCACTAATTACACAATTGTTTGGCTAAAGCAACAGATAGGGTGCGAAAAGTTCACAATGTCTAACCAGACTGTAATCTTATCAATATATCTAGTAGCTAAGTTGAATAATCAAAATATAAAAATATCTTAAAACTTACATCGTTTTTATATTGTTCGAAGTTGGGTATCTCAAATTTGTAATATTTAGCATAAGTGAACAGTCGGAACCTAAACTTGCCTTAATATTCATAAAGTATACAAACTAACAATTCAATAGTGGAGAAACATAAAAAAGTTACATTATGAAGCAAAGATATGATATTCTTATTAATAATATATATCTTACTTTTTCAGTTAGCGACCTAACGACTGTTGATAACCCCCAACTTCTTTGTACATGCGTCCCAACTTGGAATTTCTTTCAGTTTTTAAAAATCATTAATTGTATATCTAATCATTTTGAAACTAAGATATTACATTCCTACTCTATAAGCTGTTACTGTCACCGTTTATTAAACGTAATAAACAAGTTGACAGTTAATGATCCATATGGCCGTCCCAATTTAGAATTTCTTTCTTTATTTCAAGATGGGAAAGCCTTATGGAAAAGTAAGGCATTATTACCTATTACAGAACGTTTAGAATCATATTAATATTGCTAGTAGTAAAAAATTCTATAGGGGGAACACAAAAATCAATAACAGTACACTAAGTATCGTACCCTTATGGTGATGACATTTTAAGGCAAATACATATCTTTTTTTAGGAAAAATCTTTTAATATGAATCATTGTAGTCTCCTTCCTTTTATATTTCGATTGTCTAAGCACTGAACAATTATAGTTAAAAATTTGTGAATGTTTTTACTTGCAAAAGGGCTTCTAGTTATAAAATACATTTTTGCAAAACTGGGTTTATGATAGAAATCAAGTGACACTGGACAAAAATATTTTGAAGAAAGAATAGTGGAAGATTCAATCTCCTCAAATACTTTTTAAACAGTGAAAATAATCGTTGTACAGCACAAAAACTGTGTACAAGTGTATTGAGCACTCCATTACGCTGTTATCCAGGAGAGGTAACTCTGTCACGAGAAGTTCGTGTTTACAAAAGCAGGATCTGTAACATAATATGTTCGTCAAATCTATAACAATCTTGCAAAAGAAGGTGTGACTCCTAGCTGTATGATTTTATTTGTCTAAAATTTGTGAAATTCTGAAAATGTTGAAAACATATTTTACATGTATGGCATATGTCTTTTTGTTGTCAGGAACTTAAATATTTTACGAATTGAGTGTCCTTAGAAATTTATGAAGAGACGGCGCTTAGTAAAACCGCTCACCATAAAATTCAAAGAAATGAATAAGATAACTTGAAACTGTGGATACAATTTTGCCACCCAAAAATAATCTTAACTGAAAAGCGTTTTAAGTTATTTATCATGCATAAAAAGCTATGAGAAGAGGGCACTTATTTTTCAATGATTTAAAAGCAAAGGGCGCCCAGAAGACACGGGCGTTTTTTGGCGGCGAATACGGTAATTATTTAAGAGTGGTTGACTTCATTATAATTATTCACTCAATTCAGTAAAATGCGTTAATAAAACAATTTACTGTTAAACTATACCAAATTGAGGATCTGTGTTGGCGTTGGAATGAAGTGACCCGTCCTCGTAAGGTGGCTGATTGCTCTCTTTGATGATTGTATGTCAAGGCGCCCTCTAAAGGAAGTGAAAACAATGATGATATCCATCAAGTTGAATTCTGGGTAATAGGAAAACGTGTAACCTCTGGTCCACATCACTGACTGTCTTTTATTCTAGTATTCTACTAGCCAATGCTGTGTAAGTTTATTTCATTGGCCATCCATTTTATGTTAATAACGAATAAAGAAACCACCGAGATATCGTATAAACATGCAAGCAAAGATTGTAAATAAACACTTCTTGGATCTACTAACGCTTGGTGTTTTCATACAAGTTTAACTCATGAGTTCCACTCTTGTCCAAAGTGTCGTACGTCGATCTGTCGACAGGAACAGCCAGTCCTGTAAGTATATGAAAATTTTAGTCTTATGTTGATGTCAAAGTTTATTCTTTAATTATTCACTCTATTTCATTATGCTTGTAAATATCACAAAACGAAATTTTAAGTTATATGGTTTAATTTTCATTGACACAGTTTCATTTTCATTTCATGACATATGACACGTTGTGACCCGCATATTTGTTTATCTGTTCTGACAATCAAATTAAAATACCTAATCTGAAAATACATGAAAAAAACATAGGTTGTTTGTGGATTTTAAACAAGTAGCAAAAATGCACCACAACATACCAACATCATAAGTTGTCTGTTGCTGGGTTTTGTTTGTGCTGAAGAAAGAAAAAAACAACATAAATTTTATGACCTTAAGGTTAGTCTACAAAACAGATTGCAATTGCGGACATTCATACATTGGCGAAACATCTCGACCTGTCCACGTCAGAATCAAAGAGCGCCAATCATCAACTTCAAAATCAGACAACGAATCCGCCATCTGTGACCATATACAAGCCAACCCCCAATCACCGAATCAACTGGGAAGGTGTAACAATCATAGCAAAACACCACACTGACTACACCAAACGAAAATTGACTGAAAATTTGATGATCAAACGGCACCGTCCTCAGATTAATCGTGATCAAGGTTATTACATACCCTCTGCTTAGGACCAACTTATCAATCAACCCTAGTTTCCTGTAATAACACTCCAATCTAAGGCTTCACTGTACATCCTTTTACCACTGGCTTCTACTACCCCCTATTGTTACTTTTTCTCAATCATGTTTTGTTGTTATTGTTAATTTTCTCATTTGATTGTACCTGTATATATATCACCACCTCAGTAGTTCATTAATGCTTGACAACGATACAAGAATCTGTGTCGAAACGTCGCACTTTCAGATTAAAGAAGTTGTTATCCATAAAATTGTGTCTTATTGACCTTAGGTTAGTATATCTATTGAGGGAAATACGTTTTAACAGTAAGGAAAATGAATTGTAGTAAATCAATTAAACCAAAAATTGTTCAGTATTTTTTATCTAAGTTTTACTCAGGATTGGCCTACCTTTGGCTTTGATCTGAAAGAGTAAAATGTTAATATCATATATAGGTATTGAAAATCTCATGCTTTGGCAATGCTATGATATATTCGATCAAATAAAATGCTTTTGTGAGCTTTTGGTTTTATCGATATATTTTATGGAACAATCAGAAAAAAATGAGGTGTGGTATAAATTTTGGTTAATTTTAAATACAATTTATCCTAAAAATGTCTACCTACCTTTCTCATACGTAATCATCACATTTATGTAATTGCTCACAGTTTTTTTTTTTGGTGCTATAAGTACGTTATAGCGAAATAGCAGAAACATGGTTTTATTAGTATGAATACACCTCAAGATTACCTGATGTGTTTCCCTTCCTGTACATCACTTCGACAACAACCACCAACACAACAATCACTGGGATGGTGATCCCGAATCCTATTCGGGTTCTTGTTCCGTGATTTCTTGCTGTTGGCCCAAATGAAATATGTTCATTGTTCAATTAAACACAGGTAAACATTATATAAAGATACCATCGTTTGATGTTTCTAACTATATTTCTGCTACATTCAGGACGTGTTTTGAATTTTTCAGTATTCCTTAAGAATACTTAGGGTTAAGGGAATGGGCTGTAGCTTGAATCACCATTACACGAGCTGTTTGAAAAGGGAAAATTCTGGGTTACGGCATCAAAATATCCGTAGTGTTCTATTTATCAAGGACCAAAAAAAAAAAGAATCGAAAGATCAGCTCAAATAGGGTTGGGGAATCATTGTGTTAGATATGCAAAAAATAAAATTGAGAAAAGAAACCTATAGGATCAGCTTTTGTCTCCAGCAACACTGCTTCTGTATACTCGCTGTCTCCAAATTTGTTTCCAGTGATCACCCTCACTGTGTACAAGGTTGAGGGGTTCAACTTGGAAAGAGTTATGTCATAGTGGTCTGCTGTCTCCTTTTCTTCGATCTTAGAACTATTCTGCCATGATGTGTTGTCCGTGCTGTAGCTGACAGTGAAGTGTTGTGTGTCACCACCATTGAAGCCACGTGTCCATGATACCAGGGCAGCGTTTGGAGTTATCTCCCTTACTTGCACATCTGTTGGCAAATCTGGAGGTCCTGTTTAAATGTGATCTCATTAATTTTAATTTTGGTCTCTAACCTGATGCTTTACAAGTAAGCAAAGTATCACTTTCTTATAATATTATTATTTCAGTATGTTTGTTAGTTATGAAAGGGAATGTTTTTGTTAAATTGAAATTGATTAATACATAGACAAGAAATGTCAGGTCAATTGTTTTCTGCCCATCATCGAGTTTTATCAACATTTTATGTTGGTGATTTAAGTAACCAAAGAAAGCAATTTTGTTATAATAAAGTGGAAATGTTTCTTCAAGCACTTTTTACATTATATGTTTAAAAAGTAATCTCAACTTGATCAAAGTAGCTGGAGCTGTTTGTTTATGGATCTTATCTCGACATTAAGAGAAATGACCGATGGGCAATAATTTTTAGAGTTACACAGGCCAATATGTGAATTTACTAGTGTACGAGTCATCTAATTATACGATGCTCTAGAGTAAGATATTACTTTCTCAAAGTGATGTAATGTCCTAGTTCAGTCGCAGTGGGCCTATAAACAATCAATCAAATGTCTGCCTTACACTTGCCCTCACTTGAGAAAGTGACTTTGGGCAATTGTGTCTTAAAGAGTTTAAAAATGGCACTTATATGATTTTCTCTCTATATATTCATATTTCACATGACTTTCCATGGTAATCATCGACAGTCGATGTGTGACTTGCTTCATGGCCGGATAAAAGTTTGAATGGTGATTCCTATCCACACTCAGATACGGGTGAAGAGACAATTGGTGCCATCATGAAGATACGTCTCATTCCAAATATTCGGTTGATTTCAAAAAATTAATATTGTCAGCAAAGTTTTGTGTCTAGATTAGGAGATAGGAAAGTTTGTAATATATTCATAGTAGTAACATTGATACTATTTATTTTCATTCATCAATCTGCTCACCCTCAGGAACAACCTCAAACATGGTTACTTGTTCCCGCCCAATTCCATTGTCGACATCTAGTCTGTAGAGTTCAAAATCTTCTCTCCGGAGGGAAGTGAGAGTGAGAGAGATGTTTACAGAGATGTCGGAGAGGATGTTGAGTGATCCAATAAGTTCCATGAAAGGGCTGTTGGATCTGCTCCATGCGAAAGCGGGTATCGGGTTGGACAGGACTGACATCCACAGAGTTACACTGCTCCCCAGTCTTGATGCAAACTTATACTTCATTGGAAACGTTTCATCAGGTCGGGGAGAACCTACAGGACATATTCATAGGTCAAAGTTACTTCAAAATTAAAGCCACACTGCTCAACAATCTTGATGCAGACCGATACCTCACTGGGAACGGCTCATCAGGTCCGGGGGAACGCACATAAATTAATCATAGGACAAAGTTACTTCAAAATTAGAGCTACACTCCTCAACAATCTTGATGCAGACCGATACCTCACTTGGAACGGCTCATCAGGTCTGGGGGAACGCACATAAATTAATCATAGGACAAAGTTACTTCAAAATTAGAGCTACACCCCTCAACAATCTTGATGCAGACCGATACCTCACTGGGAACGGCTCATCAGGTCTGGGGGAACCCACATAAACTAATCATAGGACAAAGTAACTTCAAAATTAGAGCTACACTCCTCAACAATCTTGATGCAGACCGATACCTCACTTGGAACGGCTCGTCAGGTCTGAGGGAACCCACAGGAAATAATCATAGGACAAAGTAGCTCTTGATGCCGACTAATACTTGTTGTTAAGAATGTTTACACAATCTGTATTCTGTGGATATTTTATGATGCTGAAATATTCACGTAGAAAAAGAATAGGCCTTGTTGGTTTTTTATTTACTACATTAAAAATAAAGACATAAGAGTTTTCCCGACATGTTAAGATAATTTTTGGCTAATGCATTATAAAAAGGGAATGAAACAACTGTCTCACGCACATCTCAATGATTTTCCTGAAAGAGAATGATGTTTGTGTTTAATGTTGTTTCACAAGATAATGACCTTTGTTCTTGTTTTTGACTTTATGCATTTTGTTAATAAATAGGTAAATAAAGCATTTTCGGAAAGAACAAAATTCTTAAGTGATGATTTCTTTTTTTACTTCGGCCTTTGACTGGTCGTAGCGAACACCTTTCCTTGTTAGTTCTCCATAGTTTTAATATAATAAATACGTGCGTCACAGCAGCAAAACAAAAACAAATGACAATGTTTGAAATAATTTTCTTTCAATGATTTCATTATTCATGACCTTGACCGTCAAGACAATTATGTGTGAACGATAACCATTTGTTGAACCATATGATACTATTAGCAAAGCGCCATATTTTTTTATGAATACCAAAGGTGTGAAACCAATTTTCAAAATATATAAAGACATTTTAAAGGATGTTCTTGATATTAAGAGGTTTATTGCAAGAAAAACTTCAATATGAATTGTTTTGTGAGAAATGGAACATTCTTGTGAATGCCTTCAAATGATCTCGAATTTCACTTGTGTAATACTTTTGTTCAGCTCTTATTACTTTTCCCATTTTTGTGTGTTTTGAATTGCATGTTACTATACTGTCATTCCATGATTATTAGTTACTGCACCAATAATTATTGATTGAAACCAGTTCAGGTGAATGAATAAAAAAATAAAAATAAAATAAAAATAATTTGTAAACGAACGTTTAGAAGAAGAACTTTTTATTATCGATTTCATAACTCGTGACCTCAACCTTTGACTTTCAATGTCAGCTTATCAAAGTTTCAAGTTCTTAGTCGGAGCTGATAAATATCATTTATTTAATTCCATACTGCCATGATCGTTATTTAGTTTTAATACTTACACAAGACTTCTAGATACAGACCACTGAAGGCAGCGGGTCCTACTGCGTTGGTCGCCATACAGGAGTAGTTCCCCGTTTGTCTACAAGTGGTATTCCAGTTGCTTATTACAGACAGAGGGTTATCTCCCCTCTTCAGTTCCTGACTTCCGTTCAGGAGTCTGAGGGTTGCTGGTGGGTCACTGTCTACTTGACACTCCAGAGTTACTGTGTCTCCCTCGCTGACTGTCACCAGCGGACCAGCGGCCGTGTTGAGGGTGAACTCACTGATAGTTGCTCCATCTGAAACAGTCATTTGAAATGACATTCTAGATTTGTCAGATGCCAAGTTGAGGCTGAACTCATTGACATTTACAACCTATGAAAAAAGACATTTCAGTATGTAAATGTTACCTATGTTAGGAACCAATTTAAGAAATGATTCACTTTTGTTCGTGTCATATGTAAGAGTTATACCAAGATGTCATTCTGTCCGTGTTGACACATACTTAAGGTTAAACATACTTCTAAGGAGAATCTGTTGGTTAGAAGAGAGATATGTGTAAGGTAGACAACCTACTGGTGTGGTTTGGTATTCTTATGGAGATCTGTGGACGGAAGGTGTGTAGATGTTTGAAAGGCAGCATGGTACTTATCTGGTATTTTTGGTTTGAAATTAATGAAGTTGAAGTAAAGTGATATATGTACTAAGTCATTGTAATGACGTTATTTTGCAATATTTCTCGCAATGAAATGCCATACAACGTAATCATAAATCATAACATTTAAACATTTTTACACTTTCAAGATGGTATCTCTTTCTTAATTTTCAGAATATTTACTTTAGGGAATAACTTGCTTCATATAGGTATTGTATATTTTATGTAACATAACTGAGTGCTCTACACCATTGGATATATAAGAAATCAATGAAAGGTACATGAGGACAATTATCATACACGGATTTTCATAGATATTCTTCACAAACTTCATTATAGTGTCTGATGGGAGATTTGTGCAAGTGGCAATGTCTAAACAGGAAAGCCCGATCCACATACACACGAATATACACATACAAAAACATAAATCAACATTCAGGAAAAGGAAAACCTTTGGTTCCTTTCTATCCAGTTAGGACAAAGCATTCATTAAATCATATATGCTATATATATGGTATCGGTGATTCTTAATTGACCATTTTCCAGTTTTGACGTTTAGAGTTATCTGCCCTTGACCGCGGGCAACGTCACGCTAAGCGTCAATGGTGAGAAGTAAGGGGGCCCACTTACGGGTGTTGAGAAGTTGGCTTTATAGCATAAGAAAGTCGTAGTTCAAAAGGATAAACCAGTATTTAAACTTGTTTAACCATTAATATGAATATTTCAATTCTTTCTCTAACAATTAAAAATCAAATAAGCCACTTATTGTGATAGGGCCTAACCCTACGTAGGCCTACTTATAGGGATATAGTACCGAGGTGGCATTATGCGTAAGCCTACTTGATAATTCTTTGCCAAAAACAAATTCAAGAAATGATGAACGGCGAAACTGCTATCAAATATTACAAGGTTGCTTTCATTCAGACTGGGTTTAAATTATCTAAATGCGTTAAATTATTTCAAACGATTGAAGACGTTCATAAAATTCCTTGTCGATTTATAAAAATTATCCGAAAAATGCATTCATTGCGCATTTTTTGAACAGATTAACAACTTATTATCATGCCTTGACTCGTTAGTTTTATAACATTCATTTAGCATGGTTAGCCCTACATTACAGCGGGGAATATTTATCATACATATTTGTTTGTAATTTGTAAGAAGATTGTTTAATTTCAAATCATCCGACACACAGGAAGAAAATTTAGCCATCAAATATTTAAAGTAGAAATACACGTTGCATATTGTTTACGTTGATATTCATACGACTAACATCAATTATTTATTTCACTTATATTATAAAAAGCATTAATTATGCAATCGTTCTGACAAAACATGGATTTAAGTAAATATTCTATTTCTTCACACGAAAATGCACAACATTGGCAGTTATTGCGGAGAATGGACACGTCGGTATTACAATATGAATATTCCGTTGACCGTTGGTCGGAGTATGATGATTAATACTGAAAACTTATTCTCCAAAATTTGAGATTGTGTTTATTCTTTCAAAATTGCAAACAGCCATTATTTATCCATACTTTGTTATTGTAGCGAAATGACATACTCCACATCATATCAACACTTGCGGCGAACTGTCGTCATTCGCAAACCATATGATATTATAATTAATCATTATCATTTAAACATATAATTTAATATTTATTGCGACGTAAAGGGTCGGTCAACAGTCTCACATACGGATTAACTTTCCAGATTTGTGTAGAATTGAAGGTCTTCTTACTGACGGCACTAATGGCTGAATATTGCAAAAGTTTTACATTTGCAAACATTTACATTTTATCAACAGGTTAAGACCACGATGATGCATACAACAGGTCTAACTCAAGCATGAAACCAGATTTGCTCTTAGTGAAGCAAGTTTTTTTTTATAAAACCCAGGTTTAATCCTTTGCATGTAGACTGAGTCTCACATTTTTTACATTTTTGAAGCAAGTTTAAACTGCGACAGGTTCATCATCACCACTCGGTAACGTTCGGCGTTTAAAGTGGAGTGGGCGATTAAAGCTAGTTTAGCCGTATGCTAAACTCCGTGGTAAAACTGATCGTCAAGGGGGAGTACATTACTGTTTGTGTGAATATGGCCAGTATATTTCTTTCATTACCGTGCAAGCAAAATCTACAATCGATTTGAATATTCTGAAGATTATTATGAAGATTGCAGAATTTTTTCTTTTATAAAAATCCAGAATTTTCTTTCTCATAGCATTGAGTTAAGCGATTGTTATAAAAGGCCGAATCTTTTCTAAAAGCGTTCAATGCGCTTGATAGTCGAATAAGTTAATATTTTTTCTATCCAGATTAAACGTTTGTAAAATAATAAAAGCTCGTTCAAATGAAAAATATTAAATGAAAGCTTGAAAATCACATCTGTAACGTAAGAAAATATATGGTTGCCGCTTTCGAAGTAGGCATGTACCCATGCCCCTTAAATTTACAAGTTGTGAGGTTCTGGACCCATATTTTCGAAGCTCTCTTAGTGCTAAGATTGTCTTAAGCCAATGTTAATGTATGGTACTTACGACTATCTTAGCACTAAGAGAGCTTCGAAAATCTAAGCCCTGCTCTTGATTTTTTCCCCAATGCAAAAGATCAGAAAATTAGTTAACTGCGCAAATTGCAGAGTTTTGTTGTGCCCCTTATTTTACTTTCAGCCTTTAATTTAAGTTTAAAAATTTGGAGAAGCCGAATTTTTATTCTGGTCGGATCGTTTTCTTTATCCTTATACACGTTTCAATATTGGTCTGATAATTGAAAGTTTAACACAAAACCACACCTTGTCTTCTAAAAAATTACTATTTAATGTTTTTTTTGCACCAGTAGTTTAATTAAAAATGATACATGTACCAAGTCTTATGTCAGTACCACTCTAAAAAACAGTTAACCATTTAATAATTATTACGAACATAATCGCCTTCATTGATTTTTTCATGTTAACTTATACGGTTTTCAATCATTTGTGACCTTCCATAGTTCGAGGGGATGAAAGATAAGATCTAGGCGAGCGTTGAAAGTAGACCAAAACAACGTTCAACTGAACGTAAGCTTGGACAGCTTGCCCGCGGTCACGTGACTTTTCAAAGGGACGTCACTCTAAACCGACTCGTTTCGCGAAACTGGAAAATGGTCAATTGCCACACAGAAATTTTAAAGGGAACTTACACAGCACATTTACATTGATTGACGATGTGTAGACACTGCCGTGATCATTGAAAGCTCGACATCTGTAGGAACCTGTTTGAGATCTCTCTGACTGACCCAAATTCAGGACAGATTTGGTTGTGATAATTGATCCATTAATTTCCCAAAGGATAATACAACCAGGTTTACAGTTTACTGAGCAGGAGATGGAAGGAACGGCGGTCTGATCCTCTCTCACTGTGTAGGACGAACCAGGGGGAGTCAGGGTCTCTTGATAGGGACCGTCTGGAAGAGAAACAAATTCAACTGTAGACACCAGGCACAATCAGGTTTACAGTTGTTTGAGCAGGACAAGGGACGGACGATGGTTAAATTCCCTGTTCCTCTGGAGAAATAACTAAAAGGTTAAAAACTTAAAGGTAATTAAAAAAATTGAGTGGAAATTAAGTGTCCCCGTTCATTGAAGTATGTTATTCCGTTATATATTACAGTTTTAAGTTGTGTACCAACACAGCTTAAGTTGTCCCGGTAACTTCTTTCTTTCTATAAATTATTGATGAAGAAATCAATATATCCGTCTTCGACCTTTGATGATAATATTAAAAAATTGTATTCAAATCATATCTATTCTAATAAAGCTTAGGATATTACTTTGATTTGTTTAGGGTTAACCTTAAGTGTGACACTATATTCATTAACAATATTGTTATGTATGTTGTCCAAACCAATGCATATTCATTGAAATTTATATAATTGATCGAAAAAGATAGTTAATCAAGATCAAATTTGAACAATAACATTGCGAAATGGCATCTCAACATTTTCACTTGAAGCATAACCATGTGTGCAACAGTAAAAACTTCTTCTGATAAAGCTGGGATTTTAAAAAAAGTTCACTATAAACTATAATTTGTTATTATTGAAAGGTTCAAACCATTAACACAACATTAAAGGAAGCATCTAATATATGAAAGCAATTACAATACACTCCACTGTGTGTTCAAAAACGTGCAAACACACCAACTTATTGATGAAGTTTCACCCTTTCTTGTTACTTCTAGATCTTTTAAGGAAATATGTCCAGCTATTATCATAAGCATAGCATAACATATGTGATCAAGGCAAAAGCTTTAGGATTGCGGTTTTACCTATACGTTTGATATTAATTAAGGTTATAAAATGCGAATGACTACTGTGTTAAGCAAATCGTTCATAATCAAAATATTGTGCTTAACTTTGATTCATTTCAAACGTCGACCTTTAATTTTGAGCCATTATATAAGGGCAAACTCTCGTGCAGATGTATTTGGATAAAAAATACATCAATTTCTATAACCATTATCATACTTCGAAATTCGTAGATTGTGAGAAGGAGCCATTTAGGTTTTTATAATGAAATTCACTTAATAAAGTCTGCTTACATTCCGGTTCCATCCGGTACACATCACTCCAATCAGACTCGAGACCTCGACTTTCTTCTGCTCTACATCTGTAGTTTTGAGGATCACGTGATGTCACAGTGAAGGTGACGGACGATCCAGGGTCAGGGATCACACTAGTTCCATTCCTCTCCAAATAAACGTTAAGGTCAGTCCGTGACCTGAAGGGATGCTTGTTGAAGTGGAAGTACAGGTCAAGGTCACCCACTTCTGGTAAACTGGTGTTGTGTTTGGTGAAGGTCGGGTAGGCCTTGTTGGTTTACCTAATGAATATACGTCTTGTATTAGTGTATCTAAGAGCTCACTTGACCAACAAGTAAAACTATAGTAATAATACTTAAGTGACGTCACTATATTTTTTAAGGTAACGCTTTATTTCGAAAAACCCGCAAAGAACAGGGGAACTAAATTTATTAAGAAGCAATGCCTCTGTGATGCAGGTGATAATCAACATCATTGCCCTTAATGTAACACTTCTTTTTGTTCAGCATAGGGTAAAAACTACTCAAATAGCTGATTTGTATTTTGTAAAGTTTCATATTCATATATTCATATATCTTCTATTCGCAAAGTGATTGTAAACGGTGTGATAATGCAGAGTAAAGGTATTCATCTAATTATTATATGATATTGGATATTTTGTTAATATCAGTTAATACATAAATCTTTCATTCAGCGCTCCACTTATATACTAGATATTTGCTTGATGGATCTTCTCAAATTGTATGGTTTAACGATAATTGAATTTCTTCATTCAAACTCATAGAAAAGTTCTTTAAAATAACATTTATTGTGTAAAATTGTTATATGTTTGGAACTGTTATTCTTATATATCCTTTTTCTGTATGGAGTTTTGAAAAAAAAACTATTAAAAAAAAACGTTTATAAAGCTTAGAAAGCTTTTGTTATGCTATTATCATATAAGAAGTTTTACAATCTGATCAAAATCAAATCATTCGCTCCCTAGTCCTATTTAGTGTTGTCACTTGTCACTCATCAATGATCTAAGAAATCAATCCCATAGTGAACCGTTAACATCACTATTGTGCTCTAAAATTTCTGAAAGTAACATGGAAGTGCAAACATCGCTTTTCTGACAAACGTTGCGAAGAGTATACCGTAACGGAAATTACCTAAGTTTCCGAATGTTTGTAATATCGCAGCGCCCTGGCAGCCCTCAATGGCTTATCTGTATGAGCAGAAACACTGCATTTACCATGCACATGCGGACTAGTCTAATCAAAACTACATAATGATATTAATCAACTGGCTATTTCCAACTGTTATTATGCATGTTTTGTTATAAATTAACAAGTCGCGGGTTAGATACTCAAGAAATGTTTACCGACATCATAAACACTAAAATTAACTCATAAACTTGGCCCCGGTATATTCTGTTACGATTGATTCCGAGATAATCGACCCCATGTATGTTTGAGGATCAAGATGTCAGAGACGTATAACAAAGAACTTGCACTTTTGTTGTTATTTAAATCGTAATTGGTTGTTGATTGTGATGAATTAAAGTTATGGAAAAAATGTTGTTTGGCTTTGTTACATGCTGTCAATTAGCCATATACTTACTTTTGCCCGTCAGTTTAGATTTATTGCATTATTTGATGGCAAAATATTCATTAACATTATCAATTGTAAACGTGTTTTTTATTATTTAAGTGGACTTAAATAAACTTTGCTATTGTATGGCAATCATCTTAATTATTTTTAGAAAGAGACTAGCATACCATTGATCATAAAAACGTGGTCATGTCTTTTTTTAACACATACTTGTAATAGTTGGTTTTCCGGTTGTATCTCTGATATCAATATATTGACAACACATGAGACTGAATTATTTCAAGGTGATATATATTGCTTAAACATAGTTAAGTTTGTAATTTTAGGATCACGTGCATCTATTGAAATTTCATTATTAATCCCAGTAACAACCTTGTCTACCACAACAACATCAATTACATAAACATAACAATGCACACTCGTCTTACCCAGCAACACCAGCATCTGACCACAGTCAGAGATAACTTGATCAGGACCTCCGTTCCCACACCTGTATGTTCCAGCATCTGCCGAGCTGATATTGCTGAGAGTGAAGGTGATATTCCTGCTCGTGTAGCTTCCGGTGAACTCCATACGATCCTTATAGTTGTCTGTTGGCGTAACCAATCCATTCGAAAACAACAAGAAGACTGCTTTATTATTCACAGGACCGATGGCATGGAAAATGTTTCCTGGCCCAAGGCCTCCTTCAGGAATCTGCCAACTGAGAGTTGCTGATCCATTCAACTCGGACACAGCAGGTTTGTAGTTGAATTCGGCTGTGGACAGTCCAAACACTGGAACATACACGTAGATATTATGTTTAATTTATCATGTTTAGGTGTTATGAATAGTAATGTATATAAAGAAAAAATATAAAAATTTAAATGACCCAATTGTCACTATGCTACACTATATTTGTCAATAATGGCTAATGGAATTCGAATTCACCTCACTATGATTTAAGTTTTTGGAATAAAGGTTTGAATTAAAGTGAATTAGATTCTCCAACCGTTTTTTGGAGGGAAAATCAGTTTTTTTATACCGACGAATATGTCAAAATAACTGTTCGATAAATCTTACACTTGTCTGCACATAATAGCTGCCTATTGCGTAGTACATAGACATAACTCAAAGTAACTTAATCATCAGCAACTTACTTAAAATTGAATACAGTGTAGGGTAAAACTTTTTCGGATGACGAAACAATGCCTTTTGTTCAGACCAATAACAAAGGTCCAAAAACACATATGTTACTAGCATAAATTCTCAGGATGAGCTTACATGTAGCTATTTTATCAACAAGCAGGCATCTCACGTCGATTCGCTGGTTGATTTGAGGTCAATACGTTAATCTACCAATTTCAATTTTTGGATTTTGACGTTGTTTCCACGTCACCAGAACAGCTTAAACCCGACAAATGATTACTTTTCTAAAATTTGATTAATAACCACAAATAGGTTATGGATTATTTTAAAGAATGAAATGAAAATTGCAAAATTAAAGAGATATCACAGGTTATTTTATTGGATTAAATTAGCTCTTGTTTATAGAGGAGAGGTTTTAAAAAGGAAGAATATTTAGGAACTTAAAACAGTAGATTACTTAAAATCTTAATTTCATAATATTTTAGGAATTATTTCACCTCAATATTTTTATCCAAAAACAAAGGAATTTGTATTAAAGAGCCAGTCCGTGATTTTTATAACATATTATTTGGCTTTGATATGAACCTAAATGTCATATGTTATGATATAAATTCAAAACATCTCAATTTTTTCTCTGCAAAAGACAAATATATGACAAATACTGTTTTTCCATGAAAATCTAAAAACAGCCTTATAAATACACAGAGGCGGAGATCACACGTTCAGTTTACATGGATACTAGTTATATAATCTAACAAACAACTCCGAAATGACCTCCTGGCGGCTCCAAAATTACGTTTGGCTGTTTGACGCGCGCCACTGTCCGGTTTTCGATCATAATTGCGACTTTCTACCTTCGTACTGTCACTGTACAAAACCAATTAGCTTTAAAATGATTCTTTTTGGTAACAGTCGATACTTCGCGATCAGATGACACCATTGATTAATTTTGGCATATGTGACTTCATTAAGTCACGGAGTGGCTCTTTAAGATATATATGTCAACTAATCATTTATTGTCCCAGGGGCAAGTGGTTTACACTTTGTCAGTAGTGCCTGGACACAAATGTTTCCTGGTTTAAATCCATTGACTATTTGTTTTTATAAAACATAAAATATATTAGATGCGCCCAGACAGATTTACCTCGTTTTTTTTCTCGAATCTCTCAACTTTGAACTACTTACAAAGGGTCATAGGTAAAAATAAGTAAACATTAGATCTTTTAACAGAATTGAAAGAAGTGATATCATACTCACATAACAGAAAGATCAGTCTTGACATGTCAAATGGTAATGTCCACAGTTGGTTTTCATTCTTGAAGAAAAATAGTAACACACTATCTCAAAATGTTTTCATGCGTCTTGCCAAAGTATCAAAAAAACTTTGAGAAGCCTCTCAACAATCAATAAGTTTTTTTATCGATGCTATGATAACAGTTTGATATTTGGAAAGGTATGTCAGAATGTACATAAATACAACCGAGACTGAAAAGCACAATATAAAACATCTGAAAAAGGAACTAGTGACACCTCGTTACATTGTATTTGACAAACTTAATAAAATATTCTATTTATTATATAATTTCATTCTAATTTTGTTGATTTTTAGTGTTTATGATGTGGATAAAGATTTCTTAACCCTAAACGTAGTCCCGGCGCAAAGAGGCCCTGGAAAGTTCACCAGCAGTGACAATATATTACATCGCTACTGTCACCAGTGACGATATATTATATCGCTTCTGTGACCACATACAAGGTTTATTTCACTGATAAATCCCAGTATTTCATTACTTATTATATAATAACGAACACAAAATTATTCACGAGAAACATAAAGCTTATGACTGTATATGGGTAATGTTGAAAATGACTACTCTTAATGTTGTATGTACACTTTACAAAACTGGTTAAGAAATCGAGAATACTATACGACGTCCCGTACAATAACTTTTTCATGAAACGAGTAAAGGGTTTGGTATTTAACGAGCGTTAGAGTTAGATGCCGATACCGTTCATGAGTTTCATTAAAAAGTAATTAAACGGGACTGAGTTCAGTATTTCAATTATTACTCGCAGAATAATATCAAATAAAAAGCATAGATATAGTCGAGATTACCACTGATGCCGCGTAGCTAAAATTGTGAATATTAAAGATTGTGACGTCATGTAACGACAATCAGCACGCGATATTTTGACACAATGTGTATTTATTAATACAATATTGTAGATTTAATAAACGGCGATATCAACGGGAGAGTAACATTACTAAGTAGAGTCATAGCATTGCCCTTGACATTGACATTTGAGGGCTATTACTACTACAGCTGGATACAGGTGGCTTTTCTCCGGTTTAAGTAATTTCACTCCCGATTGTATAAGACAATCATTTGACTATATCTATTAATTCTACGGCTTCTAGTGGCTGCAATATCGGCTAATTTTATGTTAGATCTGGCAGTAAAAACGGTTATAAATCATAAAAATCAAGTCAAAATAGAAATCAGTAAAACAGTGGTTGAAATAACATCAATATGCATAATACGAAGGTTTCTCGGGCTTCCGGCAGTTGTCCTTACCGGCACAAATTTTGCAAGTTAAACTAAAACTAAAGAAAACAACGAATGCAGGAATAACATATTTGTTATCACACAGGCCTGTTCAATGATACAATCGCAAAATGAGGCGTTTGTGTTCTGTAAAGACGATTCAAAGTGCAAAGTGCATATTCGAATAATATAAACTTTAGCTTTTGGAAAGATTACGGAAATAACTTAGGCGATTTGAATGATAACTTTTGAAACGGCGTCACTGATTGCACAACTAACTTTGATTGCATCCAATCAGCGTTCTACAATTCTAGATCAAGAAACGTTTGTATTAAGACAGAGGTTGTATAGGAAATTATGAAGGAGAATATCTAACATGAACTTCTATGGGCTTACTTTGAGAAAATTTATATTTTACCACAATTAACCTTCCTTTTATTAGGCAAACGTGTATTTCAAGATGAAAATCAAATTTGTAATTATTTGTTATGGCATATTTCTTGATTTGGTGTTTATCACCACCTCTAAGAAGGTATACCACGAATCTGGTGACAAAGTAGTGCATACACATTGTCAACAATCCCGCCACAGCTAAT
The DNA here is from genome assembly GCA_921293015.1 of Phorcus lineatus. Lineage (NCBI taxonomy): Eukaryota > Metazoa > Mollusca > Gastropoda > Trochida > Trochidae > Phorcus > Phorcus lineatus. The sequence continues at coordinate 26,442,445 of OV121098.1, read as the reverse complement.
AAACACTTTAATTTCATATTTACGCGCATATCATAACATGAACTATATCTTTCATAACATCATTCATTTACCGAGAAGGTTATAAATCCTTTCTAGTATTACTACACTTTGCGTTTACAAAAGTATCTTCATTATTGTTGTTAAACATGACATTATATATAATAATCGTGAACAAAGGACATTATAAATCACAAGTAAATAAATGATAATGTAAATATAATTAAATAAATGTGTTAATACTTACCACAATTGTCCAAGTAGCCAAGTTGTGGTAACGAAAAGAAACAACTTCCTGGTATAAAAATATACACACAAAGTGAGTTTATAGTGGTAGGGTATAATGGTGAGTGGGTCAGTCCTATTTATGTGTCAGTTGAAAGGCTTCAAATTCATTTTCCCCGTTAAGTTATTGACTGAGGATTTGAGTGTGGCACATTTATATGTACACTTATATTGTGCTAAATTCCACGCAGTCAACATGCACATAGCGCTACAGTACATTTGAGTCACAATTTGAGTCTATATATATAGTAAATATGTTTTCTGGAAATTGACTTTGGAAATAATTCTCTCAAAAGCGGTTTAGGAATATATAACATGAACCCGTATGGTCTTACTCTGAGAAAATTTATATTTTACCACAATTAACCTTCCTTTTATTAGGCATCAGTGTATTTCAAGATGAAATGAAATTTGTTTTTCAATGTGGTTATCTATAGATTTTTTAAGCACTAAAACAATCAATGAAATGGAACAATTGTAGAAAGAAGTTCGCAGAGTAGTGTACCCCACATAGTATTAACCCCTTTCCATTTTTACACTTGGGAGATACTCAATAGAGATTTACTTTTTAAGAATCCATCTAGAAATCCATCTAGAAACTAGAATATTTCATATCCGGATACCAGAAACATTCCCGAAATGTGTATGACTCATTTCCGTAAGAATTCTCAGACTAGCTGTTTGTTTACAATTTAAGATAGCGAATTTGACATTGAATAATTCTGTGAAATTTGTCAATTTTGTGTTGCCAGACAAAAAAGATACAGCGAAAATCAGAAAATTCATAATTTGGCATTAAGGTTATTGTTATGCCGAATTTAGGCAGCGACTTAAAGATAATCTAATTCAATACTGGCATTCATCCACACATGACAACTCAAAATGTTACAACTACAAGCTATTCAAATCTCTCCTTGAAGTAGAAAAGAACCTTACCTGTGACATTCAACCTCATCTCAGTAAATATATTGCTAAATTTCGTTGCAACAACTTCAATTTATTGATAGAATCTGGCCGTCATAAGAATATACCCCACAGTGAAAGAATTTCTGATACATGTTCAAATCAAAATGCTAAATTTATCGAAGACGAATACTATGTCCTCCTGTGTTGTGCCAAGTATCATCATCTACGAAAAATATACATCAGTAACTATTTCTACGAAAACCGAGGGAGCAGAAACAGAAACTACTTCCTGAAGCTTGTATTGATAACACTTTAGAATAGGCGTGGTCGGATCACTTCCCTCCCCCCTCCACGCTCCAAACCCCATTTATAATATACATAAGTCCGAACACAAAGTTTGTAACGAATTTAAGTAGGTAATTGCGGATATTAAATTATGGGATTTCCTGTCATTCATAAATAATATAGTCGACAGACTAGGACACTAAATTTGAAACAATTATTCTTGTAACCAGTCTATTTCCATTCGGTAATTAAAGAATTATTATGCAAGCTTAATCTCCTGGTAGTTCGATTGGTCGAAAGGCGGTCACGTGAGAGTTGACAGAAAATCATTTTGAATTGAGATATTAAAACTTGACACGAGGACGTCATGACATCCTGCTATTTTTATGGTCTCTTCATTTTCCTCTGTTGTTCATCTACTGTAGTTTTATTTTCTTTCCGTTCTTTATTTCGAAACATAATAATACGATTATGGTACGGTCAATTTGCAATTTGCTCAATTTGTTTTTTTGACCACCGGAAAATATATTTCCTTCAGACTTCATCATCACATCACCAGTGTATGTTATTATGCAAGCCTATTTTTCCTACAGTTCGACTGGTCGAGAGGCAATCACATTAGAAACGGTATAAAATCATATGGAACTCATCCCGACATCGATGTAAATCATATTGCCTCACTTTACTTAAAAAGCATTAAAACAGACTCAACCAACCAAATCTTAAGCCATTTAACCACTCCTCCCTCGCTCTTGCCAATACCATAAATCAGAAAGTAGATTAATTTACTCCTTGGCCATATTAGAGAGACACCTAACAGCTCTATAAACACTCTTAAAAAAAGTGAATTTGAGAGAGTTCCAATGGAAAGTGCTGCCTTGATTAAGGCCTAGAACGTATTTTCTATAAACTGGGTCCTAGCTAATAGACGATATATTTACGTCATAGCTTTTTTGCCTAAGTAACTTTAAAACTTTAACAATAAACAGTTGCGGTCATTATTTTAGAGCTGTACAAAGACCTTATTTTTTAATGAAAATAATGACCGTTATGTCTGATTGTTTGAAACATTAAATTTGAGTTGACATTGAATTTGGTTGATATGTACCGATAAAAAAAAAGTTTCTACATGCAATCGGCAGCATTCTCCACTTAATAGAACCTAAAAATGCTGTTGATATCAAGAATAATAACTACAAGACTAGCAGCAGTAACAAGAACAGCAACAATACTAATGATAATAATAATTATAATTATAATAATGATAATAATTACAATGTACCTGTTTTGTTACACTTATCCTTTACAATAATGACACTTTTGTTGATGTTTGTAATGGATTTTTCAAAACTTAAACATGGTTACATGTCAACCATTTACTACTTGTAATTCACGTTGTAACTGAAAAGGGACCTAAATCTCAAACAACACCTTCAGCATCAAGCCATATATACTATACTTTATAACCATTGATTTGGGATGTTGCAAATTGTTTCACATCTGGTCTATGTTCGCATCCAACAACCCAGACAAATCGTCGACATAACTCAACCGTTATATTGCCAATGTGAAGTTCATAACCAATGCCTGGAAGTGAAACAATGATAATTTTAAACATTTATCAAAATTGCAATTCAAAAGCTAAAATGATAATGACATGTACAGTTGCAATTCAAACAGTTCAAACAATTCCCATCTTTCGAAATAAACAAAAATAAAAGAATTATTTAAAGAAACACTTCAGAGGATGTGTATTACAAAATGATATTTATCCTAACTATTTATGAGACAATTAAATGCTGTCAAAAGTTTTTCACAGTGAGTTTTATTCAGTGGTGGATGAATTGAAATTTCTTTAGAAATTATGATATGATTGTTTCAAAATGTTTAAAAAACATAACATTGATAACACCAAAAAATATGGTAAGCCATTATAAACTCCTATGAAAATTTAAGTCTCCAATGAAAAAGGAAATTAAAGAAAATAATGATTTAGAATGCCTTTCATGTAGCTTTGTTTCTGGATAAAGTAAAAGTAATCTTTTGATCACCCTTCTTGCTAATGATGATGTCATTGCATTATGATCATAACTATTGAAGCTAGTCATTACAGCTGCTGAATAAAAGTGATTTATTACTTTCTCACTCAGTGCAAATATCACGTGTTACTGCTCGCCTGTGCAAGATACTGAAATGTAATATCAATATGTAAATAATCAACTATTGTAATACCGCTGCATGTATGACACCACAATAGTGTTAACATGTGATATTATGTACATTGTTATCACCGGTATCACAATTTTACCTTCATTATACTATCAGCATTTAGGCTTTATTTATATGGTCCAGAAATAAACAGAATAGTTAACCTACTATTTGTGTAAAAATCATAGATGATTTGATATAAAACTTGATTTTGCTTTTTTAAAGTCGTTTTTGTTGATAAGGAAAAATTATTCTTATCACCACTTACAGGCATTGTAGCACGTTTATCAGGAAAATGACATAATTTTTTGCATGGATAAAACAAAGTTACCAATTGCTGAATTATGTTTTGAGATAATTAAAAGGAGTACTTAAACGAAGGCGCCAATAACCATAATTCATATTATTTAAAAGTGTTCACACTATAAGAGACACTATATAAGATTTGGATTACAGAAAACGGTGGCCCAAAATGAAAAAAATGATTTTATAAAGTTATTTGATGATCAGCATTTCGAATAAAGTTAAATACGAATATGTACTATAGTTGCAGAAAGTTTGTCAAACATTTGTTTAAAGAATTTTTTTGAGAAATGGCTTGCTATCTTATAATCCATGTACACACCATTTACTGTAAATACGCTTTGCAACTGAACCAAAAGTATCATCTATAAAGAATTATGTAAGGAAATAGTTTCAAATTCATAATTTCCAAAATCTAAAATCTACCTAGAAAGTATTGCAGAGTCCATAAACATGTTAATCAGCTATGTAATTTCTTTTATCAATGGTTTGCAGTGTATGGATATGACATTAATTTTTCAAGTTAAGAAAATCTTATGTTGCCTGGGATGAAAAATACATTCAAAGTTTTGGATAAATATCCTGCATTTGTATACAGTATCGGCAAACTAATATTGTTTAAAACGGTCATTTATGTCTGGAATTCCCAATGTAAAATACACCAAATATTGTAAAAAAAAAACCCTGGTGCGTTTTGATGCGCTCCTAAATGCAGTCCTGGTGCTAATTAATTATAACCATTAGCCGTAGCGAGGGGGGTGATGAAAATTTTTTACCTTAGGGCTAATGAGCATTGACATGCATTTGGTAACAACTGTGTTCTTTTGCGTAGGAGCAATTCATTTCCCTTAAAACATGCCTTTGAATCTACCGTTAACTTGATATTTTGGCTAAGGTTTGGAAAACATAAAAGTACTGTTGCGAGTTAAAGAGAAGACAATTGCTGCTAAGGATAAGTTTAATATAAATGAGACTCTGTCCATACTTTTGTCAAGTGAAGCATAAAGTTATGATTCGTCCCACAGTTTTATTGAGACACATCACAGCACGCCGTATTCTCTGCTGGGGGTCGAAGACAGGGATAGCTCCTGGGCTGTGGAAAAGTATAAGGGAGAATATAAGTATAAGGATATGACCAGATAAAAAACATCTTTAACTCAATCTCTTTCAAAACCAACAAGATAGCAAATAATCCAAAAACTTGATAGGGGAGAGATAGTGGATAGAATAGTAGCAAAGAAAATACCAGAGACTTGGATCCGTTGATATGACACAAGACGCCCGAAAAATGTCTTTACTGGCATCGTAATGCAAAAATAAAATTCTTGCATCTTCCAGAAATGGGCATATGACATAAATATTTATTACACAGAGTATTAATTGAAGTGCTTATTTTGTTCCCTGACATCGTGACCTTCGTTTTTGGGAGGGTTTTCTGTTATTAGATAATATGAAATCATTATTTTCCATCAACAGAAAGTCGAAGCTTAAAGCAATAACTAGCTCATTGAACAAGGTTCAGAGGACGAAACTGAGGATGATGAAGAGGCAAGAGGTGAGGCGTGGGATGATGTGTAAAGGGATGATGTTCTTGAGGTTTAGAGTAGTAATGATGATGTAAATAAGAGAATTGAGGCAAATAAAGGGGACAGTAATGGTGATGATACAAAGGATATGAACAGTTCTGCTGACGATGAGGACGATGGTGAGGATCATAAAGAGGCAAGTGAGATGATGATTTGGAAGGGGACGATTATGAGTTTGTTGAAATTAAGATGATGATGAAGATGATGATGAAGATGATGATGAAGATGATGATGATGAAGATGAGGACGGTGGGGATAAAAAGATAGACATTGAGGTTGATTTAGAGGTTGATCATTGAGGATGTTGAGGAGCAGGAAATTGAAGAGAATGAGGAAGGTGGTGAGGATAAAAAGGAGGAAATTGAGGACAATGAAAAGGTTGATTAATGTGGGGAGGTGGACATTGAAGAGGATAATGGGGCGGTTGGGATAAAATTGAGGATGATGAAGAGGCAAGAGGTGAGGCGGAGGATGATTTGTATAGTTGTGATGTTTTTGAGGTTTTGAGTAGTAATAATGATATAAATAAAAAAGGGCCGAATAAAGAGGTTGAGTGATGATGGTATTAATGATGATAAGGATGTGAAAAGTTCTTCTGACGATGAGGAAATAAAGAGGCAAAGAAGTTGCGGCCAAGAAAGAATTGGAAGGGTGGATTATGATTTTGTTTTAAAGATGATGATGAAAATGATGGTGAGGAGAGCGGTAAGGAAACTGAGGGTGTTGAAGAGAATGATTAATGAGGATTGTCACTTGCCTTTGCAAAATAATGCAGCGCAATATCTATACAGAAATATGAAACGAGTGTAGTACCGCTGCACTAATGACGTCATACTATTGTGTTGTTATAACACCACAATATAAGCATTTCCGTCAAAATGAGAGCCAAGTTGCAGAAATGTCATATTCGGCAAAAGAGATTGGGAATTATGCTTGATTTATGTAGGCAAGTAATTAACAGAATACTAAACTTTCTGCCATTTGATACCATTTCTATCAGACTCGTTAATGATTTGAATCGTTTGATAAAAATCATATTTCTCCTTTAATGGGGAGGTGGAAAGTATATAAGATGTTGAGGGCCATGAGGATGAAAAGAGGGAAATTCAGGATAATTAAATAATTGAGTAATGAACCTGTTCATCTTACCCTACTTTATATTATTCATATCCTACACCACCTTATGCACTAAATTTTCCCCTTTAAATCAGAAAAAAGAAAATCAGATAGACCATAGTAGTAAAAGGCACAATGTAACCAATAGGTCTAGTCAGTAGTCACATACCGTGTTTTATGAAACAATACTGAATGGACTTTGAGAAAGATACAAGAAAAAATCTCAATCATATGCATCAAGTTCAATTTTATTTTACAGAAACTAAGAAGAAATAACACATTCAGTATCATCTAAATTGCTAAATTAATCTTTTAACCAATAATGCAGTACCAATTATCATATAAGAATGATAATAATTTCAGATAAAGGGCAGACAATTTGCTTCCCCTCTTTATGCAGTAACCTCTTTTTTCATGGAAAGCAGAAACTATACAAAATTAAATTAACCAAGGTAGCAAAATGCACCACTCCACAACTTGGTCTAACCACATACCTAGTTTTGTAAAGTAGAAATCTTCTCCCCCTTATCTTCCAGTTCCATTTTCTAAAATGAATGTTTACAGCGTCACCCGTAATGACAGTTCTCCCCTCAACATCAGTAATCGTGACCCTCTCTGAAAATTTATTTTGATACTGATTATTGAAATTGAAATAAATTGATGAATTATGTTAATAAATGCTTCAGTTGAGAAACGAAATAAAATAAAGTTTATTATGAGGAAATAATGCTGTTCAGATTTGGTATAGAAATATTTTGGTCGCTTAGTATACATAAGTAATTCCAAAATTTATCAAAATTAACCAGAAAAGTCTGCTGCAGGTAAGGGCAATCACAAACGCGGATCAGTGATAGCGTTAGCGATACGGCTTCATCTGACTGATGTAAACACACCCGGACTCTATGCAAGTAACGCCGTAACTACTCAATTTCATAACAAAACTCTACAACCCTATCTTTTACTTGTTCAATTACGCTTTCAATGCAAGCATGTACAAATAAATACATTTAAAAATCGCACAGTAAAACGTAAAAAGAACACTCACCGAAACTGGAGACTGCTCAGTCTAAACCATTTTGAGATGCGTTTGCTTCCGGTGCCGACTGAGAATTCACGGATATTACCGATGTTCCTTTCGAAGTCTACAGATGTTCCTTCAAAAGTGGGGCGATATTCCTTCCGTTAGGGACGAAAAGTTTCTGTTATTACCGTTTTTCACCGATATTGACGTGTTTGTTTCGCGATGAAGCTGCGTTTCCTTCCATTATGGAAACTTTTCCTTCTATTAGGCACTATTTTCCTTCAAATTTGATGCGTTTCCTTCAATTACTTAGGGGGGCCTGGATCTATAAACTTTTTGGAGGATTTGATTTCGTATGAGGGCTCCGCCGCCTCTGGACAGACAGACGGATAAAAGGCTTGACTTATGTCCCATTCTCTTGCTGAACTATACAGAAAGACAAAGGCAATGAATTCGTTTTATTTAAAGTGTACCCATACTCGACTTTGAGAATAAAACTTGTAATAACTCGACATTATAAGTTTAAAGGGACAAAAGCACGTATTCTGAAAGATTTATTTCTTCAAGATTTCCAATATAAACGTTAACTTGTGCTTCAGAGGGTCAAAACATTTTATTACTCAACAATCTGTAATCGTTGAGGAAATATTGAATTACCAACCAAAAACCAGACACCTTTTTATCATTTGACGTAGGGAAATACATTCGGAAAAAGCGTTTTTCAATTTCGTGACATCACTTTATCTATCTAAAAAAACGTGCTACTTTTGTCTCTTTCCGTAATCAACTTGATTGGTCACCCTATATTAGCACGTTAAACATAGTTTAGTCTTGTAGATACCACTATAAACTACCAGCTCGAAATGACTGAGTATTTACTATATATGAGTGAGGACTATCTGGTGATATCAAATTTGATAAAAAAAGTTTGATATGCATAGGGACATCATAATAATGTACAGAGTAATGCACATCAACCGCCAATATGTCTTTATTAACGAATCTAACAGGATGTGTCTTCGGTTTCAAGTCAAATGAGTTGATCAAATATTTTGACAACCTAGTGCATGACCACAAAACGAATCTAAAAAATGTTTGTTTTGTTACATACTCACCACTACACAAGTGTACATGTTTTCCTCGTCTGGTCACCAGAGTTCTGCAACCCCTCACTTCCCTATCAGTGACATTGTTCACTAGAATACATGTGAAGGTCAACAGATCGAAACGAACATCGAAACAGAAGGTCAGAGATTTACAGAGTTGTTCTAATAGTGGTCCATATGGCGTCACGGTGTATACGGCTGTACCATCACAGACCACAATGTAGGAACAGAACAAGACTAGAAGAGCTAAGATAACCGGTTTCAGGCTCATGTTTAACTATGAAAAGTGTGTATAGTCCTTGAACGTTGAATAACTTTTGTCTTATCTCTGAAGATATTGCTTTGCTGGCATTCGATTACGAGGCGATGACGTAGATTTCTTTTTGCAGTGAGTATTCTGAGCAAGACATCCCCCTTGTATAAATACTTGATATATTGTTTATCTTTACTTGCTACAAAGTTTCAGTGAAAATAGATTTTGAATCTAATGCCTCTCCGTCTTGCTTGCCATATATTATTTATCATTGACGAACATATCAAAATATGTAGCAGTTACCAAAATATCCTAAACATTGCATAAACACAAAGCTGTACGTCATCGTAGTGAATCACTTACACTATTAATGACTCATTATTGTCTAATCATACGTTTAAGATCTTAAAGATAGGAAGCAAACAAGTCAATGTTTAGGATGGGCAGAATTAAACCCTATAAACTTAGTGCTGCGTTTTGTCATCATTCCTAGTACCAATTGGTTACACACGAATATGCTATAGCTTTTCGTGACATATGGAATCTCAGAGCTTTGGAGAAAGTTTTGAACTGTAGTGCAGCTATCAACTGTTATTGTAATTCTTGGTAGTTCTATTTTTGGACTTTGAAAATAATTACCAAGGCACAGAATAATAGAGTTTGATTGAAATCAGAAGACAGCATTCTCTCCCAAAAGAGGTAGCTCCGTCCGTTTCTCGGGCTTCAGGCCGTTTTCCCTAGTGGGACAATATTGCAACTTAAACTACCGCCAATGAAAACAACGAATGCATGAATAACATATTTTTGTTGACACACAGGCCTATGCAATGATGCAGTCAAAATATTAGGCGTATGGGTTCTGTAACGACGACTCAAAGTGCAAGGTGCATATTCGAATAAACTTTTGTAAAGCTTCCGAAAATAACTTAGGCGATTTGAATGATAACTTTTGAAACGGCGTCGCTGATTGCACAACCAACTATCTTTGATTGCATCCAATCAGCGTTCTACATTTCGTGCCCGAGAAACCTTCGTATTAAGACAGGTTGCATAGGAATTTATGACGGAGCTACCTCTGTGGGGAGAGAATGAGAAGACAGAAGATCATCGCAAAATGCTTCATGATGAAAGAGAGTTGTATGGTATAGGATTTGTGGTGAAGAAGGATTATTTCCAATGTGACTAATGGATGTGGTTTTAAATGTGAATGTGTATATGATCGTGAATGTGGCTATGATTGCGACGGCGGTTATGACTTTGGCTGTGGCTGTGAATGCAACTGTGGCTGTGACTGTGATTTTGACTGTGACTGTAAATATGACAGTGATTTAGATTTAAACATATTTATTCAGAGAAAGGATTGGGTACAAGTTATCCAACTTAATGAAACCCTCTCCTATGTACAGAACGGACATATATAAAGTTTAACATAATACATAATACATGAATATATACAAAGAAGAAGAAATACATATATACAAAAGAGCGAACAAAGAAATATAGTTAAAATATAGTTAGAAAAAATATAAATTTGCAATTACAAACATGGGCATCCTTTAAAATCTAGTTTTCAAATCTTCCAGAAAGAGAAATGTATTTATGAACTTCTTTAAAAATCTTTACATTATCATTATAAGAGAGGTCTCCGGTGCCATTTAACAATATGTCCAAATTAATAAGTTGTCTTCTGTTGCATATTTTACTAATATTATAAAACATTTGTTGTCTAATGTTAGAATACAAAATACATTCCATGAGATAATGATAAGAATTTTCGCAAGTGGATTTACAAATACATTTAGGATCTTCTGCTAGACCAACATTATACAAATCATTGTTTAATCTACTGGTTGAATATCTTAACTGAGTATGAATTATGATGAGTTTTCTTTTACCATATGCGAAATATAATGGCGCTGTACGTTTACGTGGTTGTACATACGATTTAAAACTTTTGACTGATTCGGCTTCTCTAATGTGCAGTGGGAGGTTATTCCAAAGTTGTGTGCATGATGGGAAAAAATGATTGACTGTACAAAGTTGTGCGGGAATATGACATAGAAAGATCACGCGCGTTTCTAAGGTTGTAGTTTGTCTTAGCTTCAACAGGTTTAGGCATAATGTCACAAAGATACGATGGGTCATTATCATTGTATATTTTATAAAATAAAGATAATTTTCGATATGTTCTTCTCTCCTTTAACGATTGCCAACCCGTTTCATAGGATAAAGATTCTCGGGAGGCATATTTAGGAAGGCCAGTTACTATCCTGGCTGCTTCGAACTGAACGTTTTCAATTTTATCAGAAGCCTCTAGTGAACAACCATCCCAAAGTTCACAGGCATATTCAAGATGTGGTCTTATGAAAACTATATAAATTTTATTTAGAGTTTCTCTGTTTAACATAAACTTTAATTTTCTCATGGAAGTTACCATGGAAGAGGTTGTCTTCACAATGCTATTAATATGGGTATTCCATTTACAATCAGATGAAAAAATTATTCCAAGATGTTTATGGGCCTTTTTAAAATCTACACACTGGTTTTCAAATTTTAAATTCAAAATTGCATTCTTGCTCTTAAGACTAAACAGAATAGCTTCCGTTTTGCTTGGATTGTAAGTAACAAGCCAGTGTCTTGCCCAGCATGACACACTTTGGAGATCTTTGTTTAGCGTATCTTGCATGAGCCTGTGATTGATAGATGAAATACCCATAGATGTATCGTCAGCGAATAAGCGTGCAGCACAATCTAACTGATCTGCAATATCGTTTACATAAACAAAAAACAGAAATGGACCCAGCACTGATCCCTGGGGTACTCCAGCGGATAAAATTTTTGGACTTGATAAGAACCATTCACAAAAACCTAAGGGCCGTATGATCGTACATAGTTTAAAGTAGACCAGGTTTAAGGTCAGACCAGGTTTTACTAAACCTGAACCCTTGGTCTAAGTTAAACGGTATTATGAAAAGCCAGTTTTCGTAAACCAGGTTTATGAACCTAGTTTAGAGGTCTTATCGGAATTCGTTTCTTAACTGTTCCAATAATTGTAAAAACCCACCACTTCCGGCAAAACCACGTTGTGCAAAGTAACATTGATTTCAAGGTCAGGACACTGGTGAGTGGATATAATGTCTAAAACTTCGAAAGATAGAGTAGCTAATTTTACCGAAGAACAAAAACTGTACATTGTTGAATGTATTGAAGAGAGAATAGGCATCATTGAAGATAAAAAGTGCGACAGTAATGCCCTCAAGGCTAAAAGTGGAGCTTGGGGTGGAATTCGTCTTTCATTCAATGCACGGTATGGCATTCTTGTTGAAACAGAAAAACTAAAAGCATTGTGGAAACGTTTAAAGTTAATGGCGAAGAAGGAATTTAGAACATACGAAAAGGATCTGAAGAAAACTGGCGGGGGGCCTCCTCCAGCTGACGTGAGCGCCATTACACACAAAATCATTAGTATGATCCCCAAGGAGTTCGAGCAGCTGAGGAACCCCTATGATGATGACGCGGACGCTGTTGAGGAAACGGGACAGGTAGAGGACGATGAGTGAGTAGTGGTTGCTTTATTAATTTATGCATAATTGATGGCTAAATTAATAAATAGTAGGGGTGTCATGATTCAGTTCGGTGCATCGAAAACCGAATCGGTAGATATGCGATTCGATTTCGATTCTGTTTACCCTCGTTTCGATTCAATTATTCAAATACCGTATCCTCGCGGGCATAAGATTAGGTACCCGGCAGCACTTATCTTGAAAATAGGGGAATGGGAACCGCGAGAGACCCCAACCAAGAAAATCGTTCATGCGAGTTGCATTGAAAATTGACATCGATACATTTGACTGTTGTTCAGGTCTTCTTTAACATAAAATGACACTTTTTCCAGACGTATATTATCTAAAAGAATCATAAAGAAATTGCAAATGCTAACTTACATTGTTTTTTGTTTGTTTTAATCAGATTACATATATTATTTTCATGAAAAACGAACGTAAATAATCAGTCGACAGCCATGTGTTTAAGGGTAGAGAGATTACAAGTTATTACTATATAATTTCGTGATCATGATAATCGTTTTGATTAAAATGCATATTAATTCGAACCAGTGAAAAGCCTTGCTTAGGCATTTTAGAGCATTGTTGATCAGTACATTGTTGGAGAATACATACAATGGTACCATGATATATTTTGTAAAGTTAGTGAAAGTACAGCAGGTTGTTTCGTCTGATTCTCTTCATTTTCAAAATGACAGCTTACAGTGTGGGATTATGCAGCAACTAGTCGCTTTGGGTGACTTTGATCTTATTTTCAAGTTCACCGTGGCACTTTGACCTCTTATCGATGTCTTGATTATAACGAGATATCTCGTTAACTGTTGCACCCAATGGGCATTGCGACGTTAGTGGTAACAACTTGTTTTTATTTTAGTTAACAATATGTTGCAAACTGTAAATTTGTTCAAGGGATAAACAATAAGAAATATAAAAGTTATAAAAGTGGCGCATTATAATAAACAATTTCTTCAATTTAGGTCTCTCACAGTAATTGCCGACGATGAACTCTGTCAACCGTCCACCTCCAAGTCCACGTCATCAAGCAGTTTGCAGGAACTATCCGGGCGGCAGGATGAAACTACACCATTCATCAGAAAGAGAAGGCGAGATGTTAATCATCAGAGCGCGAAGTTGGATACAACTGAAGAGACCTTAGTGAGTTTAGCTAAGGAAGAGCATGCTATTAAACTCAAATACATGAGAGAAGAACATGAGCTTAGAATGGAGGTTCTTCAACTCAAGAAAAGGGTTGCTGAAGGAAAACTTGCATCAAATCAGACAATTGTTTGGGATGAAGGCAGGAGTTACAGTGAATTGTAAACCTTAGGACGTTATTATACTTTCATGTTGTTCAATTTGTATTTTTTTTTCAGGGAAAAGATGTGGATAGACTGCCGGACGAACTTGTCATCAAGATATTGTGGAACCTGCCAATAACTGATGTACTATGTAATGCTTTTTACACATGCAAAAGGTGGAACTGTCTTATCAAACAGAAAATATTCTGGTTGAACTTTTCCATTGTGGACATTGTTGATGAATCATCAATTTTAGGACAGTGCAGAGTTGACGTTTTTTTGTCATTAGCAACAAACTTACAACAACTAAAGGTACATGCACGACAAATTGCATCACTAAGCTTCATACAAAATCTTCCAAAGTTAACTCATCTTACTATAATCGGAGGAAAGGATAGATTCCAGTTTAGAGATCTCAGGGAATCGCTTTGTACTTGCAGAGGACTTGAGACTCTAGTACTTAGAAGTACTATTGTGATCTCAGCTGAAGACCTCATTGACTTGTCAACTACTTTGCCAAATTTATTTACTCTCAATGTCACTGATGTTGCTTGCCGCTTTACAGGTTTACAGTTAATCTCCATGATAACATCATTCTCAAATTTGCGAATACTGTTGGTTGATGTCGATGTTGATGATTATGCTGAGATAGCACGTGTGTTGAACAGATTTTGTATGAGAATATGTTTTGGGCATGATATTGTGAATTCCGTCCCTCGGGCTTTGTTATCATTTGATCGATATTGTTCTTCGTCAAATCTCATTAGATTCATGGAGTTATAAATAAGTTATGCAAAGAAATAACATTCAAGCTCTGCGGAACATCAGAGCACACCGGCGAGCTCTACGAAGGGAACGTGTTTTCCGAAACAGGTGTGATCCCTTTGATGTCTATGATGACAGGGAATTTCATGTCAGATTCCGTTTTAACAAACAAAACGCCCGTTTCATCATAGATATGTTATCAGATGAATTGCAACCACCAACATTGCGCAATTGTTCACTTCCAGCATCACTTCAGTGTTTAATCGCTTTACGTTTTTATGCAACTGGAACATTTCAGGTTGCTGTTGGTGATTTGCTGAAAGTTCATCAGAGCACTGTTTGCTTGATTATTCAGAAGGTTAGCAAGGCAAATTTGAGGCAAAGATTCATAAAAATGCCATCTGGTTTCAGGGCTCGGAGAGTAATGGAAGGTTTCCATAACATGGCTCAATTCCCAAATGTCATAGGAGCAATAGACTGTACACATATACCAATTTCGACCCAGACAGGACCAGACGCTTTGAGGTTTGTGAACCGAAAAGGCTTCTCTTCAATCAACACTCAGGTCATTTGTGATCACTTGCCATTAATAACCAACATTGTTGCTAGATGGCCAGGTTGTAGCCATGATTCTAGAATCCTGCAAGAGAGTTCCATTAATGAGAAATTTGAAAATGGTGACGTTCGTGGCTATTTGTTGGGGGATCCTGGCTACCCGTGCCTACCATATCTGTTGACGCCAATCAATAACCCACGGACTGACCCACACCGACGCTACAATACAGCACAAAGAAAAACCAGGGGTACTGTCGAAAGATTGTTTGGCATTTGGAAAAGGCGTTTTCCCTGCCTTTCATTTGGCTTAAGGGTTAAACTGGACACGATATTTTCTGTCATTATTGCATGTGCTGTGCTACAAAACATTGCAGTTTTGAGAAACGACCCTGACTTCGACGAAGATGATGACAATGACGCTGGACATGACGATGACAATGAACCTCCGCAATGCAGGGAGAATGTTGACGTTACTGCTCTGCGCCGTCGTGGAGTAAGACAGAGAGAGGCAGTTATTGGTCAGTATTTTACCTAAATGACTTCAATTTCTATGTACATGCACATGGCAATGGCAAGAGAAGAGACCATTTTCGATGTTTTTTTGGATATTTTAAGTCAAGATTACAGTTCGCACATTGTTGCAAGTGTTGTTTATGTAAGATTTCAAATTTGTTCCTGAAAATTCGATGTTTTAGAGTTGAATTTGGAATTCATGCTTTGAATTCAAACCAATTATAAAACTTTGCATAGAAATAAGTTTTTTCATTTGAATTTAAAATTAAAAGTTTATATTCATAAGTTTTAAGTTCACAATATGTTACATGTTAATGGGAGGGACCAACTTAATTGGGGACCATTGGGATATGTCATCTGATGACTCTCGTCTAAAGTTTTTAGTGACTACACAAGTCCTATTACAATGTCACTTGATAAACGTCAAAGACGTTTGGTATGATTATTACTTTTGTTTGTTTGTTTATGCTGAATAAAGTTTTGTAATTGTTCAAAACCTCAAAGATTGTACTTGTTTTAACTTGGAAGTTGTGCACGTTTCCTATTATAACCGCAGTAATTGTATAACTGCAATTAATCGTGTTATGGGGTTAATTATACCCCACCTACGAAGTAGTTGGGATATATAGCGCTCAGCCTGTCCGTCCGTAAGTCTGTCCGTCAGTCCACATGTTCATGCTCATGATCATTGTACATTTTTAACGGTTCTTGACTTGTCACACTCCTTCACGGACGAACTTTACTGTAACTTGCGCGTTGGCCATCACAAAGTGTGTGTAACTTTTCTCTGTCAGTCTCACATGAATCTGTAACAACTATTAGATATAGTCTTGTTTTGAAAAGTAATTGATCCTCCTTTTTGAAGAATCAACTTTGACTTAATTATTTTTAACTTACTTGTTTTCAAAATCTGTCGCCTTTCTGGACTTGTGTGATTTTAATGTATTCAATAGATAATATAATTATGTACGTATTTCAAATCGTATTATTTTGTAAAGCTTTCTGAAGCAACATGACCATTTACGTGATGAATGAAGTACAAAATGATAGGAGTCAAGACTGAAACCAACGCTAAACCACCCCCCTGGCAGGTTTACATTTTTCAACTTAAACTCGTGGGTTTAGACTAGGTTTAAGTGAGAACCTGCTTTCATAATACCGGATCGGTTTAAACTCCCAAGTTAGACCTGGTTTAGCGCTAAACTACCTCTAAACCATGTACGATCATACGGCCCTTTGGGTTCTACCATTTAGGTAACAATGTATCCATTTCAGTAATCCTCTACCTATACCATAGTTTTCTAGTTTATTTATCAAACCTCTGTGCCACACTCTGTCAAATGCCTTAGACACATCACAAAAGACCATGCAGTAATCTTCTCGTCTGTCTAAGGCATAACAAATGTTATTATATAACTCAGTTAACTGATGGGTCGTAGAATGACCTACTTGAATACCTGATTGATATTTATATAGTAAATGATTGTCAAGAAAGTAATTTGATAAATATTTCAAGATGGTTCTTTCAAAAATTTTACCCAAACAACTTATTAAAGAAATAGGTCTGTAATTACTACAGCAACATTCATCTCCTTTCTTAAAAAGTGGCATTACATGAGCCTCTTTCCATCTATCCGGATATCTACCTGTTGACAATGATTTATTAAATAACAGACATAAGGGTTTGCTAATAGAATCTGCGATATATTTCAGTATTTTATGACTTATTCGATCCACCTTATCAAAGTCTGAAAATATGCTTGGGGTATTATCAGATTCACTCGATCTTAATGCCGGAATAGGATTCATAGAACCTGAGTCTTTGACGAGACTTCTAAGGTCTTTCCAATATGATGGTGTGTTTTCTTTGCTCATTTCAGCTATAAATTCATTTAGATTCGAAAAATATTGTTCCTTTGCATAACACTTCATATTATTAACCTTATTTCTTTGCTTGCGATATGCTAGTTTATCCTCATTTCTATTGTGACAGTGATTGTGACTGTGTCTGTGACTGTTATTTTGACTGTGACTGTGAATGTGACAGTGATCGTAACTGTGACTGTGAATATGACTTTAGCAATGAATGAGACTGTGAACGTGACATTGATCGTAACTGTGACTGTGAATATGACTTTAGCAATGAATGAGACTGTGAAGCTGACTTTGGCTAAAAATGTAATAATTACTTTGGCCGATTGTGTCTCGGGCTGTGTCTGTGGCTGTGATCGTCACTGGGACTGTTGCTACGGTTTTGACTGTGATTTTGGTTGTTGCTGTTGCTGTTGCTGTTGTTGTGACTGTAGTTGTGATTATGACCGTGGCTGTGACTATGACAGTCATAGAGACTGTGGTCACCAAAATAGTATTTGTTGTATGTTTGTAGATGTATGACATGTGTGGACACCAAACAATTAATTATTTTGTTTGGAGTGATTGATATTCGTCGTACTTCAAAGAAACAAAAGAAACTTTCAAGGGTATGGGAAACATTAAGCCTTACTTAATCAAATTATTTCGACAATCACAAACTTATTCAAAGATATAACAGAAGCACATCAGATCACTTTATAAGCTGAAAGCATACGTAGCAAAGGGAGGTTTAAAGTTAGGTGTCTGTCGTTCAGTGGAAAAGAAGAAGCTCACAAAAATTCTTCAAAAGGGATGCTTTAAAGAACCAAGGATAATCTCAGAGTAAGAAATTTGGTTTGAGATGAAGATGAAATGATCTTTAAAGTAGCACTAAACCTCCCCTCAGAAAAGAAAAGATTAATGTTCTGAAACGAATCTTATGGAAATAGACGTGCCAGCTGGCATTCCAAGTTCTTATCAAATTAGGCCAGCAATTCTTCAGCGTCTTCAGGGGCAGTGTCCCTCAGATATTCCATACCCTCTCTCACATCACTAACGGGGCAGAAAAGCAAGAGCATCAATTTTGCACCAAAACAATCCAGAGTCGTCTTCAATCGATAGGTCTGAACAAGGTATAACACTTTTCCTTTCTCAATGTTCATTGGTTTTCAACATTCAACTCAGTAGGCTAATCAACAATGGCTTAAAGTGTTACAGAGTATGTTTTAGGATTATTTATATTCCTAAAATAAGAGCCACATTACCATATGTCATCAATTAAGTTCAAATTGCCTACCTAACTCGCACCTTTATCTCACTAAATCCCAAATTGTGCTATTTTCATGTTTTCAATGATAAATGAAAAACGGCCATATAAATGTTAGGACGTCGAAATTCTGCGTACATTTCCATGTCAATTTAGATAAAAGTCCTAATTTATAATACCAATCCATGTTTACATTTATGTCTGCTGAAAATAAGTTTTCAAAATTACGTTTGAATCATTGACGCGCGTCACTGTCCGGTTTTCGATCACAAATCGAGACTTTAACTTGTTTTATTGTCACTATACTGAACCCATAAGCAGTAAGATGCTAATTTTGGAAACAACCACCACTTTTCGATAAAATAACACAATTTATGAAGTTTGGCATATTTTTACTCCAACAACATACTCTGTGGCCGTTCAAAAACAATACTTCATGAGAAGTGTGAGATTTTGCTGAAAAACGAAATACGAACAAGACATGAAAGTTAACCCTAACAACATATTTTTGTAGGAATGATGAGCCAATCAAAGTGTCCATCCATGGACAAGGTCGTAGCAGAACTCATTCCATTTAGTCCATCAAGCAACGTCCGTCCCGTTAACTGACCTCTTGATCCTTGTTAAAAAGGATTTACGGTTTTGCATCAGTTGCATGTAATTGTTTATTTATATATATTTATATTCAATATATATCATAGACTCTTCAAAAAAAGACACTTGACACTGACTTTCAAAGTTCAATATAAAGACCACAGATGCAAGTTAAAAATTGAAATGAAAACTAAAACGCTGTTTGAAGATCTCTGTTCAGTAAATTTTATTCGGTATACACGTGCTCGTCCATCACTTCGTCAAGCAGAAAACGGGACTCATAAGTGAAGAGAACGGTTCTCCACCTTGCACGTGCCCATCTCATCCTCTGTTGACACCACAGGAGACGTTCCGCCAGATGACGTTGCGTTAAAACGGGACGTCGAACCGGTCGTCGTGGAAAAAGTCCAGCCTCTCTCGTACCGTTTGGTCGGAAATTCGACGCAGGCCTGGTATCTGCGCTGTTGTTGACGTTGCTGTCCTGGTGCGTTCCCAAAGGTGGAGCAGTCGAATGTACCGAACTTGGGCCCGAGTAGTCACCCTTGTTCTGCCTGACCTTGGCCTATTATCAACGCTGTTTCGGGTGTTGAAACGGGTCCACAATGAAGAGATGGTCTGTCTGGACACGCCAAAGTGTGTTGCAACATCTCGCTGCGTCGCTCCTGCTTGCAGTCTGCCAATAGCGTTGTTGCGTTGCGCTCTGTTCAGTCTTGGCATTCTTCAGGTCGCTGTACCGATGTTATGTTGTCTGAATGATATGGCTTTTTATACCCCTAAAGCAGACGTGTCTGCATGTAAACCTTCATGATCCCATGCTGCACGTGCTTTGGCAGAAAATGCATTTGGACGAATCGCTCGTTTTCGTCCCTGAACACAAGGTAAACTTTTTGGGCCATTGTTTTTGGTGAATTTACACTTTTGAGCAAGCCTTTCTTTAAATTACAGGTATGTATCATGAAAAAAATTGACCCCTTTAGAAAAAATCAATTTCGCATGAATGTTTTTTTTAAGGGTTTATATGCATTGTAATATGTGAACTGTTGTATAAGTTATTTTCTTTTCATTTTTCAATTCAGGGTTATCAAAACATGTATATACTTATGTATTCTACTTTGGGACATTGCCATAACATACTGCGATGTGAAATGTGAATTGATAATATTATCATGAATCATAAAGGCGACATCATGGGCTGGAATTATAATCTTCAATATTAAAGATAATAAATTATACAACACCTGGTTGGCTACAGTGCCAGTCCTTTTATCACTTCTCAAATCCTGTTCACACAAGGATGGCTTCCAGTTTTTGCTTGTAATTGATAATTTTTTTGGCACTTTGAAGTTGATATATTTGACATAAACTAATGCTTATTTGGAATATTTGAAGGAAAATAGTTTTTGTAAAGAAAACGTGATGCTGACTGTTTGATGCTTCTTTTGTACGAATATTGAATGTCGGTTACTAATTGAAAATCAGATGATTTGTTAAAATGTATGAAGGTAAGTCTATTTTAATGTGTCTGTGGTAGTGGATATCTGTCCTTATGGGAGTCAAGTCATTGAATCTAGACTAAAGGAATGAGTTATTATCTTAAAAGTATGAAATACATTATATGGTGCGTGGTAGGTTGATATTAGATTATTCCCCATACGGGAATATTAACAAAGGCTATTATAATCATGTTGTTTTTTTTTATCTAGGGAGTTACACCTTTTGCTCAAATTTCATTGGTTGATTATAGTTTGATTCTTATGATGGGACTACTTTAATAATCTCTCAAACGTTTATCGACTGGCAATTTCTTTTATCATTTAATGAATTAAAAAAGGTGTATTTCTTAACCATAGTTGTGAAATCTTTTTCATACACGCTTTCGGCAGCTGCATACAACTGCCCCTGCTAAGAAAGGTCACACGAGTAATCAATTGGAACAATGGCGGTGGAATAAGATCCAACCATAAGACTGGTTATCTCTCCGTGGTATTGGAATGTCAAACCATGCCGTGTTGCAGAGATTGCAAGTGGTAGTGCCATCTTCGTATTCGGCGTTGATGCAGACGAATTTAGTTTCCTTCAGACAGGCTTCCATGCAGGATGCTCCAGAGCTTTTTTGGACCACTCCAGTATTGCAACCATCTATCCCATGGTCCCGATATACAGCAAAGTCATCCCCATATTCACTGCATCCTGTAAAGATGTACAAAATTAACATAATTTCAAATATCATTAAATCAGATCTAACATTAACTTGTACCTTGCTGAGATTCTGATCAGACTACTGCTCCATAATGGCCGAGTCAGATGGCATCTGACACGCAACGTATTATTTGGGTGCTATTGTGTATTAGTGCGTTAAACAACTAGACTTGAAGATTGAGTTGTATCAGGTCATTTGTTTAAAACCGAAGGTCGAGGGGACATTCCTGTTTTCAATATATGTAATCATTACTTGATTATTCAAAATCCACTTGAAGCATGTTACTTTGCGTTAATAGAGAAGAGGCTTACACACTATCCCCTTTATTTCATTCAGGTATTCTTTTTCATACTAAGTCATATAGTCTATTGCATGCATGTGCCCAGGTGTTCATCAAACATACTAGGTGTTCATGATAAACACATAATTGAGTCGTGAACACTTGATACGATAATATTTCGTAGTTTGAAATAATGTAAGTTGAAACTTTTTGTTTCAATTCAAAGATTAGACACTTATTAAAATTGCAATTTTTCAACACACGACAATTACAAATGTATTCATCGAAAGACGGGTTGAACTTTTGCAAAATGAACTAACCATGAAACCATTTAAACCAGCTGAAATCATAGCATGTTGATCTTGACCAATCAATCAAGTTTCAAGTAGAACTTTACTTAGGTATTAATAGAAGACAATGTAATGGATGACAACTTCTTTGACGTTTATGGGCAACTTTTTGCCCCTTTATCGGGTGAATAATAATGACTTATTTGGCCTTGATATGGGATGTTGACGCGGATGGGGGCTGATTCTGGTTTTGGTTGACACATTAAGATCCTGGCTTCCAACATCAATGATTGGCGCAAAAGAAAACTTCTCTAATCTATCTTTTTGAGAAGAGTAGCTCCTGAGATTAACCGGGATCAAATGGTTTAATTCCCTACTGCCTGGCCAATCATCAAAGAAACATAAACCACTCCACTGTGTAAATACTCAGTATTGTAATAACACACCTTTTTTTTGTATTATCATCCTTAATATCACTTATTTTAAAAACTATAGTATTAATAATCTATGGTTTCCTGTATAACGATAAATACTGTACCAACCACTTTTGATCGTTATCAACCTGGTAAAGAGGCAAAACCCCCAGAAACGTCTTGAGAAAAGAAAGTTGAAAAGAAAAGAAGTTGTCATCCATTCTATTGTCTTGTATCACTACACCAACTTTACTTAAGTAATACTGAATATATTGATAATTCTAACTATCATATAATTGAGGGTCTTCTCGGTGCAATAAAGCTATCGGATGAACTTGGTTTCCAAATCATATAAACATGTTAATTAGGTTTAAAGACGAACTACCTCCGCAAAACCTTCAATACCTGTCATGCGAATCCTAAAAGAATTACCTATCATTGATAACGTCATCACGAGTTGACGGTTTTCTGCTCGAGAGAATATTCATAGATACATCCCAACAGGGTAGATCAACCTATGAAATTATATTCTATACTACTTTGTAGTGGTGTAACGATTCATCAATATCATCGATGTTTGCATCGTATAGTGCATCGATACTATACACATTTAGACAATATAGAAGGATATTTATATCGTGAGGGTCCGTAATACATAGATGTATCGCCATAAGAGACAATATATCCGGATACTATTAACATAATAGGCCTTTCTTAATATTACGTGAGCTACCCAAAACGAGGCTATGCCCGTATGAACGAGCACCATGAACCCGGAAGTCATTGACGCGATTTTCGCTCGTAACATGCCGCTCTAAAACTTCGTTTAGACCATTTTCATGCTTTATGACCGGCTTCAGACTTAGCCTAACATAAAACAGTATTTGTTGTGTTTATTTGATAAAAATATCTTTGTTTTATATTCATATTTTGGTGAAACGACGACGTTTGCTGAGGTGAAGTTGATGCCATTTTACAAAGTTTGAAAACGGAGATTATTTTGTCTCTTCAAAATTCCTTTGCTGATTAAATTTTAATTTAAGCTTCAAAATGTTTAATTAACCATAACTAGGATAACAAGGATAGATGTGTCGAATGATAAGCGACATTATGGTTTGATTTTTTTCCGATGTAGTAAATTACTCAGATATTTTAAAAACCGGGTGTAGGCCCTGGTCTCGACAAACATTGATTTAGGCAACTATTCATTCGTGTTTACATGCGGATTACTGAGAAAACTGTGAACTGTGAAGTTTTTTCTATTGAAAAATGTCCAATATATAATGGTAGCTAAGTATAAACATTACTTTTTATTTGCTATCAATTTTTTTTTTACAAAATGTAGAGAATCGACTTAAAAAACTTGAATCATGATATATCATCTCGACTTACAAAACTGGTATCATGATATATCGTCTCGACTTATAAAACTGTAATCATGATATATCGTCTCGACTTATAAAACTTGAATCATGATATATCTTCTCGACTTATAAAACTTGAATCATGATATATCGTCTCGACTTATAAAACTGTAATCATGACATATCGTCTCGACTTATAAAACTTGAATCATGATATATCTTCTCGACTTATAAAACTGGAATCATGATATATCGTCTCGACTTATAAAACTGGAATCATGAGATATCTTCTCGACTTATAAAACTGGAATCATGATATATCGTCTCGAGTTTCAAAACTGGAATCATGATATATCGTCTCGACTTATAAAACTGGAATCATCAGTTATCGTCTCGAGTTACAAAACTTGAATCATAAAATATCATCTCGAGTTTCAAAACTGGAATCATGATATATCGTCTCGACTTATAAAACTGGAATCATGATATATCGTGTCGACTTATAATCTGGAATCATGATATATCGTCTCTAGTTTCAAAACTGGAATCATGATATATCGTCTCGACTTATAAAACTGGAATCATGATATATCGTGTCGACTTATAATCTGGAATCATGATATATCGTCTCTAGTTTCAAAACTGGAATCATGATATATCGTCTCGAGTTTAAAAACTGGAATCATGATATATCGTCTCGACTTATAAAACTTGAATCATGATATATCTTCTCAACTTATAAAACTGGAATCATGATATATCGTCTCGACTTATAAAACTGGAATCATGATATATCGTCTCGACTTATAAAACTGGAATCATGAGATATCTTCTCGACTTATAAAACTGGAATCATGATATATCGTTTCGAGTTTCAAAACTGGAATCATGATATATCGTCTCGACTTATAAAACTTGAATCATGAGATATCATCTCGAGTTTCAAAACTTGAATCATGATATCGTCTCGACTTATAAAACTGGAATCATGATATATCGGTGGCAGTTAATGCCATAGAATGCAATGAATGGCATTGGGGGTAAATGTCAATTTGCAAACATAAACAAGTCTTTTTAGAGACTACAGAAAACGCTTTTATTCTCAAGGGGAACACTGGAAAACTGTCAGTATCTGGTATGGCCTCCGTTGCTTTTAATACAGGCGTGCACACGTCGACGCACATAATTTACAAGTGGCCTGATGACGTCATTAGAGATGGCTTGCCATTCTTCCACGAGTGCCTGCATAAACGTTTGCCGACTTGATGGAGGTGGATTTCTCTGCTTTATTTGCCTGACCAAATGATCCTACAAGTGTTCGATCAGTGATAAATCCGGTGATCTCGCTGAAAGTCTCTGGTGACTCTGGCTGTGTGGGGGCGAGCATTGTCTTCTTGGAGGATTACTCTTGGATTTCTCAGGAGGTAAGGGAGCACCACAGGACGTAAAACAGTGTCAATGTAGCCTTGGGCATTCAAAGTACGGTTTAAGAAACAAGTTCTGTTGTATGGTCCCTGCACATTCAACCCCAAACCATGACGCTACCGCCGCCGAATGACACAACCTCCTGGACACAACAAAGGGCCGTTCTCTCTCGTCTCCGACGATAAACGCGCACTCAGCCATCAGCTCTGTGTAGCTAGAACCTGCTTTCATCTGTAAACAAAATTCTTTGCCAGTTCCTGTACTGCCACCGCTCTACCATTCTTGCCCACTGGTGACGGTTACGTCGATCACGTCGGCTCGGCATCATCCCGCAGAAGGGCCGGTACGCTCGAATGCCATGTTCACGAAGACGTCTGGTCACTGTCCTTCTGCTGATAACACGGTGTAACGCTGTTGCTGCTGATAACGTCACTGTGACGAAACAATTGCGTAGGTGAATCGTGCGGATGTAGAGGTCGTCATTTGCGGTTGTGGCCCTGGGTTTTCCACTTCATGGCCGGTCCTGGGTCCCACCTGTCTGTACCATTCTTGTGTGCAGTCTGGTTATCGTAGTGCGGGTGTAGTTGAAGATACGAGCAACGTGGGCGTGACGTGCGCCCAACTGCAACATACCAATCGTTCTCTCTCGTTCCTTCGTGGTAAGTCTCGGCATGTCACTTGTTGTTTTCGTTACGACTGAGGTCTAAAGCATGCAGATTCGTGGTTTTTATACAGTTCGGTGCCATATTAACGTGATCCACAGGCATACCATTTTGCTCGAAAAACGTGTCCAAAGTCCATATGTTGTAAGAAACATGATTTTTTTCTCGGTAATTATGAAGTTGCGTTCTTGTGACATAGTTTAATAATAAAAATTCCATTTCAAAAGCTAGTTTTTTAAACAAAAACTATTTTGGTATAGTTTCTTTTGCCCCTGAGTTTATAAAACTTGAATCATGACATATCGTCTCGACTTATAAATCTGGAATCATGACATATCGTCTCGACTTATAAAACTGGAAACAGGATATATTGTCTCGGTTCTAAGGCCAGGATACACAGCTCTAATACCATAGCATTGTCAAATTTGTTTAAATCATATATTTTATATAATATTTCCTGAAAATAACAATAACATGCAACAATCGTAAATCATAAATGTAGTAGCAGTGAGTTTAGCATATCCGTGTGTAATACAAATTGGATTGTCAGACCGTGATCCACTGATCTCTTAAACTTATACTTTATCTTGTTTTTTTAGTGATGATATTTGTAACAAGTATCAAAAGAAATCGTAAGAAATCGAAATTATTAGAAAACCACGAATTAACTAAAATATTTGCTTATGAAGTGGGAATCTGGTATAAAATAATGATTATTTTAGAAGACGCGTATATTTTAAAAAAGTATTTTATGAAGGAATATTTCTAGGAGGCAGTGTCACAACCAACGATGTGACCTTCACCTTGGTGTATTGTAAATATAGATCACGACTCCTGATATTAGAGAATAAGATTTTCTTTAACAAGAGATTCTTACCCAAGCGGGCAAAAATATGACGGGCAGTAAATTTATTCATTATGGTCATGGGAAGTACAATTTGTCTAAAAATAGACAGAGATCTGATTGGCTGACAGAACTACTTTTTATTCATCCGTTCAATGAGTCAAACATACACATGTCAACGAGGTTTTTAATAAAACATCGTTTTTCATTTCGTATGGAATATAATGAGACGTTAAGTGTTTAAAGGTGGTTTGTTTTACTTCATTGTTCAAATAAAATTGTCTCGCTTAATATATGATCCATAAACACTTTATGAATTGTTGGGACTACATTCGACTGCGCAAATGAAGATCATGACATAATCGTTGGTCATCGCGCATGAATACATTAAACGAGTTAACTTGCAACTCGCCTTCACGAAGATATTTTGAAAAAAGTACAGTAAAATTTCTTACATTAAATATGGGTAAGGAAAAGAATAACCTACTCGGTGCTCGAAATGACAGTTTATCTGTCCCTCGCTTAAGCTAGGAATTAATCAGAATATTCCAGTCGGAACAGATAAACCGTCATTCTTCGTGTCTTGTCGATTAATCTTAAATAATAACCTTTTGTGTTTCCGTCATTCATATCATGTATTAGAAATAAAATATGTGTATCAAGGTCGCCAAAGGATCGCATAATACAAATTCTATTACTATTATATGATATTAAAGATACACTGTAAGGACATATATATATAACACATCTTATCATTAATCTCTATTTAGACTTTGGTGCAACATGTATATAATCATATCAAAATTGTAAAATTCTCTCTGTAAACTGGTGTCATATTGACAAAGGCACTTCGGTCTATTGCAGAGCCCATACCTTTGACAGCTATTTGAAATAGACAGTGTTTGTGCGATTTGGCAGGATGTCCATCATCTGCATCATCAAAATCCATTTCCATTTTTATGCGGATGGATATAATGATCAATGTGTAAAATAGTTACTGACCTCGACCATAGGCGCACGTGAAACACGACCACCTCAGCCTAACGGCGTTCATGGCTCGTATCTAAATATCTTTGTGGTATCAGTCGGTAACTATCAATTACTATGCTTTGCAAAACCATCGCTGTCTAGTCTTATAACAAATAATTTGTACATATGTGAATATTCTATCAACAAATATATTTTCTTTCTTAGAGGCTTTACTTAGTTATCATATATCGATTTTTTCTCGCAGTCCAAAAACATCATCACCAAACAAAAAGGGGAATGAACTCCGAGAGAGCGAGCCCCCTCTCTCGTTGAGTGGTGCCTCATTGAAATAAGATCCAGCCTATCACTCGCTTCGTTTCTATTATGAATATTGAATTCCCTTGGTCTCCAATCAACGACGAGAAAGGATGCTATAGGCACGATCTGATATTTTAGCAGATAACTGATTGTTTTCATTTAATATATTTCATCAAAGGTGAAGGGTCGCAGGCAGAATTCAGATAAGAAACAACCGATTTTGGACAGCATTCAAATATGAAACAAGCTTTTTGGGACGGTTTTCAGATAATGTACAACCTCTTTGGGACAGTTTTCAGATAAGACACAACTATTTGGGACAGTTTCCAGATAATATACAACCTCTTTGGGACAGTTTTCAGATAAGACACAAACTATTTAGGCAAGAATTCATATATTAAACAACCTATTTGGGACAGTATTCAGATAAGACACAAACTATTTGGGCAAGAATTCATATATTAAACAACCTATTTGGGACAGTATTCATATATGACACAACCTATTTGGGACGGTATTCAGATATGAAACGATCCACTTTAGTTGTCCTTGTCTGCATATGTCCCAAAGTATTCATTAGGAACAATTTCAGCATTGTAAGCAGATCACTGGTGATTAATTCATCCTTTAGGAGAGGACTGTTAGATACTGATTAGTTTTAAGGTTCTTCCCTGGAAACAATTTTGTAATTATGCTTTCAATGGAAACTAAAATTCTGAAGAAGTCGAAAACCCAAAAGGCGCTCCTACTCATGCTGATTTTTCGACATACTATTTTACTTACTACTTACTGGTCATGCTTACATTTGTTTGATGTTTTGTAGTTGATTTCTAACAAAGTAAACACAACTTGAGAGAATCAACTCACTCGTAACACAGCTAGTGTTTGACGGTTGATAGCTGTATCCAACAGCACACAGACAGGAACCTTGTCTGCAGACAGAGTTCTTGTAGTAGCAGTCTGCTGAAGACATGCAATCCATTCCAAATTCTGAGGGTATAATACCAAACTATCATAAATTTGTTAATTTGTAAAACATGATAAGATGCACATCTCCTTAGATAGTTTCACAAAAATATAAATAGTTTTAAATGATTTAACCTTAAAAAGGACAAATACCTCTTCCCGTGCTATAGTAGTTGATTCCAGCTTGAGGAGTTAGTTCTGTTGTGTTCATGAAACTTGCTGAACCAGTTCTTTTGAAACTTGCTTTTGAGTTCTGGTTCAGCAACAAAGTTATATGTATATTTTCCATTGCAATTGCCAAATAAAAGTTGAATTGCAATTCAAACTGCCAAATAAAAGTAGGATTGCAATTCAAACTGCCAAATATTAAAGTAGAATTAAGTTGGAAACCTTACTTGATATGAAATGGCACCACTCAGCATGACACTGTTGCATACAGCAAGTTTCAATAAGTGAGACCTTAAAGTTTAAGACTTCTGGTTTAGAAAAATTTTTGGTTGTATTTACATGAAAACTACAATAAATAATGTGAAATCCGAAAAAAGGAAGCAGTATACATGATGATTATTCCATATACCAACTTTCAATAAGCTATTTTTTATTATTCTCTGTTCCGGCCCAGAAAAAATTTCTAAGTTGCGTTTCTATGAAAGGGTAAACATAAATGCAGAAAAAAGTTGAAAACCCAAAAGGTTAGCACTTTAGACTTTTAGACTTTAGACGTTAGACTTTTTCCATATACCAAGTGTCAATGAGCTAGGTCTTATAATTTCTGAGTTCTGGTTCGGAATTGTCAGTTGCGTTTCAGAAGAAACAGTAAAGAGTAAATGTCCGAATATTACACATTTCATTAATGATTAAATTACATTTTTTAAAAAGCGCTACAGTGCATTTAACGACAACAAAGTTATTTTGGCAGGAAGTTGAATCCATTTATATTTTATATTAAGTTGTGATACATTTTAAATCTCTCTGTTTTCATTGATATATTTTAAGTTGCAAGTTATTAGAATCAACTTGCTCTGGAAGTAGTAACTTTAAATGAGGTTTTTCTTTGCAGTGGGAAGGTCCATCTATTATTAGAATGTAGTTTGGGTTAGGTCATGTTACTAAAATCTATTTCTGTCAATTAACTAAGTTTTTACAATACAATACTTTACTTCATTACTTATTGGTCTCTAAGTTAATTTCCAATAACGCCAAAAAAACCCTCGAGAAAATCAACTCACTCATGACACAGCTACTGTTGGAGGGTTGATAGCTGTACCCAAAAGCACACCGACAGGAACCATGTCTGCAGACAGAATTCTTGTAGTAGCATTCTCTTGTAGACACGCAATAGATGCCAAATTCTGAGGGTAAGAAATCAAACTGTTATCAATTTGCTATTTCGTAACTCTTATATGAAATTGGCATGAGAGGATGTATACTGCATAAGATTAATTAACAAAATAACTTTAAGCTTATAAAGACAAATACCTTTTCCTATGCTGTAGTAGTTGATTCCTGCCTGAGGAGTGAGTTCTGTTGTGATCTTGTATCGTGCTGGACTGAGTGCACAGGTCCGCATGTTGTGGCTGTAGAAGAAGGAAGAACAGTTCTTTGTATTCAGGCACAGAAAGACACAGTCGAAAATGCCAAACACTGTCATGAATGTTCCGCCGTCCAGGCTGAAGTCTGTAAACTTTAAGTCGAAAAAGTTTCCAGCAAACATCGTTGTTTTTCTTGAGGGGCAGTTTCACCTGTTTAGTTAAGACTGTATATGACGATGGTGTTAATGGTGGTGTAACAATCTCCTGTCATTCATCAGATGTTTCATTGAAGGGGAACATAGAAGTCCTTCTTTTTCTTAAATTTGTGTAATGAATGTATCTGATCAATTTGCTATTACTCTTTGGTAGAAGATTCTTTTGAAGCTCGATGTGAAAACCAGCGAATTTTCCCACAGTAAAGGAAAAGAATTATTTGTATTGCTACCGAGGCCTTAATCATTAATAAGAGCTTTTACGAGAAAAGAAGTCACGATTTGCAAAGTCATTTTGACAGAAAGCCAAATTGCCCGTTGTTTATAATTCATAGAAAGGATAATACATGTTTTTTAGGCTTATGAAAGTTAAGATATTATCTTTAGCACATTAACAATTTCTTCATATGGGTATGAATCATTGGCAGGTATTTGGTATCACGCAAACGGCATCATGCACGCAACATTGTTTACGGAAAATTGAATAATATCTCTATGAAGAGATAAGAATATCGGATCCAGGAAATTTCACGGGTGTTGAGAAAGAAGGGGGGGGGGGGGGGGGGGGGAGTGGTTGGATCTATTGAAAAGTAAACGGTTCAGGCTTTTTGCCAACTAAATTTCAAAATTATATTGATCCGCCGCTGCATAATATAACTATGGCTTAGACTTCAAATAACAAGAGCATTAAATCTCAATACAGACACACAGATAAAATCGGCAGCTCGAGTTAAACCAGGGTAATAATGCAAGGAGCGCCTTGAGCATGCATTCGGTGTGGATATAATCTTTTCTGAACAAATCTTACATAATTTTATGTTGTCTGGCGAGGTATTTTCTATAGAAGGTCAATCATTCTCTCCAAACAGAGGTAGCTCCGTCATAAACTCCTATACAACCTCTATTCTAATACAAGCATTTCTTTGTCTAGAAATGTATAAGTCTAATAGGATGCATACAAAGTTGGTTGTGCAATCAGCGACGCCATTTCAAATGTTATCATTCATTTGTACAGATAGAAGTAATATGTCAAGTTAGAGGGAAACTAATGGTAGCAACTTTCATGAAAGCATCACATTTTAAAGCATATTTACTGATGCCGATTTTTAGGGGAATTATAAGTTTTCCTACTTTAAAATCTTTTGCTCCTAATTTCGCAGCCATTTCTCTTCTACTTTTATAGGGACGGGGTAAGCGAGCGCAGTGGTTGGCGCGTTTGGCATGAAAAGGTCCGTAGGATGAACCCTGCAGGGCCTCAGCAACTTTCTCCGCAGTATTGAACTGTTCTATATGCTGTAAGGTTTTAGCGCCACCTCTACGTACTAACACTATGCCATATGTTTGTAACATCATCTTTTGGATCTGTTTTGTTAAATTCATTGAGTCAGTTTGTCTTATGTTAACGCGATGCTTTTGAGGAACAATGTACAAAATTCATAGGAGGCATGACACTAATGATATTCCAATTAATAAAAGAGTCAAAAACTTCTTCAAGTCATATACTTCACTTTGTATCAAGCTCTCTTTGTAAAATATTTTGAGTAAAAGTATTTCAATCTAAATTGTATATACCTGTTTTATAGATTAATCTGTGGAATCATAGATAGGTTCTATCGAAAGTATTATTGTTCAAAGAAAATAAATTATTGATTATAATCAGTTATATCAGTGCAGTTATATCAACTCTATCGCCGAATAAAACGTAAGTTAATTGTTTGCTAATTTGGTCGTAAGATAACTTAAGTTAGAGAACCTGGTACAGTGCCTTTAATGTGTACGAATTTTTTCATCAAATGGCATATTATAGTTTTCATTCAGTTAAATTGACCTTGTTTCGATCAATATCCTCCTACTAAATCAGTGTATTTGAATCCGCTCGCTTCCTTTCTATACTTTTATCTCCTTCGGGCCAAAAGGTTGGTATAAACACGAGTTCGAAACCTGGCAGAGGTAAATGACTGAACAGGGTCGAGTTTTATCAGAGCTTACCATTATTGTGTTTCGATAATCAATTTTCCTTTGAAATGGTTCATCTTTGTGGATAAATATCGAGTGTTTTCTCAAAGTTTCAAGGTTTTATTTCTCGATACCCACCGACGGTGGTACATGAGTATAGTGTACATAAACACATACAAATATACATACACCAAGATGGCGTTTAATGTATGCAGAATAAATGACAACATTTACAATATATTATACACACAGATGTAGCAATAATACAATAATGTCAGTATTTGGTCATAGAAACATTAATTATGGGCAATTTCATTTGTTTGTTGATAGATACGATAAATGTTGCATTTGCATTTGCTGGTGCCATGCTAGAAAATGGAATGTCCTCTACTTTGTTAATGATACACTTCGTTATGAATGGTAACCTCCCAATAACATAAAACAGTTGCCTTTTAACAGGTTAAACCTTCTTTAACACTCCAAATGCTCCTTTGTTTAGGATGAAGGATGTATGACTATTTCGGTCTGAATCTGACCATTCATGAACATCTGTCAAAAGTTCATAATTAATTCGCACCGCCTTTAGAAGTGACCAGTACCAAAGTAATAATGTCAACTATTTGTAAGCGTGATTTGCTTTGTATCAAATGTTATTATATAGTGTTTCTCAAAATTAATGTTTTATGGAGAAACTATCTTAGCCTTTTCCTTTCCTTCACGTTTGTATGTCAATGGAATATTGCTTGATGTATTTAAAAAAAACTGTTTAAAACGAAGGAAAAGGAAAACAGCCAGGGGTCGACCCCATGTACTCAGATCACCTTCAATGATTTCCATCAACAGGAAGTCAATCCAACTAGGCAAAAATCTTATTTGAACCCTACCTGACACGTTAGTGTTCCAGTACCAAAATATTGAAAATGTATAATAGATATTGCAAACAAAAGAACTCGGTTGCCTACACATTCAACATTTTGTAAACTCGTTTTGATAAATTTCAAACGTATTCAAGATTTGCGAGAGGTCACACACTATACGTACATCAGGAAATTGTCCTATGCAATTGAAGGGGTGAATGCAAGAAGGGTACATGTCCTATGTTATTCCAATAGTACATGTACCCTTTTAAAATCTACCCCATCAAATGTGTCACCAGCTTGGGACGACACGTGACACTTTGTTGATATATTACTCTTTCTCTCTGCAGCTTAAATGTACAACGGAATAACTATAACAGTCAGCTTCTTTGTGTAAGAGTTTGTGTACCTGAGATGTCTTTGTAAAGCTATGTAAAGGTTCCAAAGAATATGCACATGAGATTCAAATGGTCTGGTTATTGAACTCGTTTTTCATATTTCCAGCATCCGATTATATCAATGAACGCTCGAAAATAGTTTTCTGAATATGGTGAGAGCACTGTCGGAGCTCTGCTCACTAATATTAATAGCATAAAAATAATGGTAATATTTATATACCTACTACCACTACTGCTGCTGCTACTACTACTACTACTACTACTACTGCTGCTGCTGCTGCTGCTGTTAATACTGCTGCTGCTGTTACTACTACTATTATTACTATTACTACTACTAATAATAAAACTTATGTTATCTTCGTTTCAATAAATGACACAAACAACATTTGTGTTATTTATTTGCGAGTGAAATGTATTTTGACATGAAAATAATCTAAAACTGTTCAAATCATGTGTTCAATTATTTTAATATAACTAGTATTCAGTACTTAGTCCCTTGAAAGAATTAATAAGACACTATGCTAAAAGTAATTTTAAATTTAGTGGTAATTGCGAAATATTTGGTAGTAGATAAAAAATAATCAAACAGTTCCCCGTTTCCATCATCATTTACTTCATTTACAAAGTTCTTTAAAACATTGCGTTTATATATTCTTGATTTTTTTCCTTCAGGGTGGCTTTTTCACCATCTGCAGATTGTACCTATTCATTATCTAAATGTTCTCATAATCAACATTTTGAAGATCTTGTGTATCTGGGGGAGGCTGGGGAGTCAAGTAGTCAACATCTGGAACTTGATTTGGTGTGACAACTCTTATAAGTTCTTGAAAGCGATCTTCATTATCGTTATATGAACTTGGAATTTTGTAGACTGACACCTCATTAGATAGGGAACCACGATGCCTCCGATTCCGATAGATTAGTATTCCAAACAAGACAGCAATTACCACCAACCCCGCTAGTAAACCGATTATGAGGTTGATCAACTGCGTGGAAGGCCGCTCTGTAACAAAAGACGAATTGAACATTTAGTGACATATGAATACAGAGGGTTTTTAAACGTTTTGTGAAAATAATCTTGTTTTTGATCGTTAGTCTATAGAACGTTTTTTCATCTCACAATGTTTGTAACTGTATCTCATGAAAGAATTCAGCAGGATAGAATTGCATTCCATTTGTCCCTAATTGTCAAAAATGGCAGTAAAAAAGCTCGTGAAGGAGATCACCACAGACTGTTTGAAAACAGGGAACAGTAGGACCACCTCGCTCCATCAACCAAGGACAAGCCATTGAGGATTAAAGTAATCCTGTAAGCAGTGATACTGGAGTGCGTTTTGAAATTTCCTCTACATCATTAAAGTATAGCAGAAATGATGTTTGCTCATGTGTATTCTCAGATAATACCTTTGATAAGATTATGTTATCCTCTTGAAGAATGACGTAAACGAAGAGAATCGAGAGTAAAGAGGGATATGAACTTCTCTCTCGACTAGCATAAGATAATTAACTTTTTAGAAATCTCAAAAAGTACCTTTACTTAAAAGTATTTCAACACCAATTGTCCTGGTTGTTGCCGATACATTGTTGCAGGTGAATTTCAGGTGTAACTGGTTGTTCAAATATACAGGCTTCACTTCAAACGTGGCATAGAATAAGCTGTCCCTTCTGATGAATTCTGTGACCATCATCGATCCACTGAGTAGGGCATACTCGATGCCTGATGCACAGTGATATTCCTCTATTGCTGCTTCTAATGTCAGCTTGTTACCGATGGTCAAATCTCCAGTGTCATTTATACTTGTTAAATGGCAAGCTGGTGGATCTGAATTATATAAATACAGTAAGGACAGGATTTATTTGACTTTTTAAGGAATCAATAGATACGGTGATATTTATACTGTGAAAAGTTAAAGTAAATAGATCTGTATGTCTAAATAAACAATCAGGTAACAGTTATTCTTCATCAAAGATTCGGAATAAAAGAAATGATCGATGTTTTGAAAATCCATCGAGATAATTAATCTTTTAGATGCTTTTAGTTTTTTCAACTGTGAACAAATCTTTTTCATTTTCACCAAAACTTTTATTTTTTGAATTTTGTATTGTAGACTTAACTAAAATGTGTAATTTTAGCTTTCAAAACGATATAATACTATGTAATTATCAGTACTTAAAGTACCAATCCAAACGCAGATATTTTGGCCTATTGCATTTTCAAATTTTGCTCGATCAAAATTTGAAATTTATTCCAAATGAGATAAGTTAGAGTTATATATGGCCCATATTATTCCAATTTACTGAAATCTTCAAATCGAGCCAGACCGTGTTCATGATCATTATCCTGGATCCGAGTCCTGGATTATCATGAATCTTGTAAAAGCCCAGTGTCTAATAAAGTGGTTTGGGTTTTAACATTATGATTGAGCCATATGGGGATAACATTTCGTTTACATTTTCTTCGATAATGTTGTTATGACAATAAGCTTTCCATGTAAACAACACATCCCCATATTTCAATATGTCTTTTAATTGAAAATTTCAAGGATCATTCACATTTTTCTCCTGATATAGAGTCTGAGCGAAGATAATTTCATAGCATTGACAGATCAATCATATGTAAACCACTACCTTTATAAACAATTCTTACATTATAAATTTGATGTTTTCATCCTTTTCATTCCAAAGACAACTATCTTTCAAGAGAAATCATAAATTCACCAAGTAAAATAGGTAAACTACTGTACACTAGTTTTGAAAAGCCAGAGTTTTCTACCAGTAGTTTTACCAAACAATGTCAAATGTCTTTTATTTCTTGTTCCTTGTATTCTATTATGATCTTGTTGAGTCGAGGTAAATTTATTTCCTAGAATTTTGATATCCTTTCTCTGCCATTCTGTCTACGTTTGGCAGAGCGTATCATTAGTACCATGTTAAGTAAACGTTCTATTTGATGATGAACGGTACCTTAGCCATTCTTCGCCTTTCATCACATGGACCAATAATGTCTGTTCTCTTGGGTTATTTGATAACTTTGTAGATAGATTTTCTAACGGTTGCTGTGAAGGTTCTTTAAACGACCATAATGTATAATATTCGCTTTGTCTTTTAAAAAAAATGCAGCTTTTGGAAGGGTGAACTTTATGACTATAATTATGATTATAAATCAGATATGTTGAACTTGTAATATACATGGCTCACAAATAGAAAACAAACACAAAACCTCCTATAGACATGCTGAAGATTGATAAAGCTACGTTTCTGCTTCTTCAAAGTCATCGACAGTTTTATATACAATGGTGCCAGACCTTACATGGTCCCAAAGGAATGTGAATTGACCTCAGGATATGTCTCAAAAGAGAAATGGTATAGACAAGTCTCTTCCATGAAGAAAATCTTGAGACGCGATCTGTGATTGCTGTTTATGGATGTTATAGCCACTGTGACATCAGGTTTCACTTACTAGTCTGGATTTATGAGAGAATATGACTGATTGTCATCCTTGTCACAAGTTTTGTGTCTGCGGAAGTCAGGTGCGTTGAGCCGTAGAGTGTCATGGAGATGAGATGATGGAAGAGATCTGGTTGCCTGATCTGTGGGATTGATGTCTGTGGATACAAAGTTCCATTGGTTAGAGGAACAATTAGAGAATTTAAAGGATTCATTTGCAGTTATTTAAAAGTCCAGAAATCTGCTGAAAGAAAATAGACTGAATGTTTCCCTTTCTTTGTCACGACACCATTTTTTTATCGGTTCTGACAATGTGAATAAGATGGAATGATATTTAGTCAGTCCTTTAGATACTTGGGTGGCTTGACCTGTCTGCCACTTCTGGTCTGTGTTCGACAGCTCGGAGGGCTACTCGTTGAGAAGTGTTCTGAGGCTGGTTTACCCTCGGGTTCTGCTGTCTTCTCCGTATCTGCAAGGAGTGAATCGTAGACTGGATCTGGAGAGTGTTGTTGAAACCGGATCTGCTTTGGACCTCGTACATGTTTACGGTGTTTTCTGTACTGCATTAATTCCTCAGTTTCAACACTGTACGATTTTATGCCAACCTTGTCTGTTACCTTCGCAGTCCTCCACTCCTTTTCTCCTCCAACTGGCTTTATTACGACAGTCTCGCCGGATCGTAACTCTGGAAGGCTTTTGACATTTCTGTCTTAGAAGTTCTTTTGTTTCTTCTGTCTCGTTTGGAGCTTCTTAGAGACGGATTTAACTGTCCTGGGTATCAGCTGCTTAGCTGACAGGGTGAGCAAAGTTCGTGTTCTGCTGAAGAGACGTTGAACTGGAGAACTTCCCATCTGTTCTGAAGGCGAATTGCGCCAGTCAAGCAATGCCAAATAGGGATCTGTACCAGCTTTCTTTGTTTTGGTCATGAGCCTCTTGACCACTTTCACTGAGTTCTCAACTTTACCATTGGACTGGGGGTATCTAGGAGAGCTTTTTCTGTACTGGAACTCAAAGGTTTTCGCAAATGTTGCAAAGGATTTAGAGCCAAAAGGTGGTCCATTGTCAGACATGACTTGAACAGGAATACCATGCCTGGCAAAATGCTGTTTTAGCTTCTTGATGACAGTCTTTGCAATCTTATCATGGAGTCGATCTACTTCGAAAAAATCTGAGTAGTAGTCTGTGGTTATCAGGAAATTCTTTCCCTGGAAATCTAAGAGGTCTACGCCTACTTTCTCCCACGGATGGCTTGGAGGACATTGGCTTTCAGTGGTTCCATCTGTTGCTCATCATTGTAGCAAGCACAGATTTCACATCTGCTGATGAATTCATTAAGGTCTCTGTTCATATTTGGCCAGAAGACAGCTTCTGTGGCTCTTCTAAGAGAACTCTGAACTCCACCATGATTTGAGTGTAGTTTGGCCATAATATTCTGACATTCAGCTTTTGGAATCACAACACATTCACCTTTAAAGACTACACCGTTCTGGACTGTCAGTTCATCTCTGTAGTTGAAGTACGGTTGTACAACAGTTGATAGAACGGATCTGCTGTCCGGCCATCCATCCTTGATGATTGCAGTCATTGCGGTGATCTCTGAGTCTTCAGTTGATGCTTGAGAGATTTGAGAGAATGTTTCTGAAGATATTGGAACATAGGTCACCATGTTGACTGATTCCACATCAACTTCAGCTGGAGGTCGATCGTCTGCCAATATGATACTCTGAGCATCGTCATGTTGCTGGATTGACTTTTGAGGTAGAAAGGCGCGACCAAGGGTATCTGCCATAACCATTAAAGTCCCCTTCTTGTAGGTCCCTTCAAAACCATACCTTTGTAGTCGAAGCATCATTCTCTGCAAGTGCTTTGGAGCGTTGAGAAGACTTTTCTTCAAGATGGTCTCTATTGGCTTGTGATCTGATTCGATCTTCACATGTCGTCCATACACATATCTATCAAACTTTTCCATGCCAAAGACAATGGCAAAAAGTTCATTCTCTATTTGTGCATAGTTGGTTTCTGTCTGCTTCTGTCATGCTCCTAGGCCTTTCTCTGATGCATCACACTGTAACACAGTATCAGCTTCTGGGTTGAAGTACTTCAGAACTGGCTGCATAGACAGAATTCTCTTGACTTCATAGAACGCTGCTGTGTGGGTCTCATCATTCCAGCGAAAGACAACACCTGATTTGAGCAATTCTCTGAAAGGTGCAGTTGCATCGGACAGTTGTGCAGCAAACCACTGCACGAAGTTGGTGAGTCCCAAGAGACGTTGGATACCTTGCTTGTCTGATGGCTGTGGCATTTTCATGATTGCTTCAACCTTTGAGCGATCAACCTTCAGACCATCTGATGATATGACATGACCTACATTGTTGATTTCAGTTCTTCTTAGTTTCATCTTCTGAAAGTTCAGTTTAATGCCTTTCAGTCAAAATCTTTGAAAGAGAGCCCTGAGATTTGAAGCATGATCTCGTGTTGCTTCCTCCATATTGCTGCCAGATCTATAGATGATGATATCATCATGTATTGCCATAGCACTATGAAGCGCTTCCAATGCTTCGTCGAGTCTTCTTTGAATTCTTCTGGGGCAGGTGAGATACCAACGGGCATTCGATTCCATCTAAACCTTCCCCATGGGGTATCAAATGTGGTTAGATAGCTGCTTTTATCATCCAGGGAAACATGCCAAAATCCATTCTTGACATCCACCACTGTAAACAGCTTGGCATTTGAAAGTTCTGGCAACACATCATCAATAGTTGACATCGAATAGTGATTTCTTTTCAACACTTTGTTCAGAGGCTGTGGATCTAAACAGACACGAAGACGTCAATTACTTTTCATAACCACTACCATAGATGAAATCCATTCACTCAGTACTTTCAACTTTCTGTATAACTCCTAGCTTCTTGAGACGGTTGAGTTCGGCCTTGAGCTTTGGCTTGATTGCTAATGGAGTTTTCCGCAAAGGAATCTTCACGGCTGAGACTCTAGGATCTCTCTGCAGAGTGAGTTCACTTTCCAACTTTCCTTCTCCATTGAACACATCTAAAAATCCATCGATGAGATAGTCACTTGATATTGACAGAATGTTGTCAGTATTGACAGTAATAAGCTTCATCCTTTGAACTGCCTGGGCACCAAGGACTGGTCTTACTTCATCCTGTACAAGTCAAGTTAGTGCTTCTCATCATTCTTTGGATTGATGACTGAAATCCAAAACTGATGGCGTGTCATAGGAGTCGAATTCTTCATCTGTTTCACTGAAGATGGGAGATGGACATGACATTCACTGTGGCACCACAATCAAGTTGAAACTTTACCTTTTCATTGTTGACTTTCATTTGTGCAAACAATTTCTTTGGGGGATCACTCTCCACAGACAGTATAGATTCTTCTAGACTCAAAACATAGTCATCAAGTTCACTCTCAGAATCAGATGAAAGATCTCCTACAGCACTGACTCTCGGTCGCCTGTTTCCTTTCTGTCTGGGTTTATTCTGCTTATTCTGCACTTGTTATCAAATTGCCTTGACAGAATGAATTTTTTTTCGAAATGCTGGACATTGGTCTCTACCTTGAGCATGGGATCTGCCACAATATCTGCAATCTTCTAAGCTGAATTGTTGTTTTTGTCTGGTCCTTTCCCTGTCTGTTCTTCCATTCTTGCTTGGAAAAGTTTTCCTTACACGTTTGTTTCCACTTAATGATGACATCTGTTCAGTTTTCATAGAGTTTACAAGCTCTACAAAGCTTTCCAAGGTTAAGTCTGTAATTTGTAACAGTTTCTTTCTTGTACCATTGTCCAAATTTCCTGTCTTTGATCAATGAATCTGCTATTGTACCATACTTGCATGATTTTGAAACGCACAGCTGCTACATATGTGTCAATAGATTCACCACTTTCCTGTTCATGTTTGTTGAAGACGTAACGCTCATATGTTTCATTAGTAGAACCTACAAAAAATGTCTCAAATTTCTCAAGAACTCTAGCAATGTCATTTTTGTCATCTTCCCTTGTAAAATGAAACCCATCAAACACCTCAAGAGCATCAGGTCCTATAGCTGTAAGGAATGTAGCTGATCTAAATCTGGGCTTTTCTGAACCAAATCTTTGAGCAATTTCATAATTATCCCATCCACGCTTGAATCTTTAGGTTTAATTTCGTTGAAAGAGGAAATGAAGAAGGGATACACAATACTTTAGTGTTAATTACTTCACCTTCAGCCATGATAATGACTTTTTATAGAGCACGGTGGAAAAGGTTCATTTTTAGAGAGCCTCGGCAAGTATAGATTTTCAAATCAAGCGTCACTTTGCTTGAAAAATCACTTTGTAGATATCAAAATCATCAAATAGAATTCACAACAGTTAGAGGTCACTGTAAAATTGATTTGTATAGCAACAGTTCTTTGAAGTTAAAATAACACATTCATCCCTGCTCGAAAACTGGGGGACTAAGGTCAAAACCAAGTGCGCTACCGATAATGCATGAACTTGGAATTCGTTCACAAACTAGTAATATGTCGACTGCATATACCAGTAGAAATGTGGAATGAGTCCTGTAACACTTTTTCACATACTTCTGACACCATGTAACGTTCTGTCTAGCTCGAGGATGGCATACTTATGACAGAGACGTCTGTGTGTAGTCGGACATGTTTAATACCGTTGGCTTGAATTACAGTGCAAGGTGATAACTCCGTGAGGGTCAGCATACCGCTACAACAAATATATATTATCTTACCTTACAGTAAAATACTCGCTTTTGATTGGTCTCAAACTCTTGTAAACCTCCAGGTGGGATACAAATATTAGGTCTATTTGCCGAACTGTCTAGCATTTGCCGAACACCGTAACAATAGCAGTATACTCCACGCATGGTTGTAGAGGGTTCGCTGTAAGTACGTTATGGTAGTAAACGCAGTGTTGAGTTTGCAAAAGCTAGCCTAGATGTCAACAATATGGCAGAAAACAACGCAAAGAAGCGTTTTGCTTCACATAGCGAGAGGGATATTCAAGACAAACGTGCTAAAGTGATACCAACTAACACCAAGAAGTCTAACAAACATGTTTCTGCTATTTTGAAAGAGTATTTGGCTGAGAAACAACAAAACACGGAATTTGAAACATTTGATACCGCTACAACAAATATATAAAGTAGAGGGATGCTCCCGTAATATAACCATTTGTCAATAAGTAATGAGACAAAGGTTGTGGTGCACGTATAAGAGTTCCCATTGCCACAACAACCAAACTTAATTTATGAAAACGGAACCAAATTGGCAAAAAAGGTACTTATTTGTACGGGCGAAGACAGAACCACTGATCGCGAATTCGGAGCACGGTACACGATGAAACTTAACCAAATTAATCATAAATCCTTTTTCATAATGATTGATAACATTTTATTTAATTTTCAGAACATATTCCTTGAGTTCAACAATTAAAAGTTTTCAACCCACTGGTGTAACACGGTGGCACCAAATTTATGAAATGACGGACTTGTGATTCATTCTCATAGATCTACATGTGAGATAGTTGTGGCGAGAATTAAAATCATAAATCAAGTAATAGAGCCTTTTTCATTCATATGTTGGAAACAGATTGGAATCGATCTCACCTACAGAGACGGATTTGAAGAAAAGTGCATCTTATGGATATGCAAAATATTGGTTACGTATAACATGACCGGCAATGGAAATTATATTTTAATAAGTGTCATTCGATAACTGCACATCTGGTAGATAAAAGGTAAACGTAGTGACATGGCCATCAGCTGTACTTTTGCCCTCAGGCAATCAACAGATCATCGTTCACCGCCTTCAGGCAATCAACAGATCACAATTGTTTTTCATGCTTTTTGAAGACATCAACGTCAACACGGGATATTGCTTGTAAAATGTTGTTGTGTGATAGATCTGGAACATTGACTCCAGGTGGGCAGATATCGAGGACGACGTTAGTCTTAAGTGAACTTGTTCTTTAGTATATAGAAAATCCTGTTACCTGACAACCTTTACACATTAAATCAGTACATATTAGTTTGCATAAAGGTATTCTGTTTTTGCTAAAGTATAAACAATCACAAACACGATTTTTGTAGGTTTTGCAAACGTA
The DNA here is from genome assembly GCA_921293015.1 of Phorcus lineatus. Lineage (NCBI taxonomy): Eukaryota > Metazoa > Mollusca > Gastropoda > Trochida > Trochidae > Phorcus > Phorcus lineatus. The sequence goes on along the minus strand of OV121098.1, from coordinate 26,398,716 downwards.
TATCAACGTTTGTTTATGGTTTAAACACATTCATTTCCTAAATAAATTATCGGTCTGGAAACAAGAAAAGCTTACACCACTGTGGGATACAAACATAACATGTCACCCTGAATTCAGAATGCATGTTACATTAACCAGCATTCACAAATAATGGTAGTGCACTCATGACAGGTTGATTAAAGAGCTGGTTAAATAAAATTTGGTCATAAATGCTAGGTTCCGTTGTGTTATGTCTTTGATTCCGTTCTCGCCGTCAATGGTTCCAGTAAAAATGGGTACCGCTTTCGCCATTTTTGTTCCGTTTTCACTAATACATTTTGGTGCCCTTTTTTCACGGTTCCGTTTTGGCTTACACCTCCCAGTTCGACTTCCTATTCCCTCCAATGAAATTTTTGTCATTGACTGAACACATAATGGCATAACTCAGTAAATTACCATACACTCAGAAACAAACCATGACAAATAGGACACACATTACTGTTACAAGCTATGAAATATGACCTTAACAATATGATATTGTCAACAACATCCTCTGAAAAATATTTTCTCACTTTGACTCACATTTTTCTAAATGTCCCAAATCAATTTAACAAAACAGATGAAGGGCAATAACTCTTACCATAGTAAATAACTGTGTGCTTTTAATTTTAATCTTTAAATATTGAAACCATTTTAAAAAATTGTTTTTATGGAAAGTCTTCCCCTTTGAAGATAACCTCGAACTGAGAACTGAGAGAAAAGAATAAGAACAGGACAATAAGTCCCCTTTAACTAGGACACACGGAGCCCAAAGTTATAGCCCCCTTCCAACTTATGGTAGGATATAAAAACAGATTCCTGCGTGGTGAACTTACCCAGTATCTCAGTGATTTCACACAGCTACCTGCAGACCCATCACCATCCATACAGATCCAATTCCCAATGTCCCTTTCTGTGATGTTCTGGATCCGCAAAACCTGCCGCGTCAGTGTGTTTTCCACAATTTTATATCCTTTTATATTTTCAAAACAAACAGATTCAGAAGCTCCGGGCTTTGGCTTACTGCAGATCTGGACATCGAGAGAGACATGTTTGTTGGCTTTGTTTGCAGGATGAGACCACGCTATTCCTGTTTCTATCGTACCATTAATTTCACAGATGATGTCTAATTGGTTTCCTTGACTCATACCTGACTCTGAATTAGGGCTACAGGATACCCTTGTAGTTGCTCCATCTGAAAATAATAATAATAATTATAATAATAATAATAATGATGATCATCCTTTTTCAAGTTAGAATCTCGATCATCGATTGGTCCACATGACCCTCGATATATATATATAATAAACACACACATATAATGATATCGCCCTCTTGAGCGGATTGATAAATTCATAACTCTCAACGGCCAAAGCATGATATGTAAAAATCATGAAAATCGAACAACTGAACCCGCTGTTTGATTGATAATACACGTTAAAGAGCTCCAGATGAGCTGTGTATCTGCGTATAATATGCTGATATGTTTAGAAAACTTTGATGCCGTGCGTACATATACGTATTACATGCAATATAATATAGTAAATATGCAAACATTAAAACCATACAGTACTGGTACTCAAGTTGTAGGTAGTTCGGAGTTCTAATGCGCATCTCCTACTGTCAGAGAAAACTTGATCTTGATGACGTCATCTAATGATATGCAATACTTTCCCGCACATGGATATGTGCTTCCTTGTGCGCTGTTTGAATATTCGCCGCATACATTTTGGATGAATATTTTGAATCATCTGAATAAATATCAAAAGTGTTGATACCCACCCATCCTGCATCTGTTGGCTCTAAACACAGCGATCACACAATATTACGTGACACATTGGCTTGAGGGTCAGGGAAATTTTAGGAGAATATATTTTAGAAAACGGTGTGTCACACGATTACGATATGTTCTATTAACAGCACCCCAAGCTAGCGACAGCACTAATAATTTTTCTAATTTTCTTTGAAAAAATATTATGGGATAGTGACCAACAATTGTTGACAGAGCACAGCAAGTCAGTTGATCAATAAAAGTCCGGGAGTCGTAAAATATTGTATTCAATTTAGAGTTCATGTTTACTGGCCGTATCGGTATCAATTGTTCAATAGGTTTAGTACAGTGCATTAAAGAAATGTTCTTTGGTTTTCTTCTGCGATGTGTTTGTAATCTAAAGAGTAGTACAAGAGAGATAAACTTGCCATAAATAGTAGCCTTGTTAATAATGACTTAATAAATTTGATGGTCTGTTGTATATATCTACACATCTCTATAAATATGCATGAAATAGTACAACGATTAGCTAAAATTACTCATAATTTACACAAACAATAAGACCTTTAATTTGTCTAGATTTTTGCAGAAAAGAAATTGAAAATGCATATGGACAGTTATTATAGTTATGTTTTAAGTTACATCGATATGCGAATACCAGTTTTGTAATAGGGCATGGTTAACTCTATGACATTTTAAAATTAAAATTGACGAAATAAAAGCTTTTTTCGTTTGCACTAAAAATTGCTTGAAATACTTTGCAAAAGGTGTTATTTTACGAATGCTTCGCGTTACAACTGTTTTATGTTAAAACATTTTAACACTTTAAAATGACTTGTCCCTTAGATATTCAGGGGAGTTAAGTCACTCTGTGTCCGACACACATATTTGAATATGCAGAACGGGGTCAACCAATATAGAGGTGGGGCTTAGCTGCTGTCGGGAGATCAAAACAACAGCTAACAGTACACCTTTTTGGACAATAAAGTTAATTTCCCCAACGAATTTCGCGGAAAACGGTAAGCTGTCTTCTGTTTAGTTAGTTTTTGATCAGGATATAGTAAAATAATTAGGTTTCTATGAATTTGAGTTTTTGATCCGAACTGCCTAACTCAAGTTTAGTTTTAGATCAGCATCTAAGAATTTCACCATCTGCAGCACTGTATTGCGTTTTTTTGCGGTTCAATTATTGTAGTTAACTCTTCAACCTTCAACCTGGTGCTCTGTACATTATCCCCATTAATTTGATCAACTTTGACTCACCTACAGAATAGCGAGACAGCAGAAGCAAACCACAAAACAACACGAGACTATCCATATCTGAAACATAAAACAGTTCATAGACACGTGATTCATCAGCCTTCAGGAATGTGACAAGTATCAAACAATGTTACTAACACTAGGCTCAACAAAAACTCTTCGTTTGTCAACCAAAAATACAACAGTTAGTGATTGAGATTGATACCGTTTGGTGTAATGGCATCACTCTCAATCCCCTTAGCATTTAAGATTTGCTCTATTAATTGATTAACCACATAGTCTAGATCGCGTTTTAAAGATCTCAGGCATTCAGCGCAAAGCTGATGTCCCTGTGACCACTTGCCTGGAAAATATCACAACTTACAGTGAACAGCGTTGAATAATCCGTAGGCACAGTGTTCACAATGTTCAAAGTTTCGGATGTGCATTTGGGGTCATATCCAAAGTTGTGTTGAAAAAAATGAAATCTGATCAAATGGCTAGATCATAATTCGAAAGATTTGCGGCATTTAATTTTTTATATGCGGACCTTCTGTGTCATTATTTGCTAAAACAAACGTAAAATAATAATCCTACCAGCCTCACAATAAAGAACTTGTTATCCAGAAAATCTTGTCTCCTCTTCCAGCCTTGTAACCGAAACTGTTGTATAGCCTGAGATGACACTAATATGATTATTTAGTCTGATTTACAACCTTGTGAATAGTTAATAAAAACCGTGTCCTTGTATTGATTTGATATCATGGAGACAGAAATCAAAACTGTTGAGAAACTATTTCCCGTGCCTTGATTGTTTCTCTGAATAGTTGTTTTTGTAATAAAAGGCTTTTTAGGGAAAATAATTCTTTGTTTTTCAATAGAAGTGTTGCTTGGAACTATTTTTGTTGTTAAAAAAGTTTTGCACACGTTTTTAAGGACATATGTTTTTTGAAGACATGTTAAATATGCAGAGCAATAATAAATGAATATTCAAAATTGTTTTTCTGAATATCAATAAACACCTGCTCATATAAAATTGATGACTGAAAAACATCCTACTATTACAATCAGCCTTGTTTAATGTCACATATCAAAATGCAATACAACTATTTTACAAATATGATTAAATGAATTAAAGAGCCACTCCGTGATTTTCATAACATGTTATTTACCTTTGATACGAAAGTAAATGTCATATGTGGTGATATAAAATCAAAACATATTAACTTTTCATGTCCAAAAGACATATAAATGACAAATACTGGTTTTCCATTAAAATCTAAAAACAGCCTTATAAATGCACAGAGGTGTAGATATCACGTCCAATATACATGTATACTAGTTATATAACCTATCAAACGCTATCAACTCCTAACTGCCATCCTGGCTGTTTTAGATAAGTTTCCAAAATTACGTTTGACTATTTGACGCGCGCCACTGTCCGGTTTTCGATCAAAATTGCGACGATCTACCTTCATATTGTTACTGTAAAAACCAATAAGCTTTAAAATGTGTCTTTTTGGTAACAGTCGATACTACGCGATCAAATGACACCATTGATTAAGTTTGGCATATATGACTCCAACAACTCACGGAGTGGCTCTTTAAACCAAAGGATGACCAATTTCTTGAAATCTTTGCAGAAAGTTATATAGTGATGAGCACAGAGATGAACTATTTAAAAAAAACAACCAAGAACCTCCTAAAAAGTAACTGTGCAAACAGGAGTTAATGCAATCAACAATATTGATGAAAATAAAAACCTAGCTCCAGACAGCGAGTATCCGCTCCGTGACGTCACTAATATACTCGCTGCCATCAGAAGGCTTCAAGGTGAAAAAGCTCTAACACAGCGCGTGCAACCAACGATTGATGTCGCGCTCTAAAAGTGAAGCTCCTAACTCATAGGATTCACAATGCAACTCCGAACAACGACTCAAGAAATGAGTACGGCAAACGAAACTTTTTGTTATTTTATTAAGTTTTCTCTGAATTGTTGAAACATAACAAATTGTCCACCATATACTCATCAAATAAAAAATTATATTTGAAGCAAATTACACCAACTTTGGTAATAATCATAGAATTTCATACGCGTAACGCTTAAATCATACTCTCGAACCAAGTTATTTGTATGTAAACTAACAATTTGGTTCGAGACTATCGATGACGTCAATTCCTATTGTTGTCAAGATTCTTGACAACAATGCCCCCGCAAGTGAAGGCAGGGCAACTACCGTAGAGGTACTCGAAGGGAAGGCGCCCTGACTTGGAGGTTGAATAAAAACAGCATTATATTTAAAGAAAAAATGAAACTTATTATCACACATTTGAAACATAAAGATAATATTTTCTTGTGTACATTAAAACAGATGCAATCAAACATAACGGAAAAGAAGCACTTAATCTCATAATTTACTAATTTACGTCTTGTTAACAGGATAGAATTACCAGAAAAATACAAAAGAAAAGAAATAAAAAACTTAGAAATAGTAGGTTGTTTTAGTTTGATACACAAAGAAAAAAGCACATAATATAAAATATTATAAGATATATTAAAACCTTTGAAGATTCAACAATATGAGTTTCCAGTTTCAAACACTTTTTTAAGTTCCACATAAGATCATTCATAGTTACGAGCATTGGCTGCCTACACATTCAGGTTTTGTAAACTCGATATGATGAATTTCAAACAATTCAAAATTGCGAGAGGTCAAACAAGATATTGACATGAACAAATTGTCCAATTTCAATTGAAGGGGTATTAGATATATGTCAATCAAATATATTTTCCGACCAATCACAGAGCGTCGTTTATTCACTCTGCAGACGCCATTTTGTCCGACAAACAACAAAACATGATTTCCGCTGCATATTCAGTTACAATATGTAATTCAAACACGGAAAGTGTTCGAGAATTTTATTCAATACCGTCTAAATACCACGGTTAACATACTAACGCGTGTCATCTTAGGCTAGGATTGTGTTACTCAGTGCAAAAGGACGTTAAAATTGGAAAATTCGAAGCGATGTCAGTCAAGGATAGATTTTCGAAATTTCTCCCCGATTTATACTTGTGAATTTAAAAGAACAAAACCTATGGTAGGTAACTAAAACTGTTTCCGATATTTACTTTTTTTCGCATTCATAGATATATATATTTGACTTATTATGTCGTGATTAGAATGAAACCAAGGCGTAAGCATATGATCATTAATACTGCAGTTTAAAAACATTCAACCAACCATAACCAGTAATATGTAACCTTTTTACTTCCCTGTCATTCGAAGGTACACTTTCATGTCGAAAATTCATTGTTAGTTTTCACAAATATTGCCCATTTATGCATCTATAAAGGTGCACAGAGTATGTTGTTGGTGTCAAATCTGTCAAACTTCATAACTGGTGTTATTTTATTGAGAAGTAGTGTTTGTTTCAGAAAACCAGAATCATAATGCTTCTCAGTTCAGAATAGTGACAATAAACATGTTAAGGTCGGGATTAATGATTAATGACCGAAAACCGGACGATGGCGGGCGCCCATGATTCAAACTTAATTTCGGAAACCTCTGCGGCGATTTTTCGTCAGGCCCTTACTTCCCACAGATACAGGGATCAAGTGTTACAGAATGTGGTGGTCCCACAGATGCCGAAGCAAGGGATGATTTTTCCACAGAATCCGCAAGACCATATACCGCCAGGATCACCATGGACTTCCTAAACTGACAAAACATTCTGGTTTTTCACGCTCCCCTGACTCATCAACGATCGATTATCTATGGGACAATTTTTGAAGACAATTTAGATGTCGCCCACAGAAACCGGTCGCCATACAACAGCTGGAACAGGCACTACATGGAGAGTGGCAACGTATCCCCAACTGCGTCATCCGACGTCTTACCTTTTCCATGAAAAGACGTGATTATGCTGTTGTAATGAACGAATTGGGGGCACCTCCGATACTAACTTCGCCATCTATTGAAATCCTACAACGTTATGTCGTCTGATCTGTCTATGTATTATTTCAAAGTTTACCCCCAGTGCCACAAACAGTTTTAGAGAAATGATATGTTGAACAAAAAAGTCCAACGTGTCTTTGCATTTTTCGAAAATGGTTCACTATTAATATTAAACATTTCAAATGCTCACAAGTTTGTCCTGTTTTCCTCTATAGACAAATTCCTGGGCTGTGTACTTTCTTTTGTACTTCAGTTTAGATTCTACAACGCTAAAGGGTAATATGAGTCCTGCTTCCTTAATCAAAAGTTCATAATGTTTAGGGGTTGAGGTGTTAAATGACATACAGACAATTATATATCAATTTCTTAGTTTGTTAGCCTGAATACCTTTGTGTAAAAATAAGGCAACAGGACCCATTGCAGATTCATTGAAAAGATATCTGTAAAAAAATCGAATCAAGTAAACGAGTTTATCCCTAAAAGAGAGCACTTTGGAGAATTAGCTTATCCAGGCCTTTGATTATTGAACATAAGTTTCTATTAAGTCTATGTTTTTTTTGTTATTATAGTATAAAAAACTACGTTTGAAGAAATGACAGATACCTCTACACAATAAAGCGTATTGTTGTTTATAATGCAATATTGCGTTTTTATAATAATATATACATATCTATACACTTGTAATCAGAATTTTGAAAATGCATTCAATTAATAGTACAGATAATACTGCTTATACTCGTCAACTGATCTTTTCCCAGTAAAGAAAAGAAGTTTTAATTTTCAAATTGTTTTCTTTGAGAAGCCGGATATTAAGATTTAACACTATAACAAGCTTGATACAAAATCACTTATATACAACCATTACCTCGTAGTTTCAGTTCCTTCACCTCACTACAGCTTACATCATACTTCTCATCATTGCACTTAAAGGTTAACCTAACCCGTCCTGTAAATGATGACGTCACAGATGAAAAAAATGTGACAACCTTGTTAGCGATATTTACGTTTCTTCACGCTTTTGAAATTCGGGGATATTCTGAGATTTGGAAACTAAGTAGTATGAATGACAGTTATGATGTTGTCCAATTAAAAAGATGACAACAATTATTTTCTGATCATGTGAAATTATAGCTGATACTGCTTATACTCATCAGCTGATGTTTATCCAGTAAATTAAAGTTTAATTTTCGATTTCCAAATGTTCCTTTGAGAAGCAACGTATTAAGATTTGAAACTATTACAAGCTTGACATGAAGTTACTTATAAAATCATTACCCCGTAGCTTCAGTACAGCTTACACCATACGTCTCATCGTTACAGTTAAAGGATAACTTCAAGCGTCCAGCAAATGATGACGCCAAAGCCAGAGAATATGTGACAACCTTTTTTGTGATTTTTTCCGTTTCTTCATGCTTCTGAAATTCGGTGATGTTCTGATATGTGCCCCCGATTTGAAGTTTCCAAGCAATGCTGTTTGTGCAGTAGTAGTCACTGAGGACTATATTCAAGGTTAAAACTTGTCCTATGGTCAGGTCGCTAGTTGATCTGGTACTGCTGATCTCACATGATGGGAGTTCTGTGAACAAACAAAGGTACACTGTACAAATTGACGATGGCGTTGTCGATGCAAACATTTGAAAATCGACTCCGTGTACCATGATAGATTTTTCAGATATATTTTTTCATAGATATTCCAAGGAAAGTATATAAGAATATAAAAGGAAAGCAGTACCTTTTTTATTGTTAACATAAGTTTCATGTACATAATGCGTTAAATTCAATTTAACTCTTTATCGACCTTAAGTTTTACAGTTAATCGGCGTTTACAATACAAATACAGAAACCAGGTGTCATTGCATCGGTTCCCTTAGAAAACGTACTCACTTTACATTACACATTAACTAATTACTGAATGTACATACTTTGAAAATATTTAACCCAAATTACATAACTGCTTTACTTCTTTGATGATGAATCAATGGACAAGTTTATGAACATATGAATTATTACAATAGTATTGCTTGATATGTTGCTTTCGAAGATTGAGATACATTGTAGGACATCTCAGAATAAAAACAAGTCATCTTCAATATCGTTTTTGCAAAAAACAACATTTTATCGTTTACATTACCATTTTGAGAGTTTACCATCTCGGATTATGTATCAAATCAAATGTGTATAGTTGATACTCATACAGACTCAATAGAGATGCAGGGATCATGACGGCTACATTATTATATTCAGTGGAAAGGGGCGAGTCACCCATTTTAGAATTGTTTTTTTTTAACCCCAACCGGATCTGCCTATGAGTCTATCTTATGTAGAAAAAAATGAAGTAATGTTTTTAAGTGTGTAATTATAAATTAGAACATTTCCTACTGTAAACATTCAGTGAACATGTTGCTTTTTCCATCCCGGACCGACATGTCCATATCCCTTCATCAATCACCTTCACCCTTTGTATAGTCAGTAGGGTCGTGCCATCGTCAAAAGAAACATCTTTCTCCTCATCAAATATACTACACGAGTCGTAGATACAGTTAGCAACCTGAATATCAATTGGATTACTGATGCTACAACTTCCTTGGGTCAAGTTGGAACATGTTAGAGTTGCAGAATCACCATAAGCAACAACTTGGGGACAGTCAAAGACAATTTGACCTGAAAGTTAACAATAAAATAGTCTCAAAAGGATTAACACCAACAATAGTTGATTTAAAATAACCCTATTAAAAATCACATTCTTTCCTCATCATAAAAACGAAAACAAAATGAGGATACGATAACATGCTTGTTAAAATCCTCTTTGGTGGTTGAACAGATAGACAATTTATATCCGTTCTCTTATATAAACTTATCACAATTGGGGTTACTTACTTGTATTTGCTTTCATGTGACTTTGTATAGCGTGACAGACTGTTCAGATAGATTTATTCAAAGGTTGCTGTGTAGGTATATTAAGGGGAAATGGTTCTTTAAATGACCATATGCTTTTAATTTTTGTATAGGTATTTTAAGAAATGATGAACTCTATAACTTTATAACTTTGAACACAAATCATATCGTATTCAGTGATAGATTAAAATGTTGATTTTATTTGCACTTTAGAAAAAAAACCAGGAGGGATATTCGAATATCTGAAAAAACCCTGACGGTACTAATATTTTATAGACATTTTACACAATGTCATATCTTTAGAACAAAGGATTGTTTTTATTGATGTTCAAGGGCGTGGTAGAATGAAGGTACTCACCTCTACAGAAGAATACCAATGCGAAACTGAAGAGATACCACAGATAAAGTGTTACCATCTTCATACACAGCAATCAGTTCTCATCAATGGAGCTTCTTTAAAGAAACATATAAAATGGTTTATATAAAGCTCAAAACGTTGTAGCTTGCCTGTTAAACAGGGTAATTGCAGCTGCTTAACAAAAGTATATCTAATTCAATGAAATGTTTATTATTTCGTATATCGTACATGATCCTTCCATTCATTGTTAAAACATAGCCTAATAAAGTTAGTGAGGTAATGGTTAGCGTGCAGGAATCCCAGTGGAGACATAAAACATAGAGCCATTGGCCCTGTAGCTCATCGGGCTTTCTATACTTTAATTATCAATGGTCCTAGGGTCACTATATGAGCTTGCACAGGATAATTAAATCCATTAATTATAATCCTCCGCATCTTAGGACTCTGTACACAAGATTTTAGCTTTTTAGGCCTTGTTTCTGGAAAAGAATATGAAATTATGTTTTTAGGGCGTGGTCCTTGTAGCTCGTACTAGGGATCAAATCGTCACCAAATCTTTAACATGAGAATCCAAATCTGGTGAGGAGTGAATACACTCCTCAATCAGGAAGTAATCGATTCTCCCAAAACTAGATAGTTGTTCACCTTGTTAAAGAGATGGATAACTTTTAAATAAATTATTATTATTAGGCCAGTAGAAACTGCATTGAACCTAGACATTTCTGATAACAGGCCAATTTTTGTTTTAATAAGTACTCTTATACCTACTTACTCACACACAAAAACCCAAGAAAAATCAAGAGTGGGGAAATTTGTTTTTTTTCAATATTTCAAAAAAGTGATTTTTTTTACTATTTTTCGGACATTGTTACCAATTATTGCAAATACTGAGCAAAAGCTTTTAGAAACAAATCTTATAAACCTATTTCTACTTCAACCATATTCATTCTCACATCCTTATTGAAATTATAAGACCATGGCCAACAAAAAGTTATTGTAACACATGACAATATCATGGCGGCCATATTGGATTCAAGATGGCCGTCCCCTCAACACAAAAAGCTCATGTTAATTTGCCTTCAATATGTACACTAATTTTCTTGTGATTTAAAGAACTGACATATATAAAAATTTTAACATCATGGTTGGGACATTTCTAAAAATACAAATGTCTTCAGATGGAAATATTCTAACTGATAATACCTGAAATTTTCATGAAAATCGTGATATCATGGTGTCAAGGATTCAGCAATGTAGTCCAATGTTCAGGAGATTGTCACCAGCAATATTATTTACAAACTTTGATTAAATGGGGCTGATGAAATGATAACATTTACTTTAGTGTTTTATATACAACGAAGGCTGTCTCATACACATCCGATCATGATTATTGCAATGCTTTGCAAAAAATCTTGAGTAATTATCAGTCATATCAATGTCAAAGACATAAATGTTAGTTATTAAGTTCATTTTCCACTCCAACTTCAACTTGTGAATACTGTAAGAATCATTCCTGAAGGGTTAAGTCCAATCATTCTTCGGTGATAGCTCGAACAAAAGGAGATGGATTCAAACATGACCCTTTACACTTGCAGTGGATGCTACAGGGAATTCTCTTTTTGAAACAGCTGCAATTGTTACAAAGTTGCGACCCGGCTGAACACGAACATCGAATTTCTTTTAACAGATTGGCTGGGGCAGCACCTTTATCAGTTATTACAGGTGTAATGGTGTTGTTGACAGTTTGAAAACCATGTTCATGTTTGTCCAATATCGTTTTGAGATGGATCCATGTTGACACCTGGTGATGCACTCGTAGGGAATGGAATGCACATGCACTGCTTGTTGGTGGCATTCTTTCAACAGATGTGAATTTTGTTGACATCGCAAACAGGTATCTCAAATCATCAAGCCGGTAAATGTCATCGTGCTGCTATACAGAGAACTCACAAATTTTTCTCCTGCTTCTATGACAATTTCTTTTGAACATGTTGGATCTCCAAATCTTGACACAATCTTTCTGTGTTGTTGAGATTTCTGCAATAATTTTAGGTGTTTCACCTTTCCTATTCCAAACATAGCAGATGTTGTGTCACATCCAGATATCGCATGTACAAAAGGGAGCAAATGACACAGCTCAGTTCCTAAACCTCCCTTACATTGATTTATACACACTAGTTGCTTCTTTGTCTTCATAAAGATGTTTGTGTTTGGTTTGATGTGGTGAATGAGTAGGACAAGGATGTCTGTGTCATCAGCCAAAACAACAACTTCAGCAGAAGTCTCAGCCATGTCCAGTGCCTCTCTTACAATAACAACATCTGCATCACCTTCATCAGCCGCATGTTTCACAGATATGCCATCCTCTTCCAGCTTGTTTCCGATTAGATCGACCAAAGCTTGTTTGTTATGCTTGTTTGACATAAAAGAAGACTTCTTGGCATGAAGTGCAGCATCAGTCAATAGGCAAGCTCGTAGAGTCTTGGTGTAAGATTTTCCATCTACCATTTTTGGGAGACTTTTACATGCATAAACAGTTGCCCATAGTTCCTCTATCCCGCTATCCTCCATACACTTGCATCCTGCACCAAGGTATGACATGAGCTGGTGAAAGCCTCCTAGACGCAACTGAATATGAGCAAACTCTTGTTGATTGTCACTCTTTATTTTGTATGCTTTTGCGTAAAGTGGCTGGTCAAATGTGAGTTGGGCACAACACTGCTCTCGTTGTCTTCTCTGGGAATCAACAAACTTCATTGTGCTATAAACTGCCTCATTGGTTTGTGGGTTAAGTGGAATCATTGGATTGTACCTCACAGAAGAGCATATACAATGGCCACTTGTAATTTCCGACATAAAACCTTGCCAGTTAGGTGTTGACTTCAGATAAACACTAGACAACAACCAAAGTGTATCTAACTCCAAATATTTCTTCAGGGAAACAGTGATGTTTGGCATCTGGTTGAATTTCACATCCGACATAAGACTTCTTGCAGGCTGTTTATAAGGACGAACAATGTTTCCAAAGTTTCCCTCAAGAAGTACATCTGATGAAGAATACTTTTTCCTTGGTACATTCACTGGAAAATGTTGTGCAGGTGTCTCGCAGGTAACAATACCCATGACATGAGTTGACTGCTGCCCATTTAGCGTGTCCTCATTATGGTCAAAATTATCAGCTACCCACTGAGAAAAGCCATGGCTGATATCGTCTCTGGAGGTTGATTCAGTGTTAGAATTGGCCTGACTAACAGCAGCAGCTTTCTGAAAATCCATAACCTGGTCATATGATACACTTACTCCCAGTGATGACAGGAGATTGAGAGCAACTCTTGATCTTGTAGTCTGGTGAATGAATAGTCCAGTTGAAAGAAGAAGTGGGGATGTGAATGACTGATGCGAAGCTTGCATGAGCATATGGCAGGCAGATGCTATAAGTATCCGTTGTTTAAGAATTGCTGATGCTGTGCGAGGTTTGTCAAAGATGTTTTGCATAAACTCTTGGAGGACTTTGGGTATTTGATGTTCGAGAGAATCTATGTTAACATCAGTTGGCTCAGGATACTTGTCAGAGTCACTTGTCACATTTTTTATGAGATCCTTGACTGTTCTCCCAAGATACCTTGCTGTCTTGATGTTTTCCTCAGCTGATGTTTCAGAAGCATCCTGGTATGACTCGTACAATATTGAACTGGCATGATGTGTCAGTGTAACAATGTCTGGTCTTCCATCAACCTCGGCAATTGTTATACCACTTCCAAGTTGTTGTAGGAGTTTCCGCTTGAAGTGTTTGACACTGTATGGAGCCATGTCTGGTGGAAGATGACTTGCATACTGATCCAGTAGGTCTTGAACAGTAAACTGTTTTCCATGCTGAGTCATTACAGGGAGTTCCTCACACCATGACTTGAAAGATTTTTCCTGGATATCTCTTGTTGATTCCTCTGACGAATTGTTCCTCTTTCTATCATGGTCAGACATGAAGGACTGCATGCAGTGTCTGTGATATGTTGCCTCCGCTGCGCGAATGTCTCCTGCGACGATGATGCGGGCTTTGATATCAGCTGCCTTGTCATCCGTTCTTTCATTACAGATAGAAAGAAGTGTTTCTTGTAGCAAGCTTTTCTTCTGTGAACCAACAATCTCTACATGGCTTACACCAGAATGTCTTCGTTTATGTTTTTGTATTTCCTCAAAGTCAATCTTCTTAGTGCAAATGATGCAGTGAGTCCTGAACTCAAACTCACTTCCATCAGATGTGACAGACCTAAGAACACATGGCTGAAAATTGTCGGTTGCTTTCTTTTGGGCTTTCAACACATTAAAAGATGAGGTGTAAGACTTGCGACAATGTTCATGAACAGATCTTTCTTCTGGTCCAAGAGTAGCAAATAATTCATCATTTCGTTGTGCTGAAACTTTAAGCAATGAGGTGAACCCTTTCACTCCTAGTTTCACTTCACCAGGACCTCTTGGACATATGACGCAAGTAGTCATGACTATTCTGCAAAGCTGAAAGAAATAAAAAACATTGATTAAAAAGAGATTGGATAAATTCATAACTACCAAGTTCGTATGCTGTTGAACTGATTATATTGATCAATTAATTAATAAGTTTTCTCATTTCTCCTTTTCATTATTGAAATGTAAAGTAAACTTACCTCCAGCAGAAATCTTTTTGAAAATGGTTATGTGTCCTCTCTGGTAGCCCAACCTCTCAGAAGAATGACACAGGCCATATCATTGGCTGACCATGCCTGACAGAGAAGAAAAAAAGATTATCCCCAAAATAGTAATTTGACATAATGTCACTCAAAATCTTTTTATAAAACATAAGAACCTTAAATTAAAAATAATTTACCTTCAAAGAAATGAATAATGAATTGACAGACTTACATTAAGAAATTTAGAACAGCTTGAATCTTGACCCTGCCAGTTCAAGTCACATCAATCAAAGAGATCACATATCTGAAAATGAAATTGAAATTAAAAAGCACAAAAAGGGTTTAAATTCCATATTTTCAAATATGATTTTATGGTAAAGGTATCCTATTCATACAAATTACCCACAACCCCTCCAGAAAAAACAATACAATATTGACATACATACTTACATTAAGAAATTTTGAACAACTTGAAGATTGACCTTGCCAGTTCAGTCTCATCAATGAAACAGATGTCTGAAAGTCAAAAAGAAATTGGTAAGCATAGCTATGACTAACAGGTGTTTTTGTATATACCAATTTAATAATTTAATTTCAAATGCAAGGATTTGTCCCATTATTGTCAATAATGGAATTTTTTTCATACCACTAGATATAAAAAATTGTTTCATAAACTCCATCATATTTTAGAATTGAAATCAAACTCACTCATTTCCTTCTAATATTTTCTCCAATGAACAAATAAAAATTTAATCAAATATTTTTTTCATATAAATTGGAAACACAAAGGAATAAAACTGGTCAGTTTCAGCGCAAGTTACATTTAGAATAAGTAAATAGAAATCAATTAATTAGGATTATTCATCTCAGGGTCACAAGAAAAATAATCATCAGAATATGTCATCAGGAGAGTAGTATTTGGCCAAAAAAATTTGACAGCACCTCCCCATATTTGAGAGCATCATTTCAAATTTTCAATAACAAAATAATATTTTTATAGCTATCATTCTTTGACATAAATAGGAGTACAATTGTTTTTAACTTTATTTTGGTAATTCAGGAACATAAACTTAAAATATTGAATCTAGACATAAAGATCTAGCAGTCTATTTATAGAGTAAATCTAAAAATCAAATGGTTAAACATAGTCAGGGTCTAACAGCATTCACTGAAACAACATATGTTGTAAAAGTTCAATAAAGTCTTCTCTTAGGTTTTCTCTACAGTCATTTGCTCATAAAATAGTCAAATTGATTGCTATGCCAGAGACTTGACTTTTAGGGTTGCTGTCAAATTTGACTGACACCTACTGCTGACAATTCTGATAAACAAAATCTTTAAAAATAAAAACATATCAAACATGTCTAGGTCATAGGAATAAATGAAACTTAAGACATTTTTTTGCCAAGTTTAAGCTGAAAGCAAGTAGAAATTACTTACCTTTTCTCACATTTACTGCAGAACCTACAGTTGTCCCCAATGCTGACGGCCTTGACCTTGGGTTGTTGACAATGGATACAATAACGTCTTCCAACAACTATTTACATATGAATAACTTGAAGCATGACATTCTGCCATGTTTTCAAATGTGAAAAAAACATATTTCCCCACTCTTGATTTTTCTTGGGTTTTATGGACATGTTAATTAATCATATTAGATCATTTTTATGTAATAATTTGCTTGTTATCACAAATGTCTAGGTTATTTTATTTTGATGTTGATTTCTACTGGCCTATATTGCTTTTTGAAAGACTTTGGACATATAGCACGCCCTTTGGTTGCAATTCGTTATTTCAAAGTAATAAGAGAACACATGTATTCACATAAGCTTTCTATCGATGTCATGAAATACTTTTAATTCTTTACAATTGAACTGCGATCAACGATGGAAACGTCGGCTGAGAGAAAAAATCTATGGTCAGCTGTGTGTATAATGGAAATAAATATTGACAGTTGGAAACGGCTCTGACCTACTTATTTGTGCAGCTATTGAATTTAATTAGCTCTGAACTGAGAACAAAGAATGATATACTGTTTATTAATGCAATCTTGAAATGATTTCTTAAACATATTATCAACATTGTTAGTGGACTAACTATTGTGGCTACCGGTTCCACTTCTCTGCCTGTTCTTATATTTCCAATTGCGTACTTCATGCGGACTTCAAGCAACTTTACATTAAATACTTACGGTCTTTTAGAATAAACTTTAAAACCCGAATATGTATATATTTGCTGAATAACTTTCATTGTAGATCACCTCAGTGTCACCAATCGTTAGTATTGACTAGAGATATGAATTATATGGTGCCTTTAAGATATAATTTTTCTAATTCATGTTTATTTTTTTCAAGAATATCAAGCGGAAAATTGCTTTTTGAAACAAACAGAAAATGAAACCAACATAAATAATGCTGGGCGTAAATTTGGCAAACTCTTAAAATTCTAAGGAAATGTTTACCTTAGTTAAGAACCTAAATGGTTTATATGATAATATGAATTTTAAATTCCAAATATTCGTCTCAAAATAACACACATAAGATAAATAATTCAACGAAAATCTAAGAGGAGTCATACAATCGTCGAAGCTGAAACTTCAACTCAAATTTACATGAATCGTTAAATAGCCTAGGGAACTCTTTCAACGCGTAATTGCTCTTCTGACTGCTTAAGATAAGTTTCAAAAATTACGTTTGACTAATTGGCACGCGTCATTTTTCGGTTTTATACCACAATCACGACTATTTATTCCATTTGTCACTAAACCATAGATAGCGATTAACTTTGAAATGATACTTTTAGAAACAGTCAGTATTTCTCGATCAAATTGAACCTTCACAAAATTGGCACACGTGACTCGAACAACTCACGAAAAGGCTCATTAAGGTTCGACCACTTGCTTAAAATCATGCCTTTATGGTGAATATATCATGGTGAAAACGAACTTTCATAATTAAAACAAATAAAACCCCTCGTTATTTCCAAGCCATACAGACAGGAAGTTATTCGGGCAATACGCTCAAAAGGTCAATGGATTTTCAATGATAGACATCCAAACTAGAAGTTTACCTTCTCATGCCATGTAAGTATTGTGTAGGAAAGAATATAATTGTAAGAAGATGAAATACAGATATAGTTGCAACAAAAACTCACCAAAACCTTTCGTCTTACACGATGACTCTCTGACGTGAAACATGATTTACAAACAGGACGGAAATGCGATTAGATGCCATAAGCGAGTGAGCATATACATATATATGAAAAGTTGACTTGGTTCAAACGCAAGGTCACATATAGATTAAATATAACATGCCTCACATAGACATTTGCAGAATCATTTAATCCGATACTAGTATTAAAAAAATGGCTTCCGGGAAAAGCGATCAACAACAGAAAACGTTTAATCTCTTACCTCTATCATTGAGACTAGAAAGAGCATGGGGAAGGAGACTTTCGCTGCTTTTATAGACTTTAAAAAGGCCTATGATTGTATCGACAGAGGCTTTAAGTGGAACAAGCTTCAAGATGTGGGTATAAGTAGTAGCATGTTTCATGCGGTGATGTCTCTTTATAACTCTGTGAAGTGTTGTGTTAGGCTAAATGGGCTCAAAACTGAATGATTTGACGTGAACTGTGGCCTGCGACAAGGGTGTCTTTATCACCCCTGCTTTTTAACTTGTTTTTAAACGATCTGATTCAACAAGTCAAAGGCCTTGACATTGGAAATTAAGTAGACAACACGAAGATAAGCATACTGGCATATGCTGATGACATAGTCCTTTTGACTGGAACGGAAGATGATCATTTAACTGAACACGTTGAATAGTTGGTGTGTAGCTAATAAGATGTCAGTGAACCCAGCTATGTCGAAGGTAGTGCATTTTCGGAGGTCTGGAGAAGAAAAGACAGCAGTGACCTTCAGATGTGGAGACATTGAGCTTGACGTTGCAGATTCATATATGTATCTGGGACCCCTACTGACCGAGTCACTCGACTTCACCAGGATGGGGAGAGTTGCTGTAAACACTGCAAGCCGGGCCTTAGGACTACTCATCTCCAAGTTTAAGATCCTCGGAGGAATGGGATATGAAACCTACACCAAGTTATTTGACAGTATGGTTTGGCCAACTATTTCGTATGGTGTAGCAATCTGGGGGTCGTATGCACTTTCGGCTGTCAACGCTCTCCAGAATAGAACCATGCGCTTTTTCATTGGATTATATAAGTACTCTCCTAACTCAGCTGTGGCGGGTGATATGGGTTGGACACCACCCTGCGTACGACAATGGGACATTGTCAACAGATTTTATAAACGCATGTGTAACATCAACTCAGAAAGACTTTTATTCAAGGCTTTTATGTGGGCAAATTCGAAGGCAGAGATTAAGAAGAACAACTGGAATAGCAGAGTCCACAAGAAGCTGACCAGTCTCAAACTGCAACATTTTATCCCTATATATAATACTTTCGATGTTAATTTTATATCCAGCGAGATACGAGGCAAAGTGATGGACGAGTATCTGAAGGAGATATTCATTCTCATATTCATCCTATACAATCGTCTGCTCTGTCATTAATTCCTATACAATCGTCTGCACATACAAGTTCATCTCTGGCTTCCGACAGGTTCACCTTGCGGCCAAATTTTGCAACATAAACTACCTAACAGCTCGCCTACGGCCTTCAACTCCCTTTTGGAAGCGTAAGAAGGAATTCGACTGACGGGATTCCTTATCAATTGGAGACAATTGTCTCTCGATCCGTACGTGTGTCAGATCTTGGGTGCGTGCTGCCTCCGGATTCTCCGGGCTTATTTTTACAATGTTTGGTTGGTAACTTAAGGAACACAAAACGCTTGGTGTTTCTTCTCCCTCATGTTTCTTATTATTTTGCATGAAGGCAATCACATTCAAAACGGTTCCTACCCTTCTCTCCAATACAAGCTTCAGGGACGGATACATAGGTGCTAGGCGTAAGTTTGTCCTTCTTTGGATATCTAAATGCCCTACTTGCATTCAATTTCAAGCAACTACATTTGTTGGCTTCCCAATATCACGTAGACCTGATCCACTCGGCGCTCAAGCGTGCCAGCCAAGGGTCCAAAGCGACGTGTCTCGGTGACTCTGTTAAGCCCATCTCCTTGCTGCGGTAATTTTTTTAATGCAATTTTTTATCAAACCTGATAAAATAATCCATATTATTTCAAACTGATCAGCTCGACAAAAGACATAAGTTAACACCATACTTCCCCTCCCATTATATCATCGATAATAAAGGTAATGTTTTTCTTCTTTATAAACTCTCTATGTCAACAACAATCGTTCGGATCAAGAGGTCCGTGGTACGAATCCCGCCAGGGGCTCGGCAAATTTGTCTGTAGTAGAGAACTGTTCTACACGCAGTATGGTTAGGGTGCAATGCTACACTGAATTTCAGCGCAGTACATCCATGGTTCGCTAATTCCAGCCGATGCCCGCAGGTTTCACCACAATGCATAGCCACAATGGTGTTGCGGACTTTCTCCCTGCCATAATTCTAGCAGCCGCAATATAAGTGAAATAATCTTGGAAGCGGCGTTAAACCCCATGTCACCTCACCTCACCTCAACAACAATCGTGGATTAATCATAAGGATAATTTTATCGTATCTGATGCTGATGTCATTGTAAAAACACTGCTGATCGTCCAATTCTTTGTGCAACGAGCTCTAACTAAAGAGGCGTCGACAATTACAATCACAATGTTGCTAATAGGAAGTATTACTATTACTATGTTCATTACACTAAACTTTTACAAAGGTAGTATTTTAGCTATTGGCTTTATTACTATTGGTTTATCATACAATCACTGTTGCAAATCAATATTTTACAACAATACATTCTACTTATATCTGAATCTCAAACATCATTTTCTGAAACAGTCTTTATCATGTTGTAAAATCATTAATTTTGGCTTTTCGAAATTTTACACTATGTCTTAGTTATGATGCGACCAATATTCGTATCCAACAGTCCAGACGAATCGCTGAAGTTCCTCACCCATTTCGGAATCATGTAAATTTGAAGTTCCTTGCCGATGCCTGAAAGTGAAGTAAATGTTAATTTCAACAAATTTAGTAAAACTTAGTTTAAATAGCTCAGATGGTAATGTATGCAGTTGTATTTCTACAGTTCAATCAATTATATATTTGTTTTTCAAAATGAAAGAGTAAAACAAATATTTAAACAAACACATCTATATGTAAAATAATGCTTATAGGAAAGGATACAGTATTTTGACCAGGCTTGAACATAGAAGAATGTTTTATTGCTATGAATAGAGAATTCAACACACAGCAAATGCACACAATTCTATACCAATTTGGTACTCAACACCAAAACAAATTAATTAATCACATCATTATTTCTGCTAAAAGATATATTTATCTGAGCAATATAAAAAATACATCACTAAACTTACATGTATTTAAAAACTTTGAAACAAATTTTTTGTGTGGAAAGTTTTATTGCAACCAAAAACAATAAAAATCATGATTTTGATAATAAATGGTATCTCCTCTGTCCAGTTGAAATACCGTTTGACAGACACCAAGAGAAGTATGCTGTCATTATCATTATTTCACACAAACGAAAATGTTTGCATAGATTGCAATTCGTTTTCAAATGTCATAACTTATGAGTGTGGCACCATTAGCGTCAATAAATACAATGCATTTTGTGTAATATCAAAATAGGTCATCTCTGATTTGAAGTTAAAGTCACATCACATCTTAAATTGTTACGATCTTCATTTGCAGAAAGGATATCTAAAATATTCTTCCATACACGTTCAATTTCTACCTGCAGACTTTGCAAAAACATACTTAATCCTTTCTTTTTACTACTTGGCTTTGAGCATCTTTCAGTATGAGGTGTATAGTTTCCTTTCACAACTAGTTTAGTTAAAAGTGGACATTTTGTTTGGAGCACTAGTCTAGTAAGAGGTGAAGATATTTATAGCAGTAGTCTAGTAAGAGGTGAAGACATTTTCTTTGGAGCACTAGTCTAGTAAGAGGTGAAGACATTTTCTTTGGAGCACTAGTCTAGTAAGAGGTGAAGACATTTATAGCACTAGTCAAGTAAGAGGTGAAGACATTTATAGCACTAGTCTAGTAAGAGTTGGAGACATTTATAGCACTAGTCTAGTAAGAGGTGAAGACATTTATAGCACTAGTCTAGTTAGAGGTGAAGACATTTATAGCACTAGTCTAGTAAGAGGTGAAGACATTTATAGTACTAGTCTAGTAAGAGGTGAAGACATTTATAGCACTAGTCTAGTAAGAGGTGAAGACATTTATAGCACTAGTCTAGTAAGAGGTGAAGACATTTATAGCACTAGTCTAGTAAGAGGTGAAGACATTTATAGTACTAGTCTAGTAAGAGGTGAAGACATTTATTGCACTAGTCTAGTAAGAGGTGAAGACATTTACAGCTGCATACCGAAAGTTTGTTCACTTACCACTGAATCGTAGTGCAATTATCATGTAATTTTGGTTTCGTTTCAACGTCAATAGAATAACTTCAGCAAAACTGACAATGGATCACACACTGTCCATGTGTGAAATAGCTATTCGTAAACTCATTTTTGGATCATCTGGTTGGTTTGGATATTAAGAAAGACGAGTTAAACTTTTGTAGAAATACCGATATGGTTCGTAAAATAATTCAAATTCATATCATTGCGATATCATTTAGATAACAAGTTCCAATATTACTGATAGATTCAACTTCACTGGGTCAATCATAAACTGTTTATATACGCTGCACGTATGACGCGACAATAGTGTGTAATTATGATGTCACATACAATGTAATTACAGCTTTGACAAGTGACGGGATGTTGTTCCAGGATACTGAATGCTTAAGACACTGAAGCACACTTTTTTGATATTTTATTTGTTCAATTATTAATTCAAATTCCATTGTCTTCAGAGACAAAATCATCTCGAAACTCAACTCGAATATCCGTAGTCATGGAAAAAGTTCATATTTCAAGATAAAAATTAAGTCTGATTAAAATCGACCGTGTTCCGAGGAATAAAAGTTTTTTAAGTATTGACTCTGTTTTATGTTAAGACAAATCACCCATGCCTTGTAATGCCGTAGCAATGCAATTGGCTTCACTTCTCATTCTTGCTTTATTTCACCGAGAATGTGCTATCATTTGTCTATTTGTAAAATCAAAATCAACCGAAATATTATCCTCAGTACCTTATTTCAACTGGGTTATGTCACATTCATGCACTGATGACGTACTTGTATGAACGGGATTTTCTCTTTTAATTTCGTTCCCACAAAAATACCCCGATAGGAGTGTCCTTTCAAGAACTGTTTTGATATGGTCAATGAGGTTTGTCATTAATTCTCCTTTTCATGGATCATTTGTTTCCAGACAAGAAAGTTCCACCGTGCCTTTGAATCCGCTTTGAACACCATTTTTGCTTTAGCTTTAGTAAAAGAAGTGTTTGTGCAAGGTAAAGATGCAAACGTTGTAAAGGATGCGCCAAAAAATAAGACTCTCACCTTTCCATAATTCTGTCCATTGAAGCACAACGAGAGGAAATCTATTTTCGATATTCCCTTTATAACTGCATTGAGAGAAACCACAGCTTGTCGTATTCTTTTCGAGGGGTCAAAGATGCTCATATCTCCTTGACTGAGGAAAAACATAGACGAGGTAAAGCTTAAAAATACTTGATTGAAAAGATATCTTTAACTCAGTCAAATGTCAGATGGAACCATTTCAATAACAAATTGCAAGTTATGCTCGAAACTGTATACAATTGAGATTAATATAGGAAAAAAATATAAATAAGCAATCTTATATGAGCTAAGATTCGTTGATGTGACAAGGACACCCGAAAATTGTCTTCACTACCATTATCATGAAAAGTAATGATAATAACGAGGAGATGGAAAGTATTGATAATGACGAGGAGGTGGACAGTATTGATAATGATGAGGAGGTTGAAAGTATTGATAGTGATGAGAAGGCGGAAGGCGTTGATTAGTTTGAGGAGACGGGAAGTATTGACAATGCCGAGGAGGTGGACAGTATTGATAATGATGAGGAGGTGGATGTTATTGATAATGATGAGGAGATTGAAAGTATTGATAATGATGAGGAGATTGAAAGTATTAATAATGATGAGGAGATTGAAAGTATTGATAATGATGAGGAGGTGGAAAGTATTGATAATGATGAGGAGGTGGAAAGTATTGATAATGATGAGAAGGCGGAAGGCGTTGATTAATTTGAGGAGCCTGGAAGTATTGATAATGACGAGGAGGTGGGCAGTATTGATAAGGATGAGGAGGTGGAAAGCATTATAATTATAAGAAGGCGGAAAGCAGTAATAATGATAATGAGGTGAAAAGTTTTGATGAGGAGGCAAAAAGTGTTGAAAGTTTTGAGGAGGCGGGAAGTATGATAATGCTGACGAGGTGTAAAGTATTGATAATGATAAAGATGGTGCTGGTGGTGAAGAGGAACTTGTGGATAATAAAGGGATGACGTCTGATACGGAGGAAGAGGAGATGAAAACAAATTATTATTTGGAGGAGAAAACTAAAGATAAAGTTTTACTTAAGGATAACTAGATGACGAAGGTGAATAAATAAAAGAAAGCATGATAAAGATGTTAAAATGGAAGATGAGGAAGAAGGTGAAGATGCTGACTAGTGGAATAAAAGAGGAAAGGGGTAGGCATATTTACTTAATTAAGTCCCTGAGGGTTTACCTCCCTATACCTTCTGGCCAATCCACAAAGAAGCATAGACCACTCCACTGTGTAAACATTCAGATCTGTATGAACACCCATTCTTTGTATCATTATCCTTTGATTTCTTTATCATATTTGAACATAATTAATTGAATCAACGGCTTCCTGTATACCTTTATAAAGTGTATACCTACTTATTTTGTTCATTATCTACTTAATGAAGGGGCAAGACGTAACGCATAAACGTCGTGAAAATAATTAAAGTTGTCATCCATAACATTGTCTTGCATTATTTTATTCTGATGAATATAATCTCTATGAAAAAGCGCGGCTTTGATGACTAAACATACACTATCTGAAAATGTTGATAAAATTGCACTTATTGAGCTAATGATGATAACGATTGTCTTGATAGTGTTTAGACGCACATTTCGAATAAATTGTCTCAACTTCGTTTACACCACACCTTTCTGTTATATCTCAATCAGGGACAGTGAATACCCCTTTGAACTCTCAGTTTATGCAGCTCTGAATCGGGTAATCAATCCACCTTGCGAGAGGCGCCGGATGATGCTGAACTTTACTTGTGGCAGTCAACTCAGCAATAAACTTGATCATGTGCCACAAAACGTGCCAATGCCTTACCAAACACATGATGGACCGGTAAATAACCTTATCTTATGAGATATGTTAAGATACCGTCAAGGAAATGTGCTCTTTCGGTGGATGTGGAATAAATAACAACTGAATTTATTTTATCTTTTAGATATGTTATTGCAACTCACTGAACTTTAATCTTCTGCATGTAGATTTTCATGGGTAGTAGACTACGTTTTATTACCACTATTTTACGCGGACCTCCACCATCCAGCATAACACCTTCACCCTCACCTGAAATATATCAGGATTGGAAGATTTAAATTTTAAATCTTTTACAGAAATTATCATTAAATAATTTCGCACTTTCAAGTTAACTCATTAACTCTAAAAAAATCGTTCATACTTTAGTGAACCTCTTCTAGCCGATCTAGGTCGTGTAAACGTTAACCGGAACTTATTCATCAGTTGCCACATCGAATTTAGCGACAAAGATTTTAACATATGACTCTAATAATCGTCTTCTTTTATTCAATGAAATAAGAATAATCATCTTGATTCAATCATTTGCTGAAATCAAGATTTTCCATGATTCTCAAATAAACATCGCTTCAGCTGCTTGTATCTGTTGATCTGATGCGAACAATTAGAGATGCATTTTAACAGCAGTTTGATAAATATCTAAACACTCACGATGTATCCATTCTTGATTTAAACAATTTAGAATTTTGAGGTTACGTGTCCGCGATATTTCCCGATATTTCCCGAGTAAACTGGAGTAAACTGGTCGACCGTCTTCCGAGGAATAAACATTTATATTATATTTCGAACGGCGAATTATGCCGGTTATCGGTGAAAATAAAACCCGTATTTTCACTGAGTGAAATAAAAAAGGTATTCTACTTAATGAAATGATGCAACAATCATATTACGTCATGAAACAATTGAATGACGTCATGCAACGGCCGCGCTAGCGAAGCGTTTTAGTTTCTCCATTCATATAGTTAGGGTCATTTACGGGGTTTTGGGAAACGTAAGTAATAAAACATTTGACATTTTTCGTCGAATACCATGAATATCTCATCTCGTGAAGTAGAAAATGATATATTTACACTCGTGGGTACGCCACTCGTGAAAACATAAATTTATACTTCACTCGATCAGATATCCATGGTATTCGACGAGAAATGTCAAATATCCTCTAAATATTATTGACCCCTTTAGGATATCAGGGGCTGTCCTCTTCACGACGATCTGAAAGCATCCGCCAACTAGCCAATCAAAATGACTGCGGCAAAAGCCTTCGGTATCTGTATCTAGGGGCAAGTAACTTAACAAGTTAACCTTGATCGCCGCTATGGTCATTTTAAACGCGGTGATATGATTGGTCCGCTAATGATTAGGTTTTGGCTGTGCTATACTGGTGAAAGAAAGGTGGGTGCTCTCAGACCGTCGTGGTGAGGACAGCCCCTGCTTGAGTACGTTCGAATCCCGTTCCAGTCAATATTTTAAAGCTTTTATTCCTCGGAACACGGTCGATTTTAATCAGACTGGAAAACTGGTTATTTCATATCCGTTGCATAAGTCGAAATTAAGGCTTTCCAGTCCTTTTTCATCAAACGAATGTTTACAGCGTCGCCCAGGCGGAGAGTAGTCCCCATGAGATCAGCTATCTTGATTCTTTCTGCAATTTTATGTTATTATAATAGTATTGCAATTTAAGCGATAAGATCCCTTCTGATTGGGCTTAAGACCGTCATGAGATTTGCATACATTTTTTATCCCTAAACTACAGTTTACACAGTAAAATCGCCGCATTTTGAATGTTCCAAATCTGTGGAGGGTGTGGCTGTACCACGTGTTGAGGGCGTGGTTATGATATGTGTAGATCGAGGGTGTCGTTGTGGTACATGTTGCGTGCTCGGTGTGGACACGTATGGAGAATATGGTTAGGCAACAAAATTGTAACCAAACTCGTAATGTAGACATAGAAAGTGGTAATTCAGATATTCAAAAATTAAGAGTTTAAAGTTATTATCGTCTCATTTAACTTTGGTGTTACATATGTTCCTTTTACAAAAATATAACACAAACTCATTTATCTTTTTTTAAATGATGGACTTGGTGCGTGGTTTATTTGTATCATAAGCTATGTAAGATATATCTTTTGATATTAAATTTGACAATCAACAAGAACCCGTCAATCTGTCTTTATCTGAAAGTGTACGGAATGGTTTAAATCAAACTGGTAATTTGAATATTTTGACAGCCTAATGGATGACCACAAAACAAATACATGTATACTTACCATTACAAACGTGCACAGGTTTTCTTCGCCTAGTCGGCAGAGTCCGACAATACCTCACTTCCCTATCAGTGGCATCGTTCACTAGAGTACATGTAAGGGTCTCCGGGTAGTAACGAACTTTGAAACAGAAGGTCATAGATTTACAGAGCTGTTCTCCAAATACTATCCCACATGGTGTCACGGTGGAGACGGTTCCACCATCACAGTCCAGCATGTAGGCCCAGATTAAGACCAGAGGAGCCAAGGTCACAGCTTTCATGCTCAATACATGTATTGAACTTTCTTCCCCTAAGTTCCCAGATTTTGTAAAAATTCTAAATTTCAAATATCAATGGTGCATCTTGTTTCTGAGTTTTGCTGGCACTCGATTTCGAAACGAAGACTATTCTAAGGATGGCATTCCTCTTGTATAAATACTTGAAATACCGTCTCCATTCTTTCTACAAAGTTTCAGTCAAAGAAAATGCTGAGCCTGGTGTCTTTCTTTTTTGTTAGCTATTTATCGTTTATTTAATGACTCACATATCAATCTATGTATTGACGTTTTGTATGGTTTACCAAAAGGTCCCAAAAGGTCATCGTGAGATCACGTACACTATTGATGATCCTTTATTGTCTAGTTATAATTTAAACGTGTCATAAAAATTAAGCGGAGGAAATGAAAGATATAGAATAAATACATCAAAATCTAGGATACGGGGCTACTAAAACCGTATCATATTGGAGCTTCATATCTGTCACTACTCCATTTACCGATTTTCTGTACATCATCAAGCTGCAGTGCTTCTTGTCTATAACTCAAAAGTGACAACTGTGCTTCTCTCTTAATAAATATGGATTTTATTAACTGTTATTGCGATGCTTTTTACATTTATCATAGTTCTATCATTATACAGTGTAACAAATTAAACTACATAGACTTGAGAAGTAGTGGAATTAGTATACCGCAAATCGCAAGTCCATGTTGAGTGATTGATAAGATGGGAGTTGGTGAAGATGACCTTATTTCCACTGTGTGTTAGATTGTGAATTTGACTGTGACTGGTTCTTTGACTGTCACTGTTATTCAGACTGTGACTGGTACGTTTTCTGTAACTGTTATTGTGACCGTGACTAGTACGTTGTCTGTCACTGTTATTGTGACTGTGACTGTGACTGGTACTTTGCCTGTCACTGTCATTGTGACTGTGACTGGTACTTTGACTGTCACTGTTATTTTGACTCTACTGGTACTTGGACTGTGACTGTAATTGTGACTGTGACTGTAAATTTGACTGTGAATGCGACTTTGGTTGTAAATGGGATTTTGCCTGAAAATTTGGCTGCAGCTGTGGCTCGTTTTTGTCCTTGACTGTGGCTGTGGCTGTTGAATATTACTCTGACTGTGGTCGTGTTTTGTGGCTGTAACTAAGACAGAGGCTGTTACTGCAGCTATGCCTGTTGCTGTAAGTGCGGCTATGGATGTGGCTGTTGCTGCGGCTATTGCTAAGAGTGAGACTTTTGCAGCAGCTATAGCTGTGGTTGTGACTAAGAGTGAGACTTTTGCTACGGCTATGGTTTTGGCTGTGGTTATGACTGTGGCTGTGATTAGATGAAATCAGGAAATTTACTGTAAGTTATTCTTGATATTTTGAGTTTGATTTATAATTGACATTAATGAAAAAACAATTAAGCCATATCAATACATTGACTTTGACGGAAAGTCAGCTTTTAACAAAAGGATTATTGTCCAACATTGATCAAATGTTGCTTCTAATCGTAATTTGTACAATATCTTATTAAAAGGAACACTAACGAAGCATGTTGAAAATCAAGACACAGCTAACATGCTGTTATCGTTGTTACACTTGTTTCTCACAATTCAGTCATTATTTACATGATTGATATTTCTCTTCTTTTCGTTTCAACAAGAAAAAATATATATTCAAAGGCTTTCTTTCCATCTACTTTCAGATTAATTAATTACATGACGTTATTGTTCAATTCAAGTTCTGTCACGAGAAATAGTGATGACTTGTAATTTATTTGAGGTTTTATTCTACCTTAAAGTAGCTCATTAACTTTTTGTTGGAATTTGTATAATTCTTTGAGGAAGATGATTTTATGAGAGCCACAAAAAAGCCCTTTGTATAGGCACGCATTAATAATTACCGTAACTCACGTATTGGTAACTTCATCTAAATGTATGAATACTTTTTTGTCCCAAAACCAACGTTTTCCAAGAGCTTTTATTTACCCTTGAGTATTATCATTTATTAAAACAATTGTTTTCCGTAATTGGATGTAATAAGAAACCAACATGCTTTAAAACCAGAATGTTAACATTCTTTTGGAGTCTTAATTACTCTGAATAATATTTTTCTTATGAAACATCAAATAACCTTAGCAGAAAGGCAAAATATTCTGTTGTTGTCCTTCACTTATGTTTAAGACGAATTTTTAACCGAAAGATCAGGCGTAACTGTTTACACATACAAACATGTTTATGAGTAAAAACAAAAATATTATGAGCAATAATTAACCTTTGCGTATCCTATCAAAGCATATCAAAAAGAATAACTAGGTTATTTATATTTGATCATGTTAGAAATATTCCAACCAGCTACCATCATATTTGCGACGATTATTGTAAATGCATCACCACTGTCGATGGCATATATGAAACCTTTTTAGCAACGTTTTATATATGAGGTACATGTATTTGACATTTTTCTAATGTTACTAAAAAAATCAATAAAAAGACGCTTCATACCAATCTTGAAAAATGCTTTCAAATACGTGTTGAGAGTCATGTTTTTAACCAGAATTGCTCTAAAGCATTTCATAAATGTTTCTGTAAACGTTTATCTTCAAAAATTTTCAGATATCGTATTCAAAAGGTTTTCGGAATGTTTCTGTTAAACATGTTTCTTAGAAATTTCAGATAACTTTATACAAAAAGTTTGTGTTTTCTTGGAAGTTACCTGTACACGGGGAAGGTGGATGTTTTTCTACATTTCAACTGTCAATTTACTTTCGGTGATTTACTACTAGAAATCAGATTTGGGATATCACATATGAAAAAGAGTTTTCTCGGGAAGAAACTGGTCTGAATTGCAAGGTAAAATTCTGATGGAGCACATTTTCCTATTTATCAATAGTTGAGAGTCTTATTGTCGAAAGAGATCACGTGAAGGATTATGTACGTTTATCTTTTTCAGATCGTGAATGATAAAGCCCAAAAAAGATTGTCGTAACTTATGGCGTCTCTATTTGATGTATTGATGCATTGATATGTTATAACCAAATATGCATAATTAAAAGGATGACAACTGAATGTTGATGTAAGAAGCAATAGTTCTGGGAGAGCATTTTTAGCGGTAGTTTTTAAATGAGTTCATAATAAGGAATTATCTCCCTTAGTTCGTGAGCACATGTTTAATCATGTAGAAACAAAACTGATTGATTCAACGATGAATATAATGTGAATATGAGTAATGTAACACAATCGCATGGTAAAGTCAAAATAAAATGTTTAAAAGTTATCAATTATGTGTTTCTCATGATTCAGGAATAAAGGAACACTTATCATCACGGAGCAATTTCTTCACGTTCATTCACGAATATATATGGTTTTCTTTAAGTAATTTTTTTAGAAAGGAATAAGGAAACACAAACACGAAACAAAGAACTGAAACATGGTAGGAATGGCTACGGGTCTCATTTGACAAGCTTTATTAACACTGCTAGGCAGCAGATAATCGACAGACCATGCTAGCGAACTTTAAAACTCCGAGTTTAGTCTGAGAAATAGAAGCAGCAGTAGAATCCCTACGAGGTGAATTAGGTGAGTTAGTGATTAGTGCCGCTTTCAAGATTATTTCACTTATATCGCAGCTGCTAGTATTATTGCAGGGAGAAAGCCCGCAACACCATTGTGGCTATGCATTGCGGTGAAACCTGCGAGCATCGGCTGGAACTAGCGAACCATGGGCGGTACTGAGCTGCATTTCTGTGTAGCATTGCACTTAAACCTGACTGCGTGTAGAACAGTTCTCTACTGCAGACAAAGTTGCAGAGCCCCTGGCGGGATTCAAACCACGGAACCCCTGATCCGAAGCCGATCGCACTAACAACTGCGCTATCCCGCTCCCGAATCCCCACGAGCTTTACGTAAATTTTGAAGAGCTTTACATGTCTGTGATAGCAAATGACGGTCAACGTAAACTAAAAGCATGTTAGTTCTCTGAGAGAATCAAAGTTTGAAATAACATTTTTGATAAATTAGGAGTGCTTTTGACAAATGAATCTGTTCAATCTCTATCAATAATCAAACAAAGACCACCAGTAAACTGTGAGCATGTAAGTTCTTTTCCATGCAGGTCAAGTAAGACTTGTATGCAGTTCAAAGTTGAACAATCAAAACAAATTGTCAAACAATTGGCTGATTAGCAAGCAAAACACATTAAACAGGATCGTTTCATGCACCAGAAGTGGCTTAAAGTAAAAATGATTTATTAATAATGTATTAAAAGTAATGATACGTCAACGCTCAGATTGTTTCACCACTCTAGAGCATGAAAGTTGTTAGGCATCTACCAGTGGATAAAGTGTCAAGATGTAATGAATTTGAGATGAATATAACCAAGAACCGAGAACCTTACTTGTATGGTCTTTTGCGAAGGCTCAGTGACAGAGTTTAGTTTCACCCCTTTGCTATTTTCGAAACAAGTGAGAAAGTCCGTGACAGATATGCATGACACCCCCTCCCAAAGAAATGTCCCAAGAAAATAAAGGTAAATAAACAAAGGGGGATGTCACACCAAGAAAACAACTTAATAATCGACCTTCGTCCCTACCTGTATCTTATCAACATGACATCGACAGTGGCAAGAGACAAACCAAAGTGAACAAATCCCCAAACAAAATATGCTACGTCCGAAATGTCAAGAACCACATTACTCGCGTGATTGTCCTACTTATGCAGACAAGTTGGTGAGGGAAAGACAAAGTGACAAAACTCCATCTGTTAATGAACTGTGCTAGGATGGTCCTTAATGGGAGTATCAGTGAGTGATTCTAAATCAAGTTCACGGTCATTAGCGATGAATAAATGCATAAGAACATTGAACAGTTCTTGAAGACAAAGTATTCTGGAGTTGTCTACAGAACCAGCGTCAATTGAGGACCGTAGAGCCGAAGTGATACTGAAATCAAGCACAAGTTTTGTAGATATACACCATCAAGTCGACATGTTGGGGAAGTCCAAGGATAGTGCTCAAACGAGACAAAAGATAACAAGACAGCTGCTGTTAAGCGTTTCAGGTTTTCAGCTAGGGTGCAAGTGAACAACAGAGACTTTTTCAGACTTTTTTTCAGCTAGGGAGCAAGAAAATTCACACCAGAAGAACTGTCAAGTATACCAATGCGCACATGGTACTTACCACGCCATGGAGTTACAAGCCCAAACAAACCTGACAATTTTTTATGTATGGGCATCATTTTGAAACACATCTTTAAAAAACTTATCAAATGGTCCATTGATTTAGTGAACAAAATATTTGGTGCCATACAAAGATTCTGGTTTTACTAATTAGCAATCACAGCAGAGAACAATTCTTACAATTTCCGGTTGAATCATCGAGCTTTTAATGATCTGTCCTAGCATTGTTTCAAATCTAAAAGCTGCAGTTGTTACATGTTAGCGAATTTCCCTTAGATATTCATTTAAACATCTAAACAACTATCGAAAATATCACTAGTTAGTTGTGCTATCAACAATATAGTTTTCCAAAATGACTATCGATACAGTACAATCGGAGATGAGTTCCATAAATTGTTACACCCCTAATTTACTGTAACCTTATGGTAAATGCAATACATCGATGGTTGGATCATGTCAAGTAATCGGCAAATTCTTTTCTGCTAGAACTAGGTCAGTTTGTAATGCTCTTTTGAACGTCACCGTTTGCTACAAGACAATGGACTGAATCTTGATGACCCTCTGACGTCATTCTCAAAGCTAGCCACCAGTACAAAACAATGGACTCACCCTGAATAAATTTAAGGCTCTGATAGATACAATCTGCACATTTTCCGCCAGTTGCTTCAACATGGCGCCATACATTCTCTCCTGTCTCCTGGTTTGCACAGGTAATTTTTTGTAAAGACTTTATTTTATATTTATTGAGTCTTGCTATTACAATCCCTCCCATGACTGAAAAATGAAATTGTTTTATTAATTTGAATTTTTATTAGAGACCATTAAGGTTTGATGCTAAAGACTTATGTTCTTGTCATTAAATTATGTTTTCGGGTGAAAACGTCATACCAGTGTTTCCACGGGATGATATTTTTTGTATTCATAATCGTTTCATTATAACTTTTACTTTTCAATTTGGTTCAAAAATGTAATTTTAAATATTTTGAGGTATTAAATCGTTTGAACAATAAAAACTCATTCATTTCATGGAAATTTTTATATGGTCATAAGATGTGATGTATAAAGCATGCATTAACTAATAGAGACCTTCTCATTAAACAAATTATTAACCCTTGAATATCGTTGTCAACGGGACGATTGTTGCTATATTTTATTGTTTATTAGCATTTTACTATGCTGTTACGCATACATATATATATGGGTAGGAGGCCTTTCGTACAATAAACATTTTTGACTTCTTTGATGTTTGTAAGTATTTTCCACTTATTTCTATTACCGATAATCCATTCTTTTATGTTGCACAACAAACTTCTTTTTCACTTTTTCAACGCAGGTATATTTTAGATATTTATTTGGAGGGTACAAAACGACCTTCCATTCTATAGTATTGATATGATACTAACATCAAGTAATTCCTTTATAAAAGAATGAATTTATATGGTATAATTTAGTATTTTTCTATCAACGGTTCGAAGGGCCTTTTTCATTGCAATAATATTATCCCAAATTAAACGGTTTTTATATCTTCAGTACCTAAATGATATCCATGTTACAGTGTGTCTATTCGGGGTTAATGGCGGCGAAGTGAACACGACACACCGGTCAGTGGTGGAAGGAGGAACAGTGGACGTGACCTGCTCATATGCTCTAGAGGGCTCGGAGGTCATGCAAGAACTCTACATCGACACTTACGTACGAAGCAGGGGTTTTCTTGACGTGGCAAAATTCTATCCAAACGGCACCGCCCTCTATGCCCCCTACGGAGCAACTCTTAGGAACCGGACCTCTCTCGTCTTTGGTGACTCCTCCGTCACGTTAAGATTCAACTCCGTACTGTGTAGCGATGAAGGCGAATATTACTGCAACCTTCAGACCAACGATACGTACTCCTACTTGCATATGGAGCTCTTGGTTAAAGGTAAATTCTTATCTAGATACCTTTTGATGCACGTGTTAAATTACGTAGGGAAAAATTTAAACTCAAAAAGTTTTTAGTTTGATAAAAAAAACATACATTGTATCTAAAGGATAATTGGATGATGTTAGCAGTTTAAGAATTAAAATTTTATTTACGGATTCTGGATATTTTCATCCATGAAATCTTGTTAGTTTGGTGTCTATAGATGAAGATGTATTTTACAGGTAAATGATTATTTCAATACCTCTCGATGCACGTATTGTATTAAATAGAAAAATTGTGCTACGCTCAAGTCTTTTGTCAGCAACGATTGATGTTTGATTAAAAAACATACATTGAATCTAAAAGATTATTAGATGATGTTAGCAGTTTAAGAATTGAAATTTTATTTAAGAATTTAATTCATTTATAAAATCTTGTTATATAAATAAGAATTTAGTTTTTTTCCAACTGGACAGATTGTGATTTTGGAATGTATTGTATAACAAAAGTTACCAGTTACACCGTCTATAAACATTAGACCTAAACTGATTAGGAATTGCAACTTTGCAATTTGTAACTCACCGGCAATCGCCGATAAGCAACATTACCTATTAAAATGCCTATAATTTTATTAAATAAGAACACATGATACTCCGATATATCAAAGAAAATGGCCAACTCTTGTGAAATTCAAACTTTTTGTAACCGTAAAGGATTATTCATTTGTAAAGGATCAGTCACGTTTTATTTAACTAGAACGGGATACATTTTTCTCGGGACAATGTCCATGATACACAGATCTACTATTGTAGCAGGTTGCGAAAGAAGGAATCGTCTGTTATGCTCGGTTAATATCATCTTTGTTTACGGATATGAGGGCGCATAAGATTCGTGAGAAATTCAGAAATTATAATTGTTTTGTCAGAAAAAGGTTTGGTTTTACTCTTTATCTTTGCAAACCTGCTTATGTTATTGTTCCATTATCACCAGTTGTACTTTGTCGGAATAAGATATCGATCTATTGATTGATACATCAAGAGAACCTTCTACAAAATTTTGTTTGAAATCACAAATTCTCAACCCTTGATCATGAAAATTGGACATGATTAACTCCTTTTACCTAAGGGAAGAGTTGAATTTAGGAAATACAATATGGCCAAAATGAGTGACAAGATCATTTTTGTCAAAATCCTTTATCTTAAGAAATTTTTGTTTCTTCTGAAAATGCGATTAAATAACAACAACCGGTTATTTCCTAGTATCGATGATAAAATATATATCATGATATAAAAGCGAAAGCTTAAAAAAACATTTCACATTATTTTCTTGTTTTCATGTGATCAATTATGTATTCGCTAACTTTACATCTAAACTCAATCAGTACCAAGTCCTTTATTTTATGTAGGGTTGCGAACTATCTTTTTTATGTATAGAAGGTTTGATGAACATTTAAAGGTTTTGACTAATCGAAACGTCTCTATCAAAACGAGATAATGGTGTTTTCAAATGGTTTCACATTCCATTTAAATTTAAAAAATAATTATATCTGACAAGTGTGACATCAAAATCCTTTATCATTTGTTGAGGATGCCGGTTGACTGAGTCTTTCGTACTATTAGTTTTGAAACGGCGGCGCATGATTGCTAAAAACTAAATTCGATTGCACTCAATTTAATTCTTCCCGTCTAGCCTGATAAGTGCACGTACAGGAACAGAGGTTAGTGTAACAAATGGTGACTTGAGGTACCCCTGAGGAGAAAGATTGAATGTTTGCTGGAATTAACGAAATAATGGCATCTACCAGGTGTTTCATCAAAACCCTCCCTAATGCTTGGGAAGGATGCCGGGTGTTTCGAGGAGGGACAGAAGATTGAGGCGGCGTGTGTCAGCCTAGTTGGAAGTGACACGGCCTCCTTTGTCTGGCATGCGCTGCGTCTTGACAACTCCTCAGAGGTAAAAGGGTCAATATGCACTTCATTATTATCATTATTATTTCCATCATCCTCTTCATCCTATTCCTACTCCCCCTCTTCCTCTTCGTCATCTTCATCATCGTCATCATCAGCATCATTAGCATCATCATCATCCTCACAATCCTCCTCCGCCTCTTCTTCCTCCTCCTCCTCCTCCTCCTCATCATCATCATAATCATCATCATCATCATCATCATCATCATCACAACCACCAAATCCACCACTGTGAACTCTATTAAATCACAGCAACGTTCGCAACATCTTACGCCCTTGTTAAACCACCACGGTAAAAATCACAGTGGTAAAAATGATAACCTTTATCACAGTTTTCCCTACATCGTCAGCAGACGCTGATATTAACCCTCTTATTCCTCTTCATCATCAACACCAAAAATCATACCCACAACTTTCGCCACATCCACCAAAACATCACCACCATAACCAGCATCCTATCATCCAACAAACCTTCAACACAACCACGAACATAAACAAAAACACAACCACATTCCATACCACACTTCGTTATTGCCATCAACATAACTCACAAAACTCACCATCAATTAAACATAATCTCATCAAACACCCCTACAACCAACAACTTTCTAAATCACTTTATATACCATCATAACCATCACCATGACAAACACTGCCCACTCCAATCGCAACACTTCTCAACTTCGGTAAGCATTGAAAATTTAAGGATGAAATCATGGCATGAAACATGTCCTCAAGGGAAATTCATTATAATGCGTTTGGGCTGAACTAAAGATAGGAATTTGGCTTTCTAATTGAAAAAGTATATGAGATACATGAACAATTGGAAAAATAGTTCAACCGTACATTTGTCACTCTTGTTAGGAGGTAACACGGTTTGCGGACCCCGGTCCTCTGTACAGAACACACCCCGACACTTGCGGCTACAAGAGGGTCAGTCACATCACCTTCAACGCAACAGCGGCTGACGAGGGAATGACGTTACGCTGTTCTGTGGTAGACGATGATGACGTCACTTTGTCACCTGGCGAAGAAGAGTGTGGAGACCTCTGCGCCGAGACCAACGCATTCTCCTTAAAACGTGAGTTATCCCCCTTTCCTGTCCGGAATAATGACCATATTTGACTGTGAAGAATGAAAAACATTAAAGCACTAAGGAACTATTCCCCTTAAACACGCCATCGCTTGAATGCCCTTCATCGTTTAAAGCATTTTTTTATGGATGATTCGTAGAAGAAATAATTATTGATATTTATATGACTGTACTCTTCACTTTAGTGATTTTGCGTTATCCGGGATTTCAGCATTATCGCCCATGTATTCATTGATGATGTGACAACAGGTTTATATGAACAATAAAAAGCCAATTTAACGGCAATGTGTCAGTGAAGATAGTATCGAATTCTTGTTTCAATCACAGCTGGTAGCTCGTGGCTATCTACTACTTATATGTCAATGTAAAACAGTTAAAATTTGAGCCTGAAATATATATATATATATATATATATATATATATATATATATATATATATTAAATATAACATACTTCACATAGTCGTTTGAAGAATCATTTTAATCCGATACTAGTATTTCGTCAATAGTATTGTTTATAAAACGCTTGTAATGCGATGTTAACGATCATATCGTTTCATCCCTGATGAGTCAATACTATTGACGAAATACTAGTATCGGATTAAAATGATTCTTCAAACGACTATGTGAAGTATGTTATATTTAATCTATATGTGACCTTGCGTTTGAACCAATTCAACTTTTCATATATATATATATATATATATATATATATATATATATATATATATAATATAATTTACCGAACTCAACGGTCCTGTCATCCAGGTACTGCCAATATTGTTACAGTCAGGAATTGTCATTTGCTGGACCATGTACGAGGCATTTGCTTTGTAAGATCACACGGTTTCGTGGGAGCAACGCGGAGGTATTTGGCTGAATATTTTTCATTTTGAAATTTGATAACCAACTTTCAGGACACCCCGAGGAGCCGGTGATAACAGTGGTCAGAACAACCTTTTGTCCAGGTGACAATATGATGGTTGCCTGTTACGGAGATGTTGGTGATCATACTGGTCATTTCCAGTGGTTCAAGCACGTGCCTGGACAAGACCCAGTCAATGTGACGTCACAAGCTGATACCGGAAGTCCCTACAAACGCCATAACTCGTGTCAATATGAGCGTGCCACCGTGCTCCTAATGCCGGCCGACCCTGCAGAGACCGGTATGGTTGTCAGATGTGTACTGCACAGCGATGAGTATGATATAACGGCGACACCTGGCGGCGAGTGTGATCATCACTGTGCTGAGACCGTGCCTTTGACCATTAAAGGTAAATGTTCAATCGAATCTATATAACGATAAACTGTTAAATGCAGCCACAGGAAATCCTGTCTTACTGATTTTACAATACTTATTTTGTTTTTAATCTTAACAACAAATTCAAAATTCGTTTCCGGAGCAAGACCCAAAACCGGAAGGCGTAGGTTAATTAAATTTAATGAAATTTATCATATTTTGGTGGTTTTCAGGTTCAAGGTTGTTGAGTATAATGGTTTGATACAAAATTACTTACACAATCAGTTTGGGTTTTTAGTTCATTCTGGTTTAACTGATCATTCAACTTATGTAGGGCCGGGGAAATAATTTATATCCCAATGTGTCGTGATATCAAGTGACACTCATTGACTTCAACTTCAATCTTCAACTCATCTGATATACACGTATAGAATGGAAATTCGTTTATAATTCTCTATAAAGATATAGTTACAATATATCCTTGTTATTCTATTTTTAGAAAATAATAACTATAACATCCGCAGACCATTCAATTAGAAACAATGCTCAAATATAATCATTTTAACTTCACTTGTTCAATGATATAGTACACCACTTGTTCTAGTGATTTAGTTTCCTCCTTGGTATTTCAGACATAATTGTATGCTATCAATTTGTTTACATAAGGTGAACAACCTAAATAGATGCACTGGTATGTGGCAGAAATGTTGTCACCAACACCTTTCACATGTGTGATATGTACGATGAACAATGAGGCATTAGCAACATATACATTCTGGTACACGAACCTGACCCTACGCAGTGGACACAACAACATTACAACGTTTAAAGTTGCTATTTAATAAATCAAATTGTAATTATATTCAACGAGGTTCTCCCTTGTTTACTGATTTCAAAGGAAGCGTTAAATTTGGAAGCTGTTCGTGAATAACAATATAGACATTTAACCCCATCATGGGGTCTGTGACCGTCAAATACGAAACATAGGAAGACGAAAGCGGATGAATTGATGGGGTAATTGCCCGACACACACGTGTTGTTAACTTATCTATTTTATGAGTGACTCATGGGCTGCTTGATCGGTTAACATGCTCAAACGTACTTGAATTAAAGCCGCTCCAGCAACAAAACAGATTGAACCATCACGATAAAAAAACAAACAGCGAAAGTGATATGAATATGATATAAGAATGTTATGAGATATTGTA
Source organism: Phorcus lineatus (assembly GCA_921293015.1). NCBI lineage: Eukaryota > Metazoa > Mollusca > Gastropoda > Trochida > Trochidae > Phorcus > Phorcus lineatus. The sequence goes on along the minus strand of OV121098.1, from coordinate 26,358,319 downwards.
AAAGTATATAGAAAATAATAATTCAATAAATTTATGACACTTGTAGGTAATGTGATTATAGGTTTTGCTTGGGACAAATGTTAAGTTCCGATTATTGATTGATGAACTGATTTGAATATTTCAGAGTGATTTACAGTGCTCAAGGAAAATGTCTATATGAGACAACTTCTTATAAAAAGCCATTTGTATGATAAAATTTGTTTGCTCTGATTGGGTCGAACATGGAACACCCGTAATAAATCGCGTCCTACGTGGAGTGGCCTTAGGGTAAATCTGCTTTATCCTATGTTATCTTCTGAATTTAGCAACGTTGAGATACGCTTCGTTATCTGCATTTTCTAAGTTCTATTAGTCTTGTAGCTACCCATTGTGACAGCGATAGTCAGTTGCGACCTACTATTTCATTAGCAATTGTGATAGTTTATTACAAAATGAAATAACACAAATTTCAGGATTAACAGTGTTAAAAGTTTTTCCATAATGATTTCAAAGTTTCCCTCAGCATGAAGCAGGGATCAACAGGGATCACTTCTAACATGTTTGGAATCTAAAGGCTGCATTTGTTACCAATTTCTCTTATAGAGTCAACTATATTAGCCGTGCTAACAATATTATCAATTGTTTCTTCTCAAATACTACCGATAAAATATCATCAGCACAGGGCTTGAGAGAAAATAATAATTTCTTTATTATTTTATTAATTTAAAACAAAAATAAAGATATATCATTATGTTGACCGTTACTGTGGATATAAACCAAGTATTATTTACGAAAGTTTTTAATTTTTTTTATTTTATTGCAGAGTTAATGATATTAAATTTTCTTTTTTTTGATCCCCTCTTGGGGAATGCGAATTCGACCATGCTTACCACACATCTGTCCCTTGTAGAAGTAGTGTAAAATCACCCCTTCACAAAAGTATCTAAAACTATGGACAGTAAATAAGTTTTCAAAGAATTTGGTGAATGATTCCAATTTTCAAAAATGATGATTTTACATAGACTTTCTTACACAGTGAAACTTTTGTTTAGCATCTGTATGCTGCTTAACATCGGATGAAACATAAGTATTGACATATTTTCCATATCATGTACATATCACTTTTACCTTGCAACGATTGTTTCGCTCTCGCACGGGTTATATAAATTTTACTCTCATTTCGTTATAGTTTAGGTCACTGCTATTATCGATCACGAAAAACTTGTAAAGCATACACGTTCTTATTCCTACCAGTGGTTGACAACACGCTTTACAGGGAAACATACGGTATAGTAATGTATCTGAAAATTGATTTATCAAATATGGAAACTTTTAGAAAGACTAAAGCTGATATCGTATGTTCTGTTCTTCTGATTTCACTTATCACAATACATTGACATGCATCCTTAAAGACATTATCATTTAATCTGTAAAAGGTCGATAAAATAATTTATTCTGAGTTAACAATTTGAAATCGATTTCTTCAGAAGAAATATTTTTGGACCTCGGGCAAGATATTTTCGTGGATGTCATTCAAAAACATGACACCTCAGTTTTGTCATTGTCTAGCCTAATTGTTTAATGTTTGCGATATCAAAATCGTATTGACGTGACAATGCGTTGCTATAACAACGTTATGATATCGCCGCGAGTTAATCAATTTGGATTGTATTTTTCAGTGATGTGGATATGTTACTTTTTCTTTTAAAAACTTTACTAAATTGTTATTCTCTACGAATATCAGTGTTTACCTTATTCCATTCACATCTTCTTGATATACATAGGGCTATCGGTAATACAAAACATGAAAGTATAATGAAAAATTTACTTTGCGGGCTTCGGCTCTGTCCAAAAAGCAGATTGCATTTATCTTCACTTTGTCACGTTTCAGAATCCTGCGAGAAGCCGGTGCAAAATGACGATGGGCCAGCGAAACCTAATGAACCGCCAAAATCAGGAACGATAACTCTGCCTCTCAGCATCACTCTGTTTGCATTTCCCTTAGTTATGTTCTTAAAGTTAGCGTTTTGAAGCACAAGCACAAAGAAAGAAAATTTTTCATCTGCATAACTTTGTTAACATAATCTCCATATTCAACGAAGCATAAAGTAGCGTTTTAGGTTTTTATCAACAGGCTCCTACGTTTCGGACGTTAAGTGTTTTATTCCTCCAAGAAAACTTTAAACAACATAGCATCTATTATTCTCGGTCACCTTGGGTTTTTTGTTTCGATTTGGGAGGGTATCCGACCAATTAGCCCTATTTGCCGAGACTATCGGAACACTAAGCAATAAAGGCGAAGAGTATCGGAACACTAAGCGATAATGGCGGAGAGTATCGGAACACTAAGCGATAAAGGCGGAGAGTATCGGAACACTAAGTGATAAAGGCGGAGAGTATCAGAATACTAAGTGATAAAGGCGGAGAGTATCGGAACACTAAGTGATAAAGGCGGAGAGTATCGGAACACTAAGTGATAAAGGCGGAGAGTATTGGAACAATAAGCGATAATGGCGGAGAATATTGGAACAATAAGCGATAATGGCGGAGAGTATCGGAACACTAAGTGATAAAGCCGGAGAGTATCGGAACAATAAGCAATAATGGCGGAGAGTATCTGAACACTAAGTGATAAAGGCGGAGAGTATCGGAACAACAAGCGATAATGGCGGAGAATATCGGAACACTAAGCGATGAAGGCGGAGAGTATCGGAACTCTAAGTGATAAAGACGGAGAGTATCGGAACACTAAGTGATAAAGGCGGAGAGTATCGGAACACTAAGTGATAAAGGCGGAGAGTATCGGAACACTAAGTGATAAAGGCGGAGAGTATCGGAACACTAAGTGATAAAGGCGGAGAGTATTGGAACAATAAGCGATAATGGCGGAGAATATTGGAACAATAAGCGATAATGGCGGAGAGTATCGGAACACTAAGTGATAAAGGCGGAGAGTATCGGAACAATAAGCAATAATGGCGGAGAGTATCTGAACACTAAGCGATAATGGCGGAGAATATCGGAACAACAAGCGATAATGGCGGAGAATATTGGAATAATAAGCGATAATGGCGGAGAGTATCGGAACAATAAGCGATAATGGCGGAGAGTATTGGGACATTTAGCCTTAACTCTGAAGTGTATTGGAATTCTAAGACCCAAATGCAAAGAGAATCGGAACACTGATGCAAAATTACGGAGAGTATCTGAACAATTGGCTACAATTGTGGAGAGACGATCGGAACAATAAACCCAAATTGCGGTGAGAATCTGATCGGTAAGCAGTATCGGCACAATAAACCCTAGTTGAACAAAGTATCGGAACAATAAGCCCAAATTGCGGAGTGTATTGGAATGAAAGGCCCTGATTGCAGAGAGTATCGGAACAATAAACCCAAATCGCGGAGAGAATCTGATCGGTAAGCAGTATCGGCACAATAAACCCTAGTTGAACAAAGTATCGGAACAATAAGCCCAAATTGCGGAGTGTATTGGAATGAAAGGCCCTGATTGCAGAGAGTATCGGAACAATAATCCCCGTGTGACCGAGGATCAGCAAATACTAGTATTGGGAGAAAGGTTTTCAGACATTTCTTATATCTGCCGTCAGACGATATCACTCAATTATTTGATAACTACACAGACGCAGTGCTTTTATTGGTTCATTGTACAATTCTTACAACAAAATGGTCCAGAAATTATTTCAAAGCAGCAAAGGAACTCTCATTTGCTTACATAGAAGAAAGTAGTTCCTGAAACTAGTGACGAAATGTTTAGACAATAACTAACGGGTGACGGAGAGAGACAGATTTACCCCCCAATCAATCAATTTCGTAATCCTCTTACCTTGATTATCATACACAGGAGATGTGTATTACATGTTGATTTTTTATTCAGTGAATGTTAATTAACCGGAATCATTTTTTGATTATTTCATAATTCTATCAAAATCATTTTAAAATTTTACTATTTAACATTTGGGCTGATGACGTTTTAACAAACCGACTGCCCTGTTTTCAGAATATTTATTGTAGTTCAAATTTAGTCGATATTTGTAGTATTTTTTGTTTGAAATATGTCGAAATAAAGGAATTTGCTTCTTGTATTGTCTGTTTGTTTCAAACAACTTTCGGTTATGTTTTGATTACCTTAAAAGAATAGTTCTTAACCATTATTCCTCTCAACATAATTAGAAGGAGCATTCTTACCTGAAGGTAGAGTTTGAAATGAGCCAGTATCTCATATCATGATAACACATTTTTAAACACAAAAATTACTCATTAGCCAAACTAAAGTGACGGATCTTCAATTAAGTGCCTAGAAAATCAATATAATATCCTAGGACATCAAAATATTGAGGGCTTCTGAATCTTGCAGGCACATATGGTTTAGTAAGAATATTGTTTTTGAAATATCGTTTGGGTTTAATTTGTTAAGTTTAATTTTAAATGAGAGAAGAAAAACTTCTATTGAAAAAAAAGTCGATATTTTCCTTAATTGAACCAAGGTATTGAGAATGAAATTCAAACAACACTCTTATACTAGTGTTATTTGGAATGACGACATTGATATACGACACCGTTTTCAAGAATTTAATTAAATTATAAATTCTGTATTTTTTATGTGTAAAATTGATTTTGATAAAACGATGTCTCCCCAGCAAGGGCGGCACGAGTTGTCTTCCCTTGTAGAAGGTGCTTAGTTCTAACGCTTTCGCTCAAACTCGGCCGCTAGCCGCTCTCGCATATTTGTGCATGAATAGGATATTTCATACATGAATACTAACATGGAGTTAACCAAGACGAACGACCTAAGCGGAAATCGGCAGGGAATAAATTGACAGGTATTCTTGAGGCTTTGAAGGAGGAGGAACCGGGAGAAAAAGAAGCGGTAAGCGACATGGACATATGGCGGGCGGCATGGCAGGCGGGCAGATGCCAACTGGTGAAGGATACATTGAAGATCTAAACGAAGAATGTCAAGCCCTTGAATTAGAAATTAAAAAACTTGAACTTGAAGATAAAAAGAGACAACTTACCGAGAAACTACAAAAGCTTAAATCCGGTGCCCGTGCTCCTGACGTTCAATTCTCTATGTTACATACTGATAATTAACACACTATTGTCGATTGTCTTTGTTAAGTTACCATACACACGCTTACAGAGACCTTCTCATTGAACTTATTGAAAACCTTCTGATAGCCAAGCTGTAAGACCATCAGTTAACTACTACTCTAAAAGGACTGCCCTATCGGTTTTTCTTGTGGAAACCAAATTCAAAGGAACCATCAAGTCTGTAAATGACCATTATTAGTACATGATTATAACATAACCCAAATGAATCAAGTTACTAAGGATAACGTTTTTGTTGATTTTAATTTGAAAACTACAATATGAGATATTGTTTGTAAGTCTTGGCTTAAAAGTAATAGTTAGGATATAGAGGTCCAAACTACAACCTTCTTTAAGACTTTGTAGGCGGAAATTAAAATGTAATGATCGTGAATGCCGAGCTAGACTCTATAAATACTCACTCACTTATCGCATCTATTCATGATATACATTTCCGTCCTGTTTGTAAAGCTTACAGTCATCGCTGAAAAAGGAACGTTTTTGTGAGTTTTGTTGTACCTATAAATGCATTTCATCTTCTTTACGATAATAATCTTAACATAACAATCATTACATGGTAATACAGTGTAAACTTCTAGCTCAAACAGCAAACTGCCATCTGTTACACTAGAGACCAAAGTGTAAGAATGAAATCCCGGCAGCGACAATTATGCACGTAGATTTGAAACTCTCTACAATAGGAACTGTTTGCACTATATCCCGTTTTGAGATGTTAAAGTTTACACTCGTAGTGAGAGAAAACATAATTGTCAACAGCCTGTTTGTAGTCACTGACCGCCATTTTGGTAGATAACCGTGTTAGTATCTTCAACGAAACGGCGCATCTCTTTGCAATAAAGAAGTTGTAAATCCATAAATTTCCTTATTTGTTCATCATACCAACTTCTAAAATACCCCTTAAAGGATCTAGACGGTTTTGGTGTGATGTCTTGGACTCCTTCCAATGATATTGTCTGTTGACCTTGAGGTCGTTGCTGTTTGAGTCCTTCAATGTCACCAGCTAACCTGCATGCCTCTATCAAGATAGTCATATCTGTGTGTATTGATTCAGTCAAAGACTTAATCAATTCCCGAAAATACTCTGCTAAGACATCTTGAAGTACCTTACCCAAAAAGTGTAAATCAGGCGGGGGCTGCTAGCCTTGGCTGCCAGGCTGATTAGAAATCTCTTTTTGCCTTGGTGGCTCCGGAGAAATTCTCTGAAAGATTCTCCCCCCACTCTTCTATCTTAGGGAAGGATGGGCTGCGTGCTTCACATACGTGTGGCATATGTCATTTTCTTTATGTCAATTTGAAACAAAGGCAGTAAAGATGTAATATATTAAAAAGCTTTTTGGGATTTGAAACCATTTTCCATGTATTGCATACTTGTCAATTTGTAAAAATTATATAGAGACAATTGGCAGAAGGTAATATTGATCTCATAAAAGAATAAACTGGGTTTTTTAAGTCATACACTTCGAGTGTTGTCAGTAAAGGAGGTAGCAAAATTACTTCCAATAAATGCAATGACATTCGATGTATGTTTACATGCATAAAATATACTTTCTTGATATCGCATGACAACTTACAAACTAAAACAGTAAATATTCGATACTGTAAAATGTTTAACAATTTTCTTGCAATAAAATTTTTAGCTACCCATCTTGTGGTAAGGATACTATATACACATTTCTAACATGGTTTGCACTATTCACGGACGTCTCGTACATGTTCGTTTCAGATAAAATGAACAGTTCTGAAACAAGGAAATCAGAACTCCGTTTCTTGACTATATTGCCCTAAACACAGCCATCCCCTTTGATCAGTTCAGTTTTCCTATACATATATGTTATACATCCCGTTCCATATGTTCACACGATGCCCTAATAGGCCAATTGAAATTTTTCCAAATTCAAGTGTCAAATAACTTGATAAAAATAACTATTACACGTCCTTATCCTCAGAAGAATACCCAACCAAAAGTTACGGCCACTTGAAAATGTATCTAATTCATATATTGAAACCTCTTCTTATAAAATGAGTCGTAAGACTGAGTTATCTCTCTTCTTAACGAGATTGGAAGTGTTTAATAATTATTTTTAAGGTATTCTTACATAAAGAAAGAAGCAGTAGTTTGAGAAAGATCCCTTCAAGTAGGCAGTAATCTCTCTGCACCATTTGTGAAGCTAACAAGCAAAATGATACAAGTGTTCTCAGTGATAGGCATCTCAGGGAGGATCAAGCGCATGATTCCCTTTAGATTTTGACAATCATTTTTGTTTTAAACAGCTGTTAAAATGGGTACATGAATATAGGGATGTACGGATCTATACGGTCGCGTTTAGCGCATTGTATAGCTGCTTTGAAAGTACACTTCCTATAGGTAGCGCTTTGAGCATGTCCTTGAAGGTGGACAAGGCGCAATTTAAATATCCACATTATCATTATTATTATTATTATTAATATTGATATTAACCTTAAAATTCATTATCAAATCTTTTAACTAATTCTCACCAATTCTCTGTCCGTCCGTTACACATTAAAGATACAAACTTTGTAACCTAACAAATATTTGATTCAAATTTGTCGTCGTACAAAAACTCAAGTTATCAGGTCCTGTCCGGCTCTTCACTTGTAATCTAATCATCTAATTTTAATCAAACTTTAAGAAATGGGAAAAACATGTTTGGCTCATAACTTCCAAAATGATGATTAACACATCTGGTGTAAAGATTCTTCAGTACACTAAGGTTAATGATATTTAACAATTTTATCAATATTTCTTTTAAAGTTTAAAGCTTTAAGATGTGGTGTCTTAGTGACAAACTTTTCACAAGTCCTCTCCAGTTCATAACTTCTCAAATGATTTTGACCAGAGTTGGTATGAGATGCTAAAAAACATGATGTGTCATAATTATCAATTTAAAAATTATTTGTGCAAATATTTTCTTTCTTTGGGAAAGGGTTATGTTTTAGTTATTATGTTATTGATACACAGTATCTTTTTAAATTCATTTTGAAATTTCTTTACGAAATGAGCATTGTTATCTTCAAAACAAGTAAACTTGATCCAAAGGTCATCATGCAAATCTTGATTCAGTGAAATGACATTTGTGCTTGTGTAAATTATGAGATGTATTGGCAAGAACTTTTATCAGCAGCAAATAAATATTGGTTTGTGTCTGAAATAAAAATTCACAGGTACAGTGTAGGCAATATCATCCAAATGTAAGCACTAAATAATTGTCATTTTGTGCATACGCTTATTTTCAGAACTCCCATCATGCAAGATCAGAAGTACCAGACCAACAAATATCCTGACCATCGGACAATATTTACCTTTGAATATAAGCCTCAGTAAATATTATTGCACAAATAGCATTGCTTGGAACCTTCAAATCAGGGGGAAATCTCAGAATATCACCGATTTTCAGAAGCGTGAAGAAACAGAAAATATCACTAACAAGGTTGTCAGATATTCTCCTACTGTGACGTCATCATTTACTGGACGTGTAAAGTTGACCTATAACTGCAATGATGAGACGTATGATGTAAGCTGTGGTGGAGTGGAGGAGCTGAAGCTACGAGGTAATGATGGTATATATGTAATTTCATATCAACCTTGTTATGATTTTAAATATTATCAGGTTTCTCAAAGAAAAAGGTGGAGCTCGAAAATCAAAACCATAATTTACTTGTTAAACAACAGCTGACAACTATGAGCAGTTTTATACATCACTATTATTTGAATTGGCAGAATGCTAGTTTGGAATGTTAGATACAAGTGTACAAGTATATCTCAGAATTTCAAAAGCGTGAAGAAACAGATTAAATCAGTAATAAGGTTGTCATATATTCTCCTACTGTGACGTCATCTCTTACTGGACGCGTGAAGTTAACCTTTTACTGCAATGGAGAGACATATAGTGTTTACTGGGGTGGATTGGAAGAACTGAAGCTACGATGTAATGGTTGCATACTATTATTTGAATTGTCAGAATGAATGTTTTAAATGCTATATACAAGCATATACAAGTATATCATTATCTGTTTTATGCAGACGTCAAATTGCTTTATAAACCACAATAAACTTTTATGTGCGGTAGTATCTGTCACTTTTTTTAAATAACGGAATTATCAAATGGAAATAGACAAAATGGATATATATTCCCTATTCAAAAAGGAATCGAAGGCCTAATAAGCTTATTCTCTTTAGCGTTGTTAAACGGTTTTACTTGAATTTGATTTGTTTTTACCAATTTATTTATAATAAATCTACAAGGTGTATTAGCTGGTGCCTTATTTCATTTACAAAGGTATTCGACGAAACCAACTACGAATTTGATGATATTTGAGTGCTGTCTTTTATAGATGAACTGTTTTACCTGATTCGGAATTTTAACCAATTCCTTTATAATGAATATACAAGGTGTCTTGATAAGTTATTTTTCATAGAGGTATTTGACGAAACAAACTACGAATTTGATATATAATTTTCTGTATGATTTTGAATTTCTCCATCCTAAGTAGCAATCATGAAGGTTTGAAAGTAAAAATAACTAATAAGCAATGTTAAACTTCTGTAAACACACTGAAACATTGATATTACACAGTGACGCTCAGGCGTTTAGAAGTCATTTTCGTCATTTTCTCATGAAATTTGACATCATTATAAGTTCAATTCATAGTACTTATTTTTCATATTCTTCCTGCAATTATTTTTATTGTTTCTTTGGGGTAGACTCTTTCTGTTGGAACAATTGAATTGTTTTATTTTATTCCAAAATATCGCTTCATTAGGACTGAACACATTTTTACAGAAGACATGCAGGATATTGGATAACCAGGTACCTAGCCTAGTAGTTGTGGTTTATAGCCCTCTTTTATCGGTGTTTATAACATCTAAAAGAGCGGATTTGGTCAAGAAATAAACGGGATAATGCTTGATATTAACGATGACTTGCTATTTCAATAAAACCTTATCTATCCATCCCTTAGAGGGACAAAAAATGAATGTCCTTACTGGTCTATGTTTATATAATTCAGAGCCGCCAACACAGAGGGTTTGACCATCGGTAACAACCTAACATTAGAAGCAGCAATAGAGGAATATCCTTGTACATCAGGCATCAGATATGCTCTACTCAGTGGATCTTTAATAGTCACCGAATTCGTCAGAAGGGGCAGCTTATTCTATGCCACATTTGAAGTCAAGCCTGTATATTTGAACAAGCAGTTACACCTGAAATTCACCTGCAACAATGTCTCGGCAACCACCAGGACACTAGGTGTGGAAATACTGTTAAGAAAAGGTACTTCATGAGATTTCTGAATAGCTATTTAATTAATGCCAGCCGAGAAAGACGTTCATCTCCCTCTTTAGATTCGATTCTCTTCTTTAAGTCTAACTTCAAGAGGATAACATGATATTATTTTTTGAGAATGCAAATAAGCAAAAAATATTTTGACTATATTTTAATGATGTAAAGGAAAGATTAAAACTCTTCCCAGTAGCACTGCTTACATGATACTGTCATCGTGTATTCTTTGGTAAATTATTAACGAAATTATATTCCAAATTATTCATTTGAAATCTATGTAAAATTATTTCTCTCTCTATTATAAGCACTCGCCAGTCAGGCCACATGTACACGGGCACAGATGGCGAGACCATTCGATAAACTTAAAACTAATAATTATCTAATTACATGTTCGGCCGCTTGACCTCTCGCTTCTAAACTTCCACGTAGGTTCCCGTCTTTCATAACCAAATTTGTACACGCATGTGCTGCACGCTAATAAAGTCTTGTGCAGTCCACTGCTGCAAGAGATTAGCTTGGGCAACGGCCGGAGACGGACTCGCCGGCTGTCCGACTGTCCGACTGTCCACTCTCAACATCATGTAGTTTTCTAGAGATCACCACTCGAGTCGGGCTCAACTTGGTAACACGACAGGTATGGGGTCGCCCTGGCGTGTACACTGACTTGTGCATGTTCTCCGGCTCAAGTTATTCATGTAACCACACGCACCAATAAAGAAAATGGTCGACCATCACCAAAGCCTGTCAAGTCGTCATTTCAACATCGTCACTGTCGTTGCCTTCATCGTCCCTCGTCGACGTAGTAGTTCCTTTGCGATCAAAGATGGTGGAGAGTTTCCGGGTAGCGTGAGTTTGCTGTAGCTCACGCAGTCCAAGGTACCTAAATTGCAGCTGAGCGACAAGGAACATGGAGACGACAGAAGATGAAGAAACGACAAAGAAACCAAACCTTCCACGCTAATCAGCACACAACCAGCTAACTGAAGTAAGTTCACTCTATCCAGAGCTTCAGTTAGTCGTCATGCGACAATCATCGTCAAGCGCCAGTCATCACAAACGGCAACCAGCCTGACATCTACATACTGGAGCCTGCAGTGAATCAACACCCGACAGAGAATCAACAAAAGTCTACGTTCTACTCGCCATCTTCAAGACACCACATTCAACGCTACTAACGCATCCACCATGTGTCCCTTGAAGACTGGCAAATCAAGAACAAAGACTCTGTGAATAAAAATCTCTATCGGACAATAATTTTCATAATTAAGTGACCATTATCAAAATCAGTTTGTATCAAATGTGTGTTTAAATTATTGGATCCAACAAACAGGTATGTGTGAATTAATCAGCCAGTAATAACGCTTCGAAATAACTTTTGTATGCATTATGTTTATAAGTTTTGTATGTACTGGAGTCGTTGGGATAAACCTTATTTTTTTTCATTTATCAATTTAAATTGTTGACGTCGGTTAGGTTCATGTATCTTCTCATTATCTTACTTCACGGTTGATGAGTCTCCCTATCGCACAATACGACTCCCGGTGTCAAGAGTTTTATTGATAATTTGTTAACTGGTTTTAAAACCCTCTAAAGACATAAAGAGAAGCTGAAATGTTTCCGCCAGTAGTGTAGTTCTCATCATATGGCTCTAATGAGTACTAAGTATCCCGATGTCAATAACTTTGTTCTCTGCATCAAATATACAACTCTTTAAGAGACCAGTGTCGTTCGAAATTGCACTATGCTTAACTGTTTTAAACCAAAATTATTCCGCCATTTCAATATGGAAACAAATTGAATTTTATCATTTGTGATAGTACACGTTCAGACTTATCATGTATCCAAATGCCAATAATCAAACACGATTTCTTGCATTATATATACTCATGTCCAACGTCGTACCTGTTTCTCATAATGATTGAATGTTTAATCTATATTGTCGTTATCATACCAGGCGATTCAAGTTGGTTAGGTTATCTCATATTCGTGCGATCTTCTACGATCCTCCTCTTAATTAATGCGGCCTTGTCGAGTCTCGTCTCACTCAATATAAGACTCCCAACTTGATTCATCTTTATGTTTTTGTCAATACTAGATACATTCACCGTTTATGTAACAATATTACCTTTGTTGCTAACAAATTTCTAAACTGGCTTGATTATCACGCTATATGTTCCATGTGTTATATTTTACTCATGTTATTGATGATGCACCAAAATTCTATGCTTGTCAAGCAATTTTCAATGATCACGTCACACCCAAATATTACTATTTATGCATAATTATTCTTTAAAGAAATTTGAGGACAAATTTCACCGAAAGACGGGAAGCATTGTCATCGTGTATTCTTTGGTAAATTATTAACGAAATTATATTCCAAATTATTCATTTGAAATCTATGTAAAATTATTTCTCTCTCTATTATAAGCACTCGCCAGTCAGGCCACATGTACACGGGCACAGATGGCGAGACCATTCGATAAACTTAAAACTAATAATTATCTAATTACATGTTCGGCCGCTTGACCTCTCGCTTCTAAACTTCCACGTAGGTTCCCGTCTTTCATAACCAAATTTGTACACGCATGTGCTGCACGCTAATAAAGTCTTGTGCAGTCCACTGCTGCAAGAGATTAGCTTGGGCAACGGCCGGAGACGGACTCGCCGGCTGTCCGACTGTCCACTCTCAACATCATGTAGTTTTTAGTGTACACCACTCGAGTCGGGCTCAACTTGGTAACACGACAGGGTTGGGGCTGCCCTGGCGTGTACACTGACTTGTGCGTGTATGTACCTCCGGCTCCAGTTATTCATGTAAGCACACGCATCAATAAAGAAAATGGTCGACCATCACCAAAGCCTGTCAAGTCGTCATTTCAACATCGTCACTGTCGTTGCCTTTATCGTCCCTCGTCGACGTAGTTTTTCCTTTGCGATCAAAATACCTTTAATCCTCAAAGATGCAGAGGCTTGTCATTCGGTGATGGGGCGAGGTGGTCCATCTGTTCCCCATATTAAAACAGTCTGTAGTCATTTTCTTCGGCAAGCTATCTCACTGCAATAAACATGCCACTTTCTACAATTAGAGATAAACGGAAAGAAATTATTTGTTAAATGTTCCTCCTGAATTAATTTTTCGGCACAGTTACAAATATACTGAAAAAAACCTTAAAATAACGATTAGTAAAAGATTTAACGATTTGAAAACCCTCTGTATTCATAAGTCACTAAATGTTGATTTCGTCTTTTGTTACAGAGGGGTTTCTCAAGTACTGGATCAAGCTTGTAACTGGTTTAATAGCGGGGTTTGTAGTAATTGCTGTTTTGTTTGGAATAATATTCTGTCGGAATCGGAGGCATCGTCGTTCTTCGTCTAATGAGATGTCAGTCTACAATATTCCAACTAGTTATAATGATAATGAAGATCGTTATCAAGAACTTATAAGAGTTGTCACACCAAATCAAGTTCAAGATGTGGATTACTTGACTCCCCAGCCTCCCCCAGATACACAAAATCTTCAAAATGTAGAGTATGAGATCATTTAAGATATTGAATAGGTACAATTTGTAGATGCAAAAATTACCCGAGAATCAAATAAAATTAAAGAATATATAAACGCAAGATTTTAAAGAACTTCGTAAATGAAGTTACTTATTTAAACGAGGAACTGTATGCTTATTGTTTATTTACAATGAAATCCTTTGAAAGTTACCCCTCAAGTTAAAATTACTTTTAACGTGGTGCATAAAAAATTCTTTTAAGGAGAGGAACTATTCATCAATATGACTTAGAACGGAATTTTTTATATATGTGAATATAAAATCATTTAATATTATGATATTATAATTATATATATTTATTTATAGTAAGCAGAGCTCCGACGGTGCTGGCGGGTTTGCGCAGTGGTTCGCGCGTTCGGCTTCGTCCGTAGTTCAAATCCCGCCAGGGGCTCGGTAACTTTGTCTGTAGTAGAGAACTGTTCTACACACAGTCAGATGCTCCACTGAATTTCAGCGCAGTGTGACCTCTCGCAAATCTTGAATACGTTTTGAAATTCAGTCATGAACTCGAGTTTACAATAGATAAATGTGTAGGCAACCAATTCCTTTGGTTCGCAATTTTTATTATAGATTTTCATTATTCGGTACTGCGGAGCTTCACTTTCAAGAATTTCACAACGTGCCATGTCGGGTTCAAATAAAAGCTTTTGGCGGGTTGGATTGACTTCCTGTTGGAGGAAATCAATGAAGCTGTGTCCAAGGTGTCCGACACCTGGCTGTTTCCTTCTTCATCTGTTTTAAACAGGATTTCCAAACATACATCAAGCAATTCACCATTGACATACATAAGTGAAGGAAAGTAGAAGGCTTACGTTTCTCCGTAATATAATAATTTTGACAATCGATATATAATCACATGTAATACAAGGTTAATCACACTTACAAATGATACAAATATTTGAAAGCATTACTTTGGTACTGGTCATTTCTAAAAGTGATTAACTCTTCGTCCTAAACAATGGATCACTTGGAGTGTTAAGGAATGTTCAATCGTTGTAGCAACGAGCTATTGAATGTCAACTGTTTGATCTTAATGGGAGTTTACCAATTATAACGAATTATATCATTAAAGCCACTCGTGTACGCCTTTACGGTTTAAGGGGACTTATGCATTCACATAAGCTTTCTATTGATGCAAATAAATACTCAAAATTCTTTACAGTTGACCTGCAATCAACAATGAAAATGTTTAGACAGCCGCTGTCGGCTTGGACATATCAACAAATCTATGGTTAGCTGTGCACAAAACGGATAAATTATGGACAGGTGAACGCAGCTGAACTAGTATTATGTGCAGCTATTGAATTTACCTAAACTCTGAACTGAGAACAAAGAATGAAATATGTTTTATGAAAGCAATATTGTAAATAAACCGATTTAATAACACAACATTAACATTGTTATTAGATTGTCCAAAACGGCTGCCGTTTCCGCTTTTCTGTTTCTGAGCAAAATATTAATATTTCCGATATCGTAGTTCAAGCGGATTTAAAGTTACGTTGCATTGAAAACTTCCGGCCTTTACTACCTGAATACGTAAATATTTGTTAAAAAATTTACGAGGTATATTACTTGAGTGAGTGTCGTGAGTAATATCGAGAGATATGCAGTATCTGTTCATTCGTTCTGTTTACGAAATATTGGTGTGCACTAGTGCGTTTAAAACTGTAGGGGATATTCCATTTTGGAGCATGGTACAAGTGAATGTAAATACAATTTCAAAAACCCTTTCACACAGACAGTATTTATTCAGTTTTCAATGCTATAGCTTCTGCTGCTGGTTCACTTGTTACAGAATACAAATTGCAAGATTTGGACGAAGCGTCCGTAAAATACCTGGAAGGTTTCAACAATTATCATGTATGCTGTACAAATATCAAATTTCTGTATTTAAAATCATATAAGCTATTGAATAAAAGTTTACATATTTCGAATTTTACGTTTTTTAAAAATTCTCTTGCATGGCGACGTTTGTATCTTTTTAATAAGTTGTCAATAGTGAACACCAAACACAATGGGAAAACACAACATACATCCACAGACATTAACCCTTTCAAGTGAAATTGGTTTCCGAAACACAATAATGGTGCGCTCAGCTGCACGTGCATAAATAATGATCTTGAGTAAACAAGAACTTTACATGACAATCAATGAAAGTACACTCACTTTAAATGGAAATTCAAAATGCAATTATGAGTTTAGGTCATTTAGAAGTTTCTAACCTAAAATTTGACATGCTCCGACTTACACAACGGGTATTTAAAGTGTACGTGCTCCTTGCATGGTACAGATTGAGGCAACACGGACCCTTGTGGCAAGGACATTAAACGCGTCACAGTCCGTCATATTCAGATTATGGCCAAGATACCGTAACTTTTATTATTTTCACGATAGACGTCATTTAGTTGGACCAAGGACAACAACTTATGAACGGGACAAATTGATTCGAACAATTGACACGAGACATGTCTAAACAGCTTATCAGATAAGAGCTCGACTTCAAGCAGACATTGGTGTGACAGTGAGTGGGAAGAAAATCCGAAATTGGCTTCACAGAAATCACCTACAGGCTATTTTCTGGTTTCAGTTTAGAATTATTCATGGTATCTTGTCAACAAATTCTTTCCTGTTTAAGATTAATATTGCTGAAAACAACCTATGTACATTTTGCCACTCTGAAGTTGAAACCATAAGTCACCTCTTTTGGGACTGTCAGCATGCACAAACTTTTTGGCAATGTTTTTTGAAATTACTTAATGATAAATGCCCACATGTTCATAACATGAACTTTGACCTACAGTTTATTGTGTTTGGAGTGAGAAAGAATATGTATACTGATGATGTGTTTGATTTGCTTTTGCTCTTGGCAAAAATTTTCATATATAAATGTAGGGTTTTAAAAACCTCTTTAAGTTTTAATCATTTTAGACATTATATCCATAATAGGTATATCATTGAAAAACAGATTGCTTTTAGTAAAAGTAAACAAGACAGTTTTTATCAGAAATGGATGTTGTATCATGATATCGTAAATTCAAAGTAATCTGACTTGAAATTTTGCTTCTTGTGTCCATCATGTAATACTTTATGATTTTAATAATGTCACAACCTCAGAGTGTTAATATATCATGTTATATGAATTAACACAATAGTCAATATGAATGAAATGTGTGACCTTGACCTTTTAAGTTTTAGTATATGCAATTAAGAGATAAGAGAGTGAATGAGTGAGTGATTGTGTTGTCCTTGTACTGTGAAAAAAAAAAAAAAACAGAAATCTTAAATCCAGTATGTTAATTGTCATTTGGACTTCTACTACCCTGGGTAGCAGTCCTAATTGTAACAGGGTTTCTGGAATAAAAAGTTGATAAAAAAAAAAAAAAAAAAAAAAAAAAAAAAAAAAAAAAAAGAAATCACCTACAGGCTGGACATCCTCAAATCATTTCATATTTTAAAGATCGTCGCTTTACAGCAGAAGAACCTTGTCCAAAATTAAATGACTTGAGATGCCTCATGTGGCGTATAAAACGTAGAACCGCGTTATATACTTTGGTTTCAGTTCATTGAAACCTTGATGTTTGACCCGTGTTGTGGTTTTGCACTTGATACGGGAAATTAAATAAATTCCGACATTCCTCTTCCTTTAGCCACTTTAAAAACCATTAAAAATTAGTTAAAGACAGTTCAAATCGGCTTCTTTAAGGTATATCAGAACAAAGGAATTCATTGACTATTTTACGTTGCCTGCATGAATATTGAATACTTGAATTGGGAAGGGGGGATGACTCGTTTAGGTTCAGGAGTCTTGTTAATCACTTTCGTTATGAGGCCGGTGGTGGCGCTGTCAAGCTTGAGGTCTCTTCCCGCTAGTAGGCGTACTTGAACGTGATGTCGGTGTCGGCTGAAAACTCCGAACACCGGATAGAGGTCACGTGACGTGTCTATATTTTGAAATACGTACCAAACCTGTCTCTGGGTGATATCGATCACAGCCAATTCTTTGGAATCGAAGTTCAGAAGAAATCCGTACTTCACTACAAATTTATCGTCCTTCTTGCAGTCCCGTACAGGAGAATGATGCAAAGGGCGACAACCCTGGACTGCCTTGGCGCAGACGTTTTCGGTATGGTTGTAGCAAGTCGTTAGTCGGAGAACCCAACTGTTTCCGCTACCTTCGACGAGTCCACTTGTGTCGGCCGATTCACCCCACGAAACCCCTGCTTCAAAAATGGGCAAGCCGTAGAGATGAACTTTCATCTCACACGTCATTTCCGTTTCCCAATACCTCTGCCCAAGACCCCGTAGGCTCAAGGACCCTAAAGCGCCAGGATATATTTTGAGTCTTGGAGGTCGGCGTGACGTCACAAATGGAGATTGGTACCCAGAAGTGATGTCTTTCGATGCTGCGAATCCGTCTGCAAAAACGTAAAGAACAAAGCATCTGTCATGATATCATATTTCAACAAAGAATAATATCAACATTAGGGACAAATCGATGAATAGGCAATATGTTTATTTTGCGAAAGTGACGTTTGGACAAACAAATGTGCCTTCTTTCTGTTTATAAATGGATGGGAAATTTGAATTGGGCGAAGCTTCAGGTTTTCCTGGTGTATTATTTAGTATTATGATGTTAAAATTATTTTTGTGTTATCCTGAAATATTGATATGTATAATCAGGATATGACTATCATTTCTACATACTTGAATTTTGAATAGGAGTGTAGCCCTCGCGCCTTGTTGAAAAATCTGACGAATGATCAAAGGGAGAGAACTCCTTAGTGCCTGTTAACAAAGTCTTGTTGCTCTTAAGAGAAAAAGGCGATTTTAGGGCATCCGGAAATTGCTGCTGGGTTTCAAGTGAAGCCTGACTTCCGTGTTTACTTTGAACATCATGCCCCTCTTTAGGAGAATTTTGATTTACAAGTCGGTCGTCTTTAGTTAAGTGACACCACCACGTATTGACGCTTTCTTCGCTAAACTGTATCTTTGGACCTAAAAAAAAATCATTTTTCATTCATATGATAAATCATGAAATGATCACAAGACAACATAGAATGGGTATTGTTAAACGAGTAAAACAACAGATAGATTAATGTAAAAGCTCCCATGCAATGTTCCCAACTAGCACTAAAGGAATATAGCGCGACCGACAGTATTATGATGCATTCTTTGTGATGTCGTAGTGGCAAACTTATGTGACGTCACACTAACAGCGGTATGATATTAGTTTTGTATTACCTTCAGGGCTCGGTTATTATAATACCGTTACCGACCTGTTATATTTTCATGAAAAGTTAGCAAACGACACGTTAAAAGACGGTCGCTCAATTTTCCTTTAACTCATTGTATGATTACTAATTTAGTGGCTGGAATACTGTTAATAACTTAACCTTTACCCACAATTCAAGCACACTATCTAGGATTCCCTGTCAAAATAGCATCACTCAGTTTGCCGTATTCACATAAACGAATGTGAACAAATACCCTAGACACTTCAATAAATAGAAAGTCTTCAGCCTCAAGAGATATAAGCATCACCTTCAACGTTTATGACAGCAGTAAAAAATAAAAGTCCGGATTGGACAGATCTAAAGGATGTAATATGAATTACATTTGAGTGTTTTATATCATTTGATGCAAATATTTTCTTTACCTACAAAAGATTTTGTAATATTCATGTTAAGTGATCTTTCAATATTTAATTCCTAATTTTAGAAAGGTTTGTTTATATACAATAAGCAAATTCTATTCAACGTCTAGACGTCTAAATGGGTACGTTGAATAGACGCCTTTAATAGACGTCTTAGCCGATTTAGACCTAATTTAGACGTCTAATAGACGTCTTGAGCCTGCTGGGAATGAACAGGTTTAAAAAAAGTGTAAAACGGAAATATTCTAAGCATTAACCAACTACATGTCGTTTTACACTAGGGGTTGGAGTCAATATTTGAAATAGCCAGCAGTTAGCACTGTTCATGGATTATCAATGTGAGCGATGTCAACACTATATTTTATTTCGAGATTATTAAAATCATGGTGATTACGGTATATATTATTTTGGCATCTTAGAAAAGAAATAAAGTTCGCTCTACCCCAATGTGTTTTGTAGTAAAGTATAGTTTTGCCCTGAACTATTATAGTTAAAGCACGAGGACAGTAACGTATACAAAGCTATTTTGATGTTTTTACCAGACATGTAGACGATGCCTCTATTTATAGTTTCTGTTACGTCACTTCGCAAAATCTTGTGGAATTCACGACGCTTTGTGTTGTGGAGTCTTGTGGAATACTTGACGTATACTTGTGGAATCTTGTTAAAACTTAGGGAGTTTCAGGAACTATGCACTAACTGGGGACTCTTTACTGACTGACTCACTGAAGTTAAAATTAATGAACTTGAGTTGTGGGCCAGGCTATACGAGTACATGACCCCTTCGAAGCTTCCTGTTAGTAATCTCGTGACAGACAGTCATCGTTACACAAGAAAAGTTTTGGTGAGTTTTTGATGTACCTAAATATGTATTTCATCTCCTAAAAGATATTATTCTTACCTAAACAATCATTTCATGGTACCGTTAATACAATGTAGACTTCCAGCTCAAAACGTCGCTGAAGATTATGACGGATATCTATTATTATTTGTTTTCATCATGACTGTAGGCTTTCTCATGTTATATATCATGTTATGAATGCATAGTAAAATCATTATTAATTGGGGTCATATAATCTCATTTTATATGTTAATTTCGCTAAATAATCTATGTGTGCATGGCCAATTTTCGAAACGGATTTTTAAATTAAGCTTTCCATGTTAAAAAATGACCAGTATTTATTTTCATAAGTTCATCAAATATTCTGACCCTTCAATCATTCATTCATCCATTTTTCGTATAACCTTTGTTGGAATTCTAAGAATAAAGTATTGCAAATGAGCTGATACATTGCCTATTCACTAGGAATTAAGATAAAAATTTTTTGAATTAAAATAAGTTTATCAAAATATTTAATTTGCCTCCAAAATGTAACTTTGTAATGAAAGTGCAATGATCGCGACTCGCCTGCCTCATATTCTTTTTTTTTGGATTAGCATCATTTGGAGTAATTGACCATGCAAAATACTTGAAGATGTATCAAGATTCACTTATTGATTGAAAACAATTCCTTAAAAATGTAAGAATTTGCACAATTACGCCTAACATAATATTTTGGTTTCATTTTCTGTACCGAAACAGTTTCCTTGTTTAAATTCCTGAAAAGAAATCATCAAACATACTCGGTGTCAGTTTGAGTTTATGACAATCGAAACACGGGATGTTGTAAAGTTCAAAAAGTCAAGGGTTACATTACATGAATGTCCTTTTAACACAATTCAACATTTGATATGGTAATTTTTGCTTTCAACATTCAAATACATACGGAAATTGTTATCAGTTGCATGTAAGAATGTGGTTGTTATTCGTGACATTTTGCATATTCATAATTAACTTTAAGTTCGATTTGCATGGTCTTGAAATGTAGCTGACATGAACCAGAGTGGATGATTGCGGAATAAAATCGGCATCAATACATTGCAAAGAAAAAAATCTTAAATCATTAGGAATTCGGTCCTAAAAAACTGTAAAAGTAATACAATTGATTGTCATGTAATGAATCCCTGATTTATTTACATCTTCATCAATCCATCCAAAACGGATTCTGGCTTTATATTATTATTAGCGTGATGCTTTCAGCTATAAATAGATACAACCCGGAAGTGTTACCCTTGCCGGAAACGGAGGTACGGAATAAAAACAGCATGGCGACATAACCCCGTTGGTGATTTCCTCTGAACGGATATCAATCCTTGACGTTTACTGAAACTACCCCAGATTTTGGAAAACGCTACGGACCTAAAACATTATAGTCCGTCAAAATCAATGATATTGTTGTTCTCAGATATAGGATTTCTACTACTAATAATTTAGATATTTATATGGTGCCTTTCCACGTGCTTACACATGTTCAAAGTGCTACCTCCATCATTAACCTGAAGGTTAAGGTACCCATATACAAGCTGGGTGGTCTGAGCATAATGTGCATGAAATGCATTGCCAAAGGACACAACACTGTCACCATGTTTAGCTCATACGGTCTGAAAAGTCCCATAGGCTTATAGCATAGCATGTCGTCCGGCGATCTTCTTCTCGAAAATCAATGATTAACGAAATCTGAAATATTTTGTATATACTCATTGGCTAATGAGATTGTAATTCATAGATTTGGTGACACTGCGACCCCTTAACAGCCCCTTTTCTTCATTTTCTCCAGAAGCAAAAGATGTAGAAAGGGGATACTTTTTGCATACACTCCTTAGGTGATTGGGATTCTAATTTATGAATTTGTGACCCTGTGACCCCTAATAAGAGCCTCAGAGACCACGCTCTTGAAACCTATTTTCATTTATTCATGAAGACATCAGAAACATAAGGGCCTAGAAACCTGAAACTCTGTAAAGAGACTCATTAGCTGATTGGGTTTCTTATTTATAGATTTGGACCCCCGCCCTTAAAACTTATGTTCATGTTCTTTATCAGAAGAAATAGTTATAGAAAACTGTTAAGTTGTGAACAGGTTCCTTAGCGTATTAGGATTATATTTTAACCTTTTCCCCAGCTTATTCTCCACAAGGAAAAGACCTACAAAGTTACAAAGTTAGGTAATGGGTTTTTTAATTTGATGATGTTGTGATCCTGGTGAACCATTAACCAGAGGAACCTCGCCCCAAAAACCCATTCTCATCTACTTCGTCAGTAGCAAAAGACATAGAATGCTGAAACCTTGTTACATGTAGGTGAAGAGGATACTATTTTACGGATATGGTGACGTGTGGCCGCTAGCACAAGCCACATAGACCACAACCTTAAAACGTATTTTCATCTCCTCCAGAATCAAGAAGCTTTGTGAATAGATCCCTTTGATGATTGGAATTCCAATTTATACAATTAATGACCGTGTGACCCCAATTTAGGGCAACAGGGGCCAAGAACTAGGAACGTAATTTTATCAGAAGCAAGAGGCCTGATATGGCCGACCCTGTGACCATTTACAAAATATATAATAGATAGCCTGGTGAGCTAGAGAGGCAATTGCTCTATTTTTATGTCTCCATCTAGATAAAAAAGTAAGAAGCAACCATGCTAACCATTACATCACTAACTTTTGGACTGTTGTTATGAAAATCATGCTCATTGAGTAAAAAAACAATTTTGTTTTGCAGCTGTAGTTACCCTGTATAAAAGACAGTCTGCAACGTTTTAGTTTTAATATAATCATTTTATATGTTTCTTCACAGAGGCTCCACTGGTGAGAACTGACAACTGTGTTTCAAGATGGTCAAACTTTATCTGTGGTATATCTTCACCTCCGTCTTGGGATTGTTCAGTATAGGTGGGTACCTTCAGTCTACCACACCCTTTAACATGTCCTTATCAATACAAAAAAGATACCCTTTGTTCTAAAAAATATTACATTACATGTCACATTTCATTTGATTATAGATTGACTGCAAATATACAAAGGTTCGGACAGTGTAACTAGAGAGAGAGAGAGAGAGCGAGAGAGACAGAGAGAGAGACAGAGAGAGAGACAGAGAGAGACAGAGGGAGAGAGACAGAGAGAGAGATAGAGAGAGAGAGAGAGACAGAGAGAGAGAGAGAGAGAGAGAGAGAGAGAGAGAGAGAGAGAGAGAGAGAGAGAGAGAGAGAGAGAGAGAGAGTGTTGATTTCATCTTGTAGTTCAAAGGCAAAATAAGCGTCAACTGTTGATTTCATCTTGTAGTTCAAAGGCCAATAAGCGTCAACTTTGAGAACAATCTGTTTTATTTCCGTTTCGTTTCGTTTCAGTTTAACAAGCTATAAGTATCGCACATTGATGATGGACAAATGTTAAGCGTGCGATACTTCATCTGATTTTAATCAGAGTGCTTCAAGAAGATCTATCATTAAAACAAAGAATGTATTTCGGTCAGGATTTAAGTGAACATTCTTAATGTTGCAGTATATGAAAATCATAGTCGTCAGTTTAGTTATTACATAGGTTGCATTCTTTAGATACTTTTCCACGTGATGAGACTTTAATGCATAATTGTAAAGCAGATATAAAATTATTATAATTGACAACATTTTAGTTTATTGTGAACATGTACAAATAGACTCATGTTTGCATTAAAAGAGGTTTGCATTTGCCATAGATTTTCTTCATAGTTATGAATGGATGTATGAACAATTTTACGCCACTTAAGTTTGGAAGGAAATAGATCTTCTGATATATATTTTGATATATATTGAGAGTAGATCATCGCAGATTGAGGATTTTGAAGAGTTTGCAATTTTAGCACAAAATTTGTTTTTTGCAAAGTTATTACAATAAATTTTACATAGACATTATGAAGATCTTAAGATCTCAATGGAATGAAATATTTTATATATTACCCTGTATGTCACCCTGTATTTATACCTGAAAAAAGCAATAACAAAAAAAACCTATATATTTACATATATAATCACTTCAATATACCAAATTCAGAAAAAATCGACCATTGGTTGTTTTTCTTTTTTTTTCACGAATGAATCATCCTTTAATTGTTCATTCCAGCAAAAGTTCGATTGGAAATATCAACGGCATTAGATATATTTTATAAGAATGAAATAGATAAAATAAAAAACTAAAAAGTTATTATTTACATAGGCAAATTACAGAAATTGCATGTATTATTGCGTCAGCTCCTAGTAAAAGGTGTCCGAAGTTCGGGCGACTTCAGGTGGTGTCCGAGGCTCGGTCAGTTGTAATCTTTCGCATGTATATAGGAGCATTTGTGTTTGTTTTCTATCTCTATTTTGTTTTGTTAGTAATGCCCGATACAAGTTCATTGTAATAATCATAGTTATAAAGTTCACCATTCTGAAAGCTTCATTTCTTAAAAAACCCAAACAAACATTGAAATCGTGAGGTCGTTTTAAGTACTAGTTTCACAAAAACCCAAACAAACATTGAAATCGTGAGGTCGTTTTAAGTACTAGTTTCACAAAATATACTTGCAGAGTAATTTTTGGAAAATTCATAAAGTCTAGTTTGCTTCAGAGAATCAGATGTTAGCAAAGACAAGTAAGTAAACACAATTGTGCTAAGATAGTCCAAGAGAACAGACATTAACTGTCCGTCAAACGGAGACGGCAAAGAAATGCTAACTTGGTTCATCATCTAACAAAGAGGAGTTTACCAGGTATGATATCGTATCCTAATTGTATTCCTTTTAATGATGAGGAAAGGATGTAATTTTAAAAAGTGTTTAAAACTTTTAAAATTATTTGATTGTAAACTTTCAGGTGAACTTCTCTTTGACTGTCCCGAACCTGTTGCCTATGGTGATTCTGCAACTCTGATATGTTCCAACTTGAACCAAGGAAGTAGTAGCATTAAGAATCCAGCTGACAAGCAAGTTGCTAACTGTGTCCACGACACATGTAATTTCTTTGATGAGAAGATAAACACTTCAAGTATCGATGGACACAAGACACTACTGACTGTACACAGGGTGAACGAGACTGATGGAGGGAAATGGACTTGTGTGTCCGGGAAGGAGGAAGCAATATGTTCACTGAATGTTTACAGTAAGAATTTTTGTAATTGACAGTTACACACTACCCAATATTACATAAATAGACTACATTCAGAAATACTCATTTGCGGATCCGGGGTTCGAACCCCTCCCTTCCTCCGACCCCACTCTATATTTTTTTCCCAAATTGACCCCCTCCCCACCCATCCTTTCAAACTTGTTGGATCCGTCAGTGTATACTTATGATGTAGCTTTGATTATCTCTGCATGTCTATCGAAGTCTGTATGAGTAACAACTATACAAACTATTTGATGTATGATCAGAGTTTGAAAACTTCACCATGCTCAAAGCTGCATCTCTTAAAAAGCTCATGCAAACATTTAAAGGAAAGGTTTAATTATTTTTTTAGAAGCTTACGATACAGAGGATTTCAATAATTCTGTTTTATCAAATTTGGATTCGGCCCAGAGATTATACTCTGGATCAAGGATGTGTATACCCTTGGCCGGATTGAATATATATACACATGATACAACTTGGTCACCTATCAGATTCTTCCCCATTGAACGGGGTTGCAGTCAATTTTGTTTTATTCGTAGCCAAAACCCTTGGCTGTATGATCGGATAAAATGAAAATATAAAAGGTATTACTATTGACGTTCACGAACACGTTGGACCAAAACGCTGATGTTATTGAATTATCTATAGATGATAGAAACCTGGTAGAAATGATACGCTCTGGTAGACAAAGAAAGGAAAATTCTGGGAAATCAATATACCCCTCAACTCAAGAAAAAGAATAGAAGACATAAATAAAATACTAGGAACATGACAAAAAGCACATTACACATACATTAGTAAAGTTAGTGTTACCAAACTGTAATTGTAATTGTACAAAAGTTTACCTAATTAGCCCTGTGAACTTGTTACGTACCTTGAAAAATCTTTTATAATAATTTGGAATGAAAAGATGAAAACTTCAAACGTAATAATTAATTTTTTTAAAGCGATGGTTCATATATGATTGATATTAAAACCTTTGTCAATGCTATGAAATTATCTTCATTCAGATTCTATATCAGGAGAACGAATGTTAATAATCCTTGAAATTTTCCACTATAAGATATTTTGAAAATTTATGGCCAGATGTCAGGATATTGTTCAAACTGAAATTCCTTCGTTAAGGGATATGTTTTACAAATGGAAAGCTAATTGTAAAAATAGCATTATCAAAGAAAATATAAACTAAATCTTATCCAAACCCATAAGGCTCGATCACAATGTTAAAAACCAGAACCACTTTGTTAGACACTGGGCTTATAAAGGATTCATGACTATCCAGGTCTTACATGATTAACACTGTTTGGCTCGTTTTGAAGATTTGAAAAAACATTAGAATAAGGGGTACATAAATATTATTAATGCTTATATCTTTCATATATTTACTCTTTACATTGGGACTAGTACTTCATGACATGTCGACACCAAAGAAAGGTTCAAGAAAATTTTAAGAGAAATTGTTATCCAACAAATTTATACCTATAGCTACTTTTTGCCACAGATTGAGAAAGTTTGTTCCAGGATCGTTATTTCTAATGGTACTTTATCTTTTTGCCGATATGAAAGTACTTGATTTTAATTCAAATGTTTGTAAAGAATCTTTTTCACCCAAAAATAACTCGTGATCATGGACTTCCCTGGTTAACAATACCAGATGTACATTTTGTTATGATGCTAAAGACATCGTCATTTTGTAGTGTACCTTTGTTTGTTTACAGAACTCCCATCATGCGAGATCAGCAGCACCACATCAACCAGCAACCTGACCATAGGACAAGATTTAATCTTGAAGATAATCCTCAGTAACTACTACTGCACAAACAGCATTGCTTGGAACCTTCAAATCGGGGGCAAATCTCAGAATATCTCACAATTTCAGGAGCGTGAAGAAACGGAAAAAATCACTAAAAAGGCTGTCACATATTCTCCTACTGTGACGTCATCATTTACTGGTACCGTCAAGTTAACCTTTAACTGCAATGATGAGACGTATGATGTAAACTGTATTGGAGTGGAGGAGCTGAAGCTACGAGGTACGTAATGATTAAATATAAGTTATTTCCCATCAAGCTTGTTATAGTTATAAATCTCTTTGGAATTCGCGAAAATCAAAACTTCAGTGTACTTGGTAAAAAGCAGCTGACGAGTATGAGCAGAATCATATATCGATATAGAGCAAAAGAATTTCACCTTCTCATTGAATAGGACAACATCATAAGTGCCATTCATAGTATTTATTTATCAACTTCAATAACTGCTTTTATTCTAAACCTGGAATATAGTTTCTGGACCAGAATACAGAAATGTATGACAATAATCATTTGTAGTGGTGCTGTTGTCAAATGTGTTTAATGCTTCTGTCGTTTGGTGGAGGGTAGAAAGTCGACTCTGTCTGCTTGCATAAACTTATGTTTATTTTTGTAAAGGTTTTCCTACATTTTGTTTCTGTTGATTCCTTGTAAAACGACATGAATTTTGGTTCTGAACCAGAATTCAAAAACCATAAGGCTTTGCTTACTGAAATATTTATATGGAACCATTCCATGTGTAATTGTGCCTTGGGGTTTTCAATTCATTCCTTCATAAGTTTTGGTAGTTTTAACAACGTTTTTAAAATCATATTGTTACTGTATATCAGAATCAGAATTCATTGAGACTTGGTATATATAACAATCGGCCGCATGTGTCTTGGTGCTTTTGTCCAATGAAAACTAACGGGCAAAAGAAACGATACCAAACTTTCAGATCAAATATTTTTTAACAAAGCTGTTGAAAATGTAAATACACGACATTGAAATGATTCCCCTATGTCAGTAATCATATGTGTCACGAAAATTGTTGCGTTTTGGCGATCCGTTTCCGGGAAATTGCATTAAAGCGAGATTTTTTTACATGAAAATCACATGTTGCACGTGCATCATTTGGATATAAAAGATGTGCCTTATCATTTGACGACATACCATTTCTTCAACTGTACATGGAAACATGGCAAGATTATCCCCAGAAGAGAGAGAGAGGGCCGTCGGGATGATACAGATGGGTGCAACGCATGCACACGTGGCTACGACGTTGGGTTGCAGCCGTATTACTATCAACAGGCTTATGAGACGGTACAGGCAGACAGGGAGGACAGTAGACTTGCCGAGGAGTGGAAGACCCCGCGTAACAACCGCCAACGAAGACCGCCATTTGCGAATTCTTCATCTGCGGAACCGCTTCCTGTCAGTGACGGAATCAGCGACGAATAGCCTTGGACATGCTGTCAGTCGAAGAACAGTGGCCAGACGTCTGAGACGACATGGTATTCGCGCCTACAGACCCGGCCGTGGCGTGCATCTGACGCCTCGACATCGACGTCAACGTCTCCAGTGGGCACGTAACGTTCGGCAGTGGCAGGCCCGGAACTGGCGAAGAGTCATCTTTTCGGATGAGAGTCGCTTCCAACTATTCAGAAATGATGGAAGAGCGAGGGTGTATAGACGTCGTGGTGAACGTTGGCGACGTTGTTGTGTTCAGACTGTGGTACCCTTTGGCGGTGGCAGTGTCATGGTGTGGGGCGGAATTAGCGGCCAAGGGAAGACTGATCTCATTGTGGTTGATGGGAACCTCAATGCAGAGAGGTACATCGATCAGATTCTCCGCCCAGTGCTCCTACCATTCCTGCAACAGCACAACAACAGAACCCTGTTCCAGCAGGACAACGCCTGTCCCCATACAGCCCGTATTGTCAGGGATTTCATGCAAAGAAACAACATCAACGTGTTGCCATGGCCTGCCAGGTCACCTGACCTGTCACCCATCGAACATTTATGGGACCATTTGGATCGTCAAGTCCGTCAAAGAGCCGTGGTTCCAGGAAACCTCCAAGAGCTTGCCCAGGCCCTGAGAGAGGAATGGCAGAGAATACCAGACCGTGTTATCTTACGTCTGGTGTTCTCAGCACGACGACGAGTTCGGGCATGCATCGAGGCCCGTGGCGGCCATACAAGATACTGAAAAACCTGTTTTTATGGGTGTTGTATTTTTAGGTGCTGATCGAATTCAGGACAATTTCATGAGTGAACTTTAAGGAGTTGTACGTCATAAGACACTGACCTGAAAGACTTCAATATGTGATTGTTTGATGAACTTGGTATCTGTTTTCAGAATGGAAATAAAATAGAAGATGTGTCATTTATTTTCTGTCTTTTATTGGTCAATTATACTTGGTATCGTTTCTTTTGCCCGGAAGTTTATTTACTGCTTCTGTCGCTTGGTGGAGGGTATAGTCTACTCTATCGGCTTGTAGAACTTATTATGCTTATTATTCCAAAAATTACAAAAAACATTCATGAATATTGGATAACAAGTTTTTTTCACTTACAGTGGTCAATAAATGAACGGGATAATGTTTGATATTAAAGGCACTTTTGCACACATATATTTCGTTAACACAAAAGAATAGGGAGTGCATATCTCTGAATAGTACTCACTCGGTCAATCTGTCTCGTATATAATTTTTTAAATATGTATATAGTATTTCTACGTTGCATTTGTAAGTCCACATTAACTACAATATTAGAAATATTTAAAACGTAAAATATAGAAAACGGCATACGAATGAAATACTCTTGATAGCGGCGTTAAACCCCAAATCGCATCACCTCACTACACCCCTTTATAAATAAAAAAAAATTAAGTTAAAGGAAAAGAAAACGGCAGCCACTTTGCCTAATCCAAAAACAATTCTAAAACTATGTTATTTAATCGTTAATTTCCCTGATAGCTTTAATATACTATATGATATCTTATATATCTGTTCTTATGTCAGACTTCAGGTAAATTAGAATTACACTCATTACTAGTTTAGCAGTTTTCAACTGTATATTATCTTCCCGTTTTGTGCACAGCTTACCGTATATTTTTATATCACGTACTCGACAGAGACCGTCTTCACATTTTAAAAACTGTCCCATTTAGTCTGTATTCATATATAATTCAGATCCGCCATCTTGCCACGTAACAAGTATAAATGACACTGGAGATTTGACCATCGGTAACAAGCTGACATTAGAAGCAGCAATAGAGGAATATCACTGTGCATCAGGTATCGAGTATGCTCTACTCAGTGGATCGGTGATGGTCACAGAATTCATCAGAAGGGACAGCTTATTCTACGCCACGTTTGAAGTGAGGCCTGTATATTTGAACAAGCAGTTATACCTGAAATTCACCTGCAACAATGTATCGGCAACCACCAGGACACTAGGTGTGGAAATACTGTTAAGAAAGGGTACTTCTTGAGATTTCTGAATAGCTATTTAATTTATGCTAGCCGAGAAAGACGTTCATCTCCCTCTTTAGATTCGATTCTCTTCTTTAAGTCTAACTTCAAGCGGATAACATGATATTATTTTTTGAGAATGCAAATAAGCAAAAAATATTTTGACTATATTCTAATGATGTAAAGGAAAGATTAAAACTCTTCCCAGTAGCACTGCTTACATGATACCTTTAATCCTCAAATATGCAGAGGCTTGTCATTCGGCGATGGGGCGAGGTGGGTCATCTGTTCCCCATATTAAAACAGTTTGTAGTCATTTTCTTCGGCAAGCTATCTCACTGCAATAAACATGCCACTTTCTACAATTAGAGATAAACGGAAAGAAATTATTTGTTAAATTTTCCTCCTGAATTAATTTTTCGGGACAGTTACAAATATAATGAAAAAAACCTTAAAATAACGATTAGTAAAAGAATCAACGATTTGAAAACCCTCTGTATTCATAAGTCACTAAATGTTGATTTCGTCTTTTGTTACAGAGGGGTTTCTCAAGTACTGGATCAAGCTTGTAACTGGTTTAATAGCGGGGTTTGTAGTAATTGCTGTTTTGTTTGGAATAATATTCTGTCGGAATCGGAGGCATCGTCGTTCTTCGTCTAATGAGGTGTCAGTCTACAACATTCCAACTAGTTATAACGATAATGAAGATCGCTATCAAGAACTTATAAGAGTTGTCACACCAAATCAAGTTCAAGATGTGGATTACTTGACTCCGCAGCCTCCCCCAGATACACAAAATCTTCAAAATGTAGAGTATGAGATCATTTAAGATATTGAATAGGTACAATTTGTACATGCAAAAATTACCCATCGAGAATCAAATAAAATTAAAGAATATATAAACGCAAGATTTTAGAGAACTTCGTAAATGAAGTTACTTATGTAAACGAGGAACTGTAAGCTTATTGTTTATTTACAATGAAATCCATTGAAAGTTACCCCTCAAGTTAAAATTACTTTTAGCGTGGTGCATAAAAAATTCTTTTAAGGAAGGAACTATTCATCAATATGACTTAGAACGGAATTTTTTTATATTTGTGAACATAAAATCATATGATATTTTAATTATATATAATTATTTATAGTAAGCAGAGCTCCGACGGTGCTGGCGGGTTTGCGCAGTTGTTCGCGCGTTCGGCTTCGTCCGTAGTTCAAATCCAGCCAGGGGCTCGGTAACTTTGTCTGTAGTAGAGAACTGTTCTACACACAGTCAGATGCTCCACTGAATTTCAACGCAGTACCACCCATGGTTCGCTAGTTCAAGACGATGCTCGCATGTTTTACCGCATTGCATAGTCACAATGGTGTTGCGGGGTTTCTCCATGCAATAATACTAGCATGTCTTTATCTTGTGTGACCTCTCGCAAATCCTGAATATGTTTGAAATTCATAATATCATGAAATTTACATGACAATCAATAATAGACCAGCTTTGAACTGCAATTGAAGGTGCAATTATCAATTTAGTCATTTTGAAGTGTCTAACCTAAATTTTGACATGCGCTGAATGACACAACGGCTACTGAAGGGGTGCGTGCCCCTGGCATGGTACAGCTTTACGCAACACAAACTGTTGTGCCAAAAACAATTAACGTTTCACAGTCCGACATAAGCAGATTATGGCCTGGTTGCCGTTATTTAAAGTCTGTACATGATCGACGTCATTAGGTTGGACTAAGGGCAATTTATGCACGGGATAAATTGATTCGAACAATTAATTGACACAAGACATAATGTCTTAACATCTAATCAGATAAAAGCTCGACTTCAAGCAGACATTGATGTGACAGTTGAGTGGTCAGAAAATCCGGAATCGGCCACACAGAAGTCACCTACATGCACGATATCCTCGAATCATCCCAGGTTTTAGAGATTGTCGCTTTACAGTCAGGACGCCATATATGAACATGGCGATGCATGGAATCGGGTCCACGCCAAAACATAATGACTGGAGATGCCTCATGGTGAGAGTGAAATATCGAATCCGTGCCTGTGTAGCTGACTAAGGGTTAACACGTTATATACTTTGGTTCATGGAAACATTGATGTTTGACCGTTGTTGTAGTTTTGCACTTGATATGGAAAATTAAATAAATTCCGATATTCCAATTCTTTTAGCCACTGTAAACACATTAAACAAAACAAACAAATCAGTTAAAGGCGCTCAAAACGGCTACTTTATTATTTATTAGGACAAAGGAATTCACTTTGGATTTTTATTGCTGCAATGACATTTCTATCATTCCTAATAATTGACCTGCAATCATAATTTAAAAAATGAGACGTCCGAGTCTGGCTAAGAAATATAAAAACAATACAGTAATTGGCTCTATGCAGGGTATCGGAATCAAGAAGCACTCAATGCGCAGAGCCTAAGAACAATAAGCCCTATGTGACCAAGCATGAGCAACTATTGGCCAGTTAAACTGTTAGATGTTAAGATTATATGATCCTGATTGACAGTGAATACAAAGGTTCTCAGACATTTTCATTGTATCTGCTGTAATAAGAAAATACTCAGTTATTTGGTAACAACAAAAAGGCTGACTGCATTGTGATTTTATTGATTCATTGTATAGATAGTTTATTTCTGTCAAAGAGGCCACAGGCCCATAGGACATAACATACATAACATTTGCAAAATACAAATGTTTAAAAAAAATATAATCATAGGAACATTCGTCCCGAAGAATAATTAGATATGCATATCAACATTTCATGCTATGTACAATTGAAATAAGCAATAACCAATTTACTTCTAATACAATTCAATTGTGAAGCGTAGCATAAAGCTTAAATGCAAAATATATATATTTACCAAGATTTACGAAAGCTAATTGACAATTGGACTTAATCATGTTTCGAAAAGTTGCCCTTGTCGGATTTACAGTTTAATTACTTTTGATATATATTTAGGTAAATCGTAAAAGGTGGTACATACCAATAGGAAAGGAAATTCATTTTCAACATAATCTAATCCATAATGTGAACAATGAGTACATAATCTGCATTCAATATCAACACCAGTTCTGCGTCCTACTTCTACCATTAAATTATGATTACTACATCTAAAATGAAGTAAGGCTTGTCGATATAATTGCTCTTGAAAATTAATAAGATATGGTTCCACATTTGATAGAGATTTTAAAATGTGGTAGGAACCAAGACGTGAGTTTTCAGCAATATTTGATCGCCATTGTTGCATGTCGATACGTTTATACGTTGTTTGACTTCTAACAAAATATCTCCACAGCTTCAAAAATCTTGAGTAATCCAATCGATTCCAAATCCATGTTTATATGAAATGTCCTTTAACAATGTTACCCATGAAGTACGTTTAGAAAGATCGATATTATACAGCATGTGATAGGTCTGTTTTGGTCCTTTACTGCTGTCCATAATAATTAACTAGCTCAAATATGTTATACACTTCATTACCTGCGTTGTGTAAATAGAATGATGACCACAATCTCTAAGGACAGCGGCGTTACAAGCGGAAAGAGGTAATCTTAGAATCCTTTTGAAATATTTTGTTTGGACTGTTTCAAAAGATTTAAAAGTCTGATATCCCCAGATTTCAGAGGCATATGTCAAAATAGGCAAGACGATACTGTCGAAAAGTCGGGCTGCTGTAGTTACTGCGAGACCGCCACATAATGAGTTAAGATTATGAAGTGAAGAACCTGATTTTTCGGCCTGCTGCGCCAACGTTGAAGTGGCTTTTGTCCAGACTGCTTTAGGTGTGAAAATAATTCATAAATATTTATAATGTGAAACCACTTTTATCTGGGAACCCTTGGAGTTCCACTTTTCATAAAGCCCCCGTTCCTAAAAACAACTATATGTGATTTTCGATATTCAAAGAAAGACCCCATCTATCACAAAAGTCACTTAAAAGATCTATTTGTTGTTAAAGTCTACCTGCACTGTGGGCTGAACTTGTAACGTCATCAGCATATAATAACGAGCAAATGTTCGGTGCCTTAAAAGAATAGATTTAACCATTTTATTTATCTCAACATAACTAGAAGGAGCATTCTTACCTGAAGCTAAAGTTTGAAATGCGCTAGTATCTCATACATGTAAAACATTTTAAACTTAAAAATTACTCATTAGCCAAACTTAAGTGACGGATCTTCAACCTAGAAACTTATTTTAAAAAAGTCAATATAGAATCCAGGTACATCAAAAACTTGAGGGCTTCTGAATCTTGCAGGCACATACGGTTTAGTAAGAATATTGTTTTTGAAATATCGTTTGGGTTATTAAGTTTAATTCTAAATGAGAGAAGAAAAACTTCTATTGAAAAAGAAAGTCGATATTTTCCTTAATTGAACCAAGGTGTTGAGAATGAAATTCATTTAACACTCTTGTACTAATGTTATTTGGAATGACGACATTGATATATACGCAATCTCATTGAAATCAGCCCGAAACTAATCGCTCGTGCCTCGCTGTGTTTCTTTATCTGACCACGGCTCCGTAAGAGCCACCTCCGACGACCTTGACCGCCAGACTGCCATCAAATAAGAATCGAGGCTTGAAAGACTTCGGCAACTGTTGAATTGACATTCAAAACATCACATCTAACCTTTCTATCTCGAGCTTTTTCTGAATGGACACGAGAAAAGCCGAGCTGTGATGAATGCAAAATGATCGTAGGTGTGTTGACTATCATGATGAATACGCTGGTCGGAAATTTAGCTATGTCTGCGACCCGAGGATAATAGTGATTAAGATGTATTATTGTGACAATATTTGGGTTTGATTTGGCATATTCTTCGTCCAAAAGACGTTTTTAAACAAATTAAAAGTTGTAGTGAAGAAATTTACCAAAAACAAACTACGACACATTATCGAATAGGTCAACATAGTTTATATCAAAATTAGGTCGACAACAGTTTTGTCAAAGGGTTTCGAAGAATTCATATCCATTTTTAAATTTCAAATTAAGTATTTTTGTGAATGGGGGCAGGTAAATAAATCAGAAAATGTAGAAACAGAAACCTTTGCAATTGTATTTGATAAGTGACATACTGTTATTTATTTAGAATCAGAAGTGTGCAATGGCTGACCATTCACCCGACTCCAGACCCTCTACCCCCGGGGGTTATCAACAACCAGGGTGTCCCCTAGCTCTCGCTTCTTCACTTTCACTCTAATTTTCTGGATCCGCCACCGGTGTGTATCTCAATAGTGACAATTATGTTTACAGTAAAAAGCTTATCATACAACTCAATGATAGATCTCAGTTCCAACAACAATGATGTTCATTTTTTAAGCTAACTTTTCAAAACATTTTTCAGGGCGTCCCTTATTTTCAACTTTGCGCAATCTTTCATTATCAAACAAAACCGATATGTACGCGGACCCGTGATATGTTAGAATAATTGGAGGTGAAAGGTCACGGTCAAGGCCGTCTGACACGGCTTTTACGGAGCCGTGGTCAGATCAAGAAACGCAGCGAGGTACGAGCGATTAGTTTCGGGCTGATTTCAATGAGATTGATATATACGACACCGTTTTCAAGAATTTAATTAGATTATAAATTCTGTATTATTTTATGTGTAAAATTGATTTTGAGAAAACGATGTCTCCCCAGCGGCACGCATTGTCTTCCCTTGTTGGAGCTGCTTAGTTCTAACGCTTTCACTCAAACACGGCCGCTAGCCGCTCTCGCATTATTTGTGCATGAATAGGATATTTCATTCATGAATACTAACATAGAGTTGAACCAAGACGTACGACCTAAGCGGAAATCGGCAGGGAATGAATTGACAGGTATTCTTGAGGCTTTGAAGGAGGAATAACCGGGAGAAAATGAAGCGGTAAGCGACAAGGACATATGGCTGGCGGCATGGCAGGCGGGCATATGCCAACTGGTGAAGGATACATTGAATATCTTAACGAAGAGTGTCAAGCCCTTGAATTATAAATTGAGAAACTTGAACTTGAAGATAAAAAGAGACAACTTACCGAGAAACTACAAAAGCTTAAATCCGGTGCCCGTGCTCCTATCGTTCAAGTTCTCTATGTACATACTGATAATCAACACACTATTGTCGATTGTTTTTGTTAAGTTACCATACATGCGCTTACAGAACCCTTCTCATTAACTTAATGAAAATCTTCTGATAGCCCAGCTGTAAGACCATCAGTAAACTACTACTTTAAAAGGATAGCCCTTTCGGTTTTTCTTGTGGGAACCAAATTAAAAGGGACAATCCAGTTTGTACATGACCATTATTAGTACATGATTATATCATAACCCAGATGAATCAAGTTACTAAGGATAACGTTTTTGTTGATATAAATTTGAAAACTACTATATGAGACTAAAAGAGAGCTTTGTAAGTCTTGGCTTATAAGTAATAGTTAGGATACAGAGGTCCAAACTACAACCTTCTGTAAGACTTTGTAGGCGGAAATTAAAATGAAATGATCTTGAATGCTGAGCTAGACTCTATAAATACTCACTCATTTACCGCATCTATTCATGATATACATTTCCGTCCTGTATGTAAAGCTTACAGTCATCGCT
Organism: Phorcus lineatus; assembly: GCA_921293015.1. Classification (NCBI taxonomy): domain Eukaryota; kingdom Metazoa; phylum Mollusca; class Gastropoda; order Trochida; family Trochidae; genus Phorcus; species Phorcus lineatus. The sequence continues at coordinate 26,320,820 of OV121098.1, read as the reverse complement.
GAAAAAGGAACGTTTTTGTGAGTTTTTGTTGTACCTATATATGTATTTTATCTTCTTTACGATAATAACCTTAACATAACAATCAGTACATGGTATTACAGTGTAAACTTCTAGCTCAAACCGCCATCTGTCACACTAGAGACCAAAGTGTAAGAATGAAAGCCCGGCAGCGACAATGATGCACGTAGATTTGAAAGTCTCTACAATAGGAACTGTTTGCACTATATCCCGTTTTGAGATGTTAAAGTTTACACTCGTAGTAAGAGAAAACATTGTCAACAGCCTGTTTGTAGTCACTGACTGCCATTTTGCTAGATAACCGTGTTAGCATCTTCAACGAAACGTCGCATCTCTTTGCAAAAGGGAAGTTGTAAATCCATGAATTTCCTTATTTCTTCAAAAAACTTCCAAAGTACCCTTTACAGAAGCTAGTGTGATGTTTTAGTGTGATGTCTTGAACTCCTTCCAATGATATTGTCTGTTGAACTTTAGTTTGCTGCTGTTTAAGTGCTTTAAAGTCACCAGCTAACCTTCATGCCTCTATCAATACAGTCATATCTGTGTGCATTGATTCTGCTAAGACATCTTGAAGTACCTTACCCAGAAAGTGTACATCAGGCAGGGGCTGCCAGCCTTGGCTGCCAAGCTGATTAGACAATCCCTTTTTGCCTTGGTTGCTCCGGAGAAATTCTAGGATAGATTCTCCCTCCACCCTTCTATTTTAGGTAAGGATGGGCTGCCAGCTTCCCATACGCGTGGCATATGTCATTTTCTTTATGTCATTTTGAAATAATGGCAGTAAAGATGTAATATATTGTAATATATTAAAAAGCTTTTTGGGATTTGAAACCATTTCCCATGTATTGCATGCTTGTCAATTTGTAAAAATCATATAGAGACAAATGTGCAGAATGATACAGAAGGTAATATTGATCTCATCAAAGAATAATCTGGTTTTTTTAAGTCATACACTTTGAGTGTTGTCAGTGAAGGAGGTAGCAAAATTACTTCCAATAAATACAATGACATTCGATGTATGTTCATATGCATAAAATATACTTTCTTGACATCGCATGACAACTTACAAACTAAAACAGTAAATATTCGATACTGTAAAATGTTTAACAATTTTCTTGCAATAAATTTTTTAGCCACCAATCTTGTGGTAATGAGCTATATACACATTTCTAACATTGTTTGCACTATTCACGGACGTCTCGTATATGTTCGTTTCAGATAAAATGAACAGTTCTGAAACAAGGTAATCAGAACTCCGTTTCTTGACTAAATAGCGTTAAACACATCACAAGTTCAGTTTCCCTATACATATACATACATCCCGTTTCATATGTCAACAAGATACCCCAATAGGACAATAGAAATCAAATCAATTCAAATTTTAATTTAATTCAAATCGTCGTACTAAAAAACACATCTGCTTGAGATTTAAAAGCTAGACATTTGATTCTTTGGATCGTAATAGATAAAGCCTATTACTTATAGATATATACACATGGGAAAAACAGTGCAGACATGACACAACAAAATGTACCTCAGCTTGCATGAATCCTCGATAGCTTCGATAACTTCCGAAGGGGTCTAAATATAATGATATGTCATAAGTAACTATTTTGAAATCATCTTTTTTTTAAGATATGGCATTTGGGAGGGAAAGTGATGAATTTTAAAGAAGACTGTTATCAAGTCCTGTCCGGCTCTTAACTTATTTTGATTAGACGTTAAGAAATGGAAAAACAGTTATAAGTCATGTTTGGCTCATAACTTCCAAAATGATTAGCTGATTTTAACACATCTGGTGTAAAGATTCTTCAGTACATTAAGGTTAATGATATTTAACAATTTTATCAATATTTCTTTTAAAGTTCGCAATATTTTTTAAGATGTGGTGTCTTAGTGACAAAGTTTTCACAATCTCTCCAGTTCATAACTTCTCAAATAATCAACTGATTTTGACCAAAGTTGGTATGAGATGCTAAAAAACATGGTGTGTCATAATTATCTATTTAAAAATTATTTGTGCAAATATTTCCTTTCTTTGGGAAAGGGTTATGCTTTTGGGAAAAAAATTGTTATGAGTCATATATTGCTCATAAATAGTTCTCTGTTTTAGCTCTTTTAAGGTAAAATTCATATCAGATTATTAAATTCATGAGGGTTGATTTGAATTTTTTTTCAAGATATCATTTTTGGGCGAAAACTGAAAACATCATAGAAAAAGTCAAATGATGCAAGTCTTCTCTGCCTATGCTATTTTGTCTTTTGTGATATGAATGTGTATTGAGATAAAAAAAAAACATGAATATAAATATTTCCTTAAAATTATGTGAGTTAGTCATAAATATGTTAATTTCATTCTGTTTTCGTTTAAACCTTCCTTGTTTTATTAATTTTTACACAGCAATTTACATTTAGCCATTGTTAGGGGAATGAAGCTCGACCATTGCAGATGCATGTGTGTTTCATTTTCAGGAGAAAGACCTGCCTGACGTGTATCAACATGGCAGTCTGTGATCTGAGATATATCTGTTTTACTGCCTTGGTACTGAATTTTAGCGTTAGTACGTATCTTCAATCTGACGTTATTGTGGCAAATTCTGTTAAAAAATTCTACATACTTTTTCAAAATGATTAATAATTGATAATTTCATTGATTGGTTTGTGCCAATACCTCATTTTGTAATGTAGAATTAATTTAACAAATTTAAAACCTGTTATCCATGCGTTTTTAAAAATTCAAAAATAAGTATTGATTTGTTCAAAGTTCCAATAATAAATTTGTTCAATGTATATAAGTAACTGATTACGAAATTGGCTACCTTTACCATTTCCTCTCTTTCCAGGTCAGCCTGTTTTCGACTGCCCAAAGCCTGTTGCTTGTGGTGACTCTGCAGTTTTAAAATGTTCTGATTTAAAAAATGTTGTTAGCATCTGGAACCCTGCTGGATATCAATTAGGCACATGTGTCGAGGGTAAATGTGCCATTACAGAGAGTATGAAGGAGAAGATTAATATGACATTAACAAACAACACAATTCTACTGACTGTAAAAAGGATAACTAGTGATGATGATGGGAGGTGGAGCTGTGAATCTGAGGGGAAAGCGATCTGTTTCTTAAATGTATACAGTAAGGTTCTATTTTTGTTATTTAACTCTTCAGGAGAAATGTGATTTTATAGAGTTATTCATTGGGAAAGCGTTTTCGTTATCAAACCTTATATTTCAAAACTGTTGTCAGAAATTGCGTACGTTATTGAGAAAATTCCGATTTGTTTAAGACTTTTAAGAACTTGATGTATTGTTAGTGGATTGCCGTTATCATCGTTTGATCAGAGTTGTGGTTCTTGGCTGTCACAAACTATCACTACTAGTTAATCATCCTGATTTCATTCTGCTTGATTCGATTAAATTGTGAATAAATGGGAAATATCCCCCTGTAGATATAAGGGTCTGTTAGATTGATTAATAGGGAGTTCTCAAACCATTTTTCTTGATGAAAATTACTTCTTGGTAAGTTTTTAATGTAACAACTTTGTCTGAAATGGTTCTGATATAAAGAATAAAATTCCATCTGATCTGTGTTGTATTATATCAGAGTTTTTCTAGCTCCTCAATGAAGCGTCTTGTCAATGAATGAATAATTCTTATGCATTTTCATACAACCATTAACTGCTGTTTGTAAGAATTTATTTGAAATTCACATCAACACTTCAGTCAACAAATGTTAATAAACTCACAGTATCTTTTTAAATTCATTTTGAGATTTCTTTACGAAATGAGCATTGTTATCTTCAAAACAAGTAAACTTGATCCAAAGGTCATCATGCAAATCTTGATTCAGTTGAAGTAAGCAATCCTGCAATAGCAAAATTTCTCATTTCTGTAACAACCATCACCTTATTTGAAATGACATTTGTGCTTGTGTAAATTATGAGATGTATTGGCAAGAACTTTTATCAGCAGCAACATAAACATTGGTTTGTGTCTGAAATAAAAATTCACAGGTACAGTGTAGGCAATATCATCCAAATGTAAGCACTAAATAATTGTCATTTTGTGCATATGCTTATTTTCAGAACTCCCATCATGCAAGATCAGAAGTACCAGACCAACAAATATCCTGACCATCGGACAATATTTACCTTTGAATATAAGCCTCAGTAAATATTATTGCACAAATAGCATTGCTTGGAACCTTCAAATCAGGGGAAAATCTCAGAATATCACCGATTTTCAGAAGCGTGAAGAAACAGAAAATATCACTAACAAGGTTGTCAGATATTCTCCTACTGTGACGTCATCAATTACTGGACGTGTAAAGTTGACCTATAACTGCAATGATGAGACGTATGATGTAAGCTGTGGTGGAGTGGAGGAGCTGAAGCTACGAGGTAATGATGGTATATATGTAATTTCATATCAACCTTGTTATGATTTTAAATATTATCAGGTTTCTCAAAGAAAAAGGTGGAGCTCGAAAATCAAAACCATAATTTACTTGTTAAACAACAGCTGACAACTATGAGCAGTTTTATACATCACTATTATTTGAATTGGCAGAATGCTAGTTTGGAATGTTAGATACAAGTGTACAAGTATATCTCAGAATTTCAAAAGCGTGAAGAAACAGATTAAATCAGTAATAAGGTTGTCATATATTCTCCTACTGTGACGTCATCTCTTACTGGACGCGTGAAGTTAACCTTTTACTGCAATGGAGAGACATATAGTGTTTACTGGGTGGATTGGAAGAACTGAAGCTACGATGTAATGGTTGCATACTATTATTTGAATTGTCAGAATGAATGTTTTAAATGCTATATACAAGCATATACAAGTATATCATTATCTGTTTTATGCAGACGTCAAATTGCTTTATAAACAACAATAAACTTTTATGTGCGGTAGTATCTGTCACTTTTTTTAAATAACGGAATTATCAAATGGAAATAGACAAAATGGATATATATTCCCTATTCAAAAAGGAATCGAAGGCCTGATAAGCTTATTCTCTTTAGCGTTGTTAAACGGTTTTACTTGAATTTGATTTGTTTTTACCAATTTATTTATAATAAATCTACAAGGTGTATTAGCTGGTGCCTTATTTCATTTACAAAGGTATTCGACGAAACCAACTACGAATTTGATGATATTTGAGTGCTGTCTTTTATAGATGAACTGTTTTACCTGATTCGGAATTTTAACCATTTCCTTTATAATGAATATACAAGGTGTCTTGATAAGTTATTTTTTATAGAGGTATTTGACGAAACAAACTACGAATTTGATATATAATTTTCTGTATGATTTTGAATTTCTCCATCCTAAGTAGCAATCATGAAGGTTTGAAAGTAAAAATAACTAATAAGCAATGTTAAACTTCTGTAAACACACTGAAACATTGATATGACACAGTGACGCTCAGGCGTTTAGAAGTCATTTTTCGTCATTTTCTCATGAAATTTGACATCATTATAAGTTCAATTCATAGTACTTATTTTTCATATTCTTCCAGCAATTATTTTTATTGTTTCTTTGGGGTAGACTCTTTCTGTTGGAACAATTGAATTGTTTTATTTTATTCCAAAATATCGCTTCATTAGGACTGAACACATTTTTACAGAAGACATGCAGGATATTGGATACCCAGGTACCTAGCCTAGTAGTTGTCTTTTATAGCCCTCTTTTATCGGTGTTTATAACATCTAAAAGAGCGGATTTGGTCAAGAAATAAACGGGATAATGCTTGATATTAACGATGACTTGCTATTTCAATAAAATCTTATCTATCCATCCCTTAGAGGGACAAAAAATGAATGTCCTTACTGGTCTATGTTTATATAATTCAGAGCCGCCATATTGCATTTTAACAAGTGATGACAACACAGAGGGTTTGACCATCGGTAACAACCTAACATTAGAAGCAGCAATAGAGGAATATCCTTGTACATCAGGCATCAGATATGCTCTACTCAGTGGATCTTTAATAGTCACCGAATTCGTCAGAAGGGGCAGCTTATTCTATGCCACATTTGAAGTCAAGCCTGTATATTTGAACAAGCAGTTACACCTGAAATTCACCTGCAACAATGTCTCGGCAAGCACCAGGACACTAGGTGTGGAAATACTGTTAAGAAAAGGTACTTCTTGAGATTTCTGAATAGCTATTTAATTAATGCCAGCCGAGAAAGACGTTCATCTCCCTCTTTAGATTCGATTCTCTTCTTTAAGTCTAACTTCAAGAGGATAACATGATATTATTTTTTGAGAATGCAAATAAGCAAAAAATATTTTAACTATATTTTAATGATGTAAAGGAAAGATTAAAACTCTTCCCAGTTGCACTGCTTACATGATGCCTTTAATCCTCAAAGATGCAGAGGCTTGTCATTCGGTGATGGGGCGAGGTGGTCCATCTGTTCCCCATATTAAAACAGTCTGTAGTCATTTTCTTCGGCAAGCTATCTCACTGCAATAAACATGCCACTTTCTACAATTAGAGATAAACGGAAAGAAATTATTTGTTAAATGTTCCTCCTGAATTAATTTTTGGGCACAGTTACAAATATACTGAAAAAAACCTTAAAATAACGATTAGTAAAAGATTTAACGATTTGAAAACCCTCTGTATTCATAAGTCACTAAATGTTGATTTCGTCTTTTGTTACAGAGGGGTTTCTCAAGTACTGGATCAAGCTTGTAACTGGTTTAATAGCGGGGTTTGTAGTAATTGCTGTTTTGTTTGGAATAATATTGTGTCGGAATCGGAGGCATCGTCGTTCTTCGTCTAATGAGGTGTCAGTCTACAATATTCCAACTAGTTATAACGATAATGAAGATCGTTATCAAGAACTTATAAGAGTTGTCACACCAAATCAAGTTCAAGATGTGGATTACTTGACTCCCCAGCCTCCCCCAGATACACAAAATCTTCAAAATGTAGAGTATGAGATCATTTAAGATATTGAATAGGTACAATTTGTAAATGCAAAAATTACCCGAGAATCAAATAAAATTAAAGAATATATAAACGCAAGATTTTAAAGAACTTCGTAAATGAAGTTACTTATTTAAACGAGGAACTGTATGCTTATTGTTTATTTACAATGAAATCCTTTGAAAGTTACCCCTCAAGTTAAAATTACTTTCAATGTGGTGCATAAAAAATTCTTTTAAGGAAGGAACTATTCATCAATATGACTTAGAACGGAATTTTTTATATATGTGAATATAAAATCATTTAATATTATGATATTATAATTATACATATTTATTTATAGTAAGCAGAGCTCCGACGGTGCTGGCGGGTTTGCGCAGTGGTTCGCGCGTTCGGCTTCGTCCGTAGTTCAAATCCCGCCAGGGGTCGGTAACTTTGTCTGTTGTAGAGAACTGTTCTACACACAGTGAGATGCTCCACTGAATTTCAGCGCAGTGTGACCTCTCGCAAATCTTGAATACGTTTTGAAATTCAGTCATGAACTCGAGTTTACAATAGATAAATGTGTAGGCAACCAATTCCTTTGGTTCGCAATTTTTATTATAGATTTTCATTATTCGGTACTGCGGAGCTTCACTTTCAAGAATTTCACAACGTGCCATGTCGGGTTCAAATAAAAGCTTTTGGCGGGTTGGATTGACTTCCTGTTGAAGGAAATCAATGAAGCTGTGTCCAAGGTGTCCGACACCTGGCTGTTTCCTTCTTCATCTGTTTTAAACAGGATTTCCAAACATACATCAAGCAATTCACCATTGACATACATAAGTGAAGGAAAGTAGAAGGCTTACGTTTCTCCGTAATATAATAATTTTGACAATCGATATATAATCACATGTAATACAAGGCAAATCACACTTACAAATGATACAAATATTTGAAATCATTACTTTGGTACTGATCATTTCTATAAGTAGTAATTCAATCTTCGTCCTAAACACTCGAGCATTTGGAGTGTTGAGGAATGTTCAATAATTGTAGTAACGAGCAACTGTTCGATCTTAATTGAGGTTACCAATTATAACAAATTATATCATTAAAGGCACTAGTGCACGCTTTTACGGTTTAAAAGGACTTATGCATTCACTTAAGCTTTCTATCGATGCAAATAAATACTCAAAATTGAATTTAACTAAACTCTGAACTGAGAACCAAGAATGAAATATGTTTCATTTAAGCAAGCAATGTTGTTAATAAACTGATTTAATAACATAACATTAATATTGTTATTAGATTGACCAAAGCGGCTGCCGTTTCCGCTTTTCTGTTTATGAGCAAAATATTGATATTTCCGATATCGTAGTTCATGCGGATTTAAAGTTACGTTGCATTGAAAACTTCCGGCCTTTACTACCTGAATACGTAAATATTTGTTAAAAAATTTACGAGGTATATTACTTGAGTGAGTGAGTAATATCGAGAGATATGCAGTATCTGTTCATTCGTTGTGTTTACGAAATATTGGTGTGCACTAGTGCGTTTAAAACTGTAGGGGATATTCCATTTTGGAGCATGGTACAAGTGAATGTAAATACAATTTCAAAAACCCTTTCACACAGACAGTATTTATTCAGTTTTCAATGCTATAGCTTCTGCTGCTGGTTCACTTGTTACAGAATACAAATTGCAAGATTTGGACGAAGCGTTCGTAAAATACCTGGAAGGTTTCAACAATTATCATGCATGCTGTACAAATATCAAATTTCTGTATTTAAAATCATATATGCTATTGAAAAAAGTTAACATATTTAGAATTTCACATTTTTCAAAAATTCTCTTGCATAGCGACGTTTGTATCTTTTCAATAACTTGTGAATAGTGAACACCAAACACAATGGGAAAACACAACATACATCCACAGACATTAACCCTTTCAAGTGAAATTGGTTTCCGAAACACAATAATGGTGTGCTCAGCTGCACGTGCATAAATGATGATCTTGAGTAAACAAGAATTTTATATGACAATCAATGATAGTAGACACACTTTAAATGGAAATTGAAAGTGCAATTATGAGTTTAGGTCATTTTGAAGTTTCTAACCTAAATTTTGACATGCGCTGACTTACACAACGGCTACTGAAGGTGTACGTGCTCCTTGCATGGTACAGACTGGCGCAACACGGACCCTTGTGGCAAGGACATTAAACGTGTCACAGTCCGTCATATTCAGATTATGGCCAAGATATCGTAACTTATATTCTTTTCTCGGTAGAAGTCATTGAGTGGACCAAGGACGACAACTTATGCCGGGACAAATTGATTCGAACAATTGAGACGAGACATGTCTAAACAGCTTATCAGATGAGAGCTCGACTTCAAGCAGACATTGGTGTGACAGTGAGTGGGCAGAAAATCCGAAATTGGCTTCACAGAAATCACCTACAGGCTGGACATCCTCAAATCATTTCATATTTTAAAGATCGTCGCTTTACAGCAGAAGAACCTTGTCCAAAATTAAATGACTTGAGATGCCTCATGTGGCTTATAAAACGTAGAACCACGTTATATACTTTGGTTTCAGTTCATTGAAACCTTGATGTTTGACCTGTGTTGTGGTTTTGCACTTGATACGGGAAATTAAATAAATTCCGACATTCTTCTTCCTTTAGCCACTTCAAAAACCATTAAATATTAGATAAAGACAGTTCAAATCGCTTTCTTTTAGGTATATAAGAACAAAGGAATTCACTTAGCTTTTAGCTGGTGAAGATGGTGAAAATCGCTAAGCCTCTTCAAAAGAATGCATCTCAGGAATATGCGGAGTTGACATAAACATTCTCATAAACTGTAGTTGCATTTCGAGATAAATGAGGAGTAGCACGTTTAGAATTTTATTTCAAATTTTCCCAAATAAATATATGTTTATGTCAAATCCATTTTCAAACACCTTATGACTCATGACTCGTAGTAGAAATTAAGTAGTAGAAAGTAGACCTCATAAATCAACTGACTATTTTACGTTGCCTGCATGAACATTGAATACTTGAATTTGGAAGGGGGAATAGCTCATTTAGGCTCAAGAGTCTTGTTTATCACTTTCGATATGAGGCCGGTGGTGGCGCTGTCAAGCTTGAGGTCTCTTCCTGCTAATCAGCGTACTTGAACGTGATGTCGGTGTCGACTGAAAACTCCGAACACGGGATAGAGGTCACGTGACGTGTCTATATTTTGAAATACGTACCACACCTGTCTCTGGGTGATATCGATTACAGCTAACTCTTTGGTATCGAAGTTCAGAAGAAATCCGTACTTCACTACAAATTTATCGTCCTTCTTGCAGTCCCGTACCGGAGAATGATGCAAAGGGCGACAACCCTGGACTGCCTTGGCGCAGACGTTTTCAGTATGGTCGTAGCAGCTCGTTAGTCGGAGAACCCAACTGTTTCCGCTACCTTCGACGAGTCCAATTGTGTCGGCTGATTCACCCCACGAAACCCCTGCTTCTAAAATGGGCAAGCCGTAGAGATGAACTTTCATCTCACACGTCATTTCCGCTTCCCAATACCTCTGCCCAAGACCCCGTAGGCTCAAGGACCCTAAAGCGCCAGGATATATTTTGAGTCTTGGAGGTCGGCATGACGTTACAAATGGAGATTGGTACCCAGATGTGATGTCTTGCGATGTTGCAAATCCGTCTGCAAAAACGTAATGAACAAAGCATCTGTCATGTTATCATATTTCAACAAAGAATAATATCAACATTAGGGACAAATCGATGAATAGACAATATGTTTATTTTGAGAAAGTGACGTTTGGACAAACAAATGTGCCTTCTTTCTGTTTATAAAAGGATGAGGAATTTGAATTGGGCGAAGCTTCAAGTTTTCCTGGTGTATTATTTAGTATTATGATGTTAAAATTGTTTTTGTGTTATCCTGAAATATTTATATATGTATAATCATGATATGACTATCATTTCTACATACTTGAACTTTGAATAGGAGTGTAGCCCTTGCACCTTGTCGAAAAATCTGACGAATGATCAAAGGGAGAGAACTCCTTAGTGCCTGTTAACAAAGTCCTTTTGCTCTTCAGAGAAAACGGCAAATTGAGGGCATCCGGATATTGCCGCTGGGTTTCAAGTGAAGCCTGACTTCCATGTTTACTTTGAACATCATGCCCCTCTTTGGGAGAATTTTGATTTACAAGTCGGCCATCTTCAGTTAAGTGACACCACCACGTATTGACGCTTTCTTCGCTAAACTGTATCTTTGGACCTAAAGAAAAATCATATTTTTATTCACATGAAAATATCACAAGATAGCAAAGAATGTGTTTTGTTAAACGAGTAAAACGACAGATAGATTGATAAAGAAATCTCCCATGCAAGGTTCCTCACTAGCACTTAAGGTATAGCGCGTCACACTAACAGCGGTTTGATACTAGTTTCATATTACCTTTAGGGCTCGGTTGTTACAATACCGTTATTTTACCGACCGCTAAACTCTAACCACACATTAAATTGTTAATGAAAAGTTAGTTAAACTCTTCAGTCTTAACCTTTACCCATAATGGCATGCACGCTATCCCATGATTCCCTGTCAAAATGGCATATCAAGCCCTCTGTAAGTAACCCCAACTACAGACAAGAAAAAGGGAAAAATATCACAGATGAACAAATCATTTCACCAAATCTTCTCTTCAGACATTACAAACAAAGTAAAGAAAGTTTCAATGACATCTAAACTTCATCAGCAGATCAGGTGAAAGAAAGGTTGGCCCATATAGCCCAGAAGGCAAAGAAAACGTTTACAGACTGAATTAAAAAAGGAAAGACTTCACTTAAAGCTATGTTATCTTCATCTGTTCGAAAAACTATGGAACAGATAATGTCATAACATGTTACTTCCAATATCACAGAAATTACCCAAGCTGTAAAATGTCAACATTTATCTGACTGCTTCAGCTGACTTCACTACACTTATGCTCAACATTATTCAGATCTCTGTACGGAACATAATGAAATTTCACTCAGTTCGCCATATTAATATAAACTTGTGAACAAATATCCTTAACACTTCTTTAAAACTTCACCAATAAATGAAAGCTTCCTTCACTGATTTATCAGCCAAAACAGTACTTATTCTTACGTATTGCTTGTCTAAGAGTCTGCCCTTTATGATAAGACTAATAACCCTCTAAAACAATGCACTAGGTGACACTTGACAAAAAAAAAAGTCAATCATCATTGGAAATTAGTTGACTAAGTTAAAAGAAGCCTTATAATATCTTAATATAAATCGGTTTACTCTTTAAAAATATCATCTGAGTACAGTAATCTAGTAAAATGGACGGAGCCCTCAACAGTTCCGACAAAGAGCTCGAAAACCAAGGTTTCTTTTAAGACTTGTATTTGAGACCAGGTTGAATGTCACAATTGGTCTGAACATTTCGGAGAGACAGCGTCGTACAACTAGTGTTGTGACAGTGCATGTGTTGCATGGCATGGTCGTGCAAGTGCAAGGTATAAAAGGTGGGAGACAGTTTTACTGAATGCCAGAAGCAATGAACTGCTGTAGGAGTGACCATACTGTGCAAGGCAAGGTATAAAAGGTGGGAGACAGTTTTCCTGAATGCCAGAAGCAATGAACAACTGTAGGAGTGACCATACTGTGCAATGTATATAAGGTGGCAGACAGATTTACTGAGTGCCAGAAGCAATGAACAGCTGTAGGAGTGACCATACTGTGCAAGGTATAAAAGGTTGGAGACAGTTTTACTGAGTGCCAGAAGCAATGAACTGCTGTATGAGTGACTATACTGTGCAAGGTATGAAAGGTGGGAGACAGTTTTCCTGAGTGCCAGAAGCAATGAACTGCTGTAGGAGTGACCATACTGTGCAAGGTATAAAAGGTGGGAGACAGATTTACTGAATGCCAGAAGCAATGAACTGCTGTAGGAGTGACCATACTGTGCAAGGTATGAAAGGTGGGAGACAGTTTTCCTGAGTGCCAGAAGCAATGAACTGCTGTATGAGTGACTATACTGTGCAAGGTATATAAGGTGGCAGACAGATTTACTGAGTGTCAGAAGCAATGAACTGCTGTAGGAGTGACCATACTGTGCAAGGTATGAAAGGTGGGAGACAGATTTACTGAGTGCCAGAAGCAATGAACTGCTGTAGGAGTGACCATACTGTGCAAGGTATGAAAGGTGGGAGACAGTTTTTCTGAGTGCCAGAAGCAATGAACTGCTGTAGGAGTGACCATACTGTGCAATGTATAAAAGGTGGGAGACAGATTTACCGAGTGCCAGAAGCAATGAACTGCTGTAGGAGTGACCATACTGTGCAAGGTATATAAGGTGGCAGACAGATTTACTGAGTGCCAGAAGCAATGAACTGCTGTATGAGTGACCATACTGTGCAAGGTATAAAAGGTGGGAGACAGATTTACTGAGTGCCAGAAGCAATGAACTGCTGTAGGAGTGACCATACTGTGCAAGGTATATAAGGTGGGAGACAGATTTACTGAGTGCCAGAAGCAATGAACTGCTGTATGAGTGACTATACTGTGCAAGGTATAAAAGGTGGGAGACAGATTTACTGAGTGCCAGAAGCAATGAACTGCTGTAGGAGTGACCATACTGTGCAAGGTATATAAGGTGGCAGACAGATTTACTGAGTGCCAGAAGCAATGAACTGCTGTAGGAGTGACCATACTGTGCAAGGTATATAAGGTGGGAGACAGATTTACTGAGTGCCAGAAGCAATGAACTGCTGTATGAGTGACTATACTGTGCAAGGTATAAAAGGTGGGAGACAGATTTACTGAGTGCCAGAAGCAATGAACTGCTGTAGGAGTGACCATACTGTGCAAGGTATATAAGGTGGCAGACAGATTTACTGAGTGCCAGAAGCAATGAACTGCTGTAGGAGTGACCATGCTGTGCAAGGTATAAAAGGTGGGAGACAGATTTACTGAGTGCCAGAAGCAATGAACTGCTGTAGGAGTGACCATACTGTGCAAGGTATAAAAGGTGGGAGACAGATTTACTGAGTGCCAGAAGCAATGAACTGCTGTAGGAGTGACCATACTGTGCAAGGTATAAAAGGTGGGAGACAGATTTACTGAGTGACAGAAGCAATGAACTGCTGTATGAGTGACTATACTGTGCAAGGTATGAAAGGTGGGAGACAGTTTTCCTGAGTGCCAGAAGCAATGAACTGCTGTAGGAGTGACCATACTGTGCAAGGTATAAAAGGTGGGAGACAGATTTACTGAATGCCAGAAGCAATGAACTGCTGTAGGAGTGACCATACTGTGCAAGGTATGAAAGGTGGGAGACAGTTTTCCTAAGTGCCAGAAGCAATGAACTGCTGTTGGAGTGACCATACTGTGCAATGTATAAAAGGTGGGAGACAGATTTACTGAGTGCCAGAAGCAATGAACTGCTGTAGGAGTGACCATACTGTGCAAGGTATAAAAGGTGGGAGACAGATTTACTGAGTGCCAGAAGCAATGAACTGCTGTAGGAGTGACCATACTGTGCAAGGTATGAAAGGTGGGAGACAGTTTTCCTGAGTGCCAGAAGCAATGAACTGCTGTAGGAGTGACCATACTGTGCAAGGTATAAAAGGTGGGAGACAGATTTACTGAATGCCAGAAGCAATGAACTGCTGTTGGAGTGACCATACTGTGCAAGGTATGAAAGGTGGGAGACAGTTTTCCTGAGTGCCAGAAGCAATGAACTGCTGTTGGAGTGACCATACTGTGCAATGTATAAAAGGTGGGAGACAGATTTACTGAGTGCCAGAAGCAATGAACTGCTGTAGGAGTGACCATACTGTGCAAGGTATAAAAGGTGGGAGACAGATTTACTGAGTGCCAGAAGCAATGAACTACTGTAGGAGTGACCATACTGTGCAAGGTATGAAAGGTGGGAGACAGTTTTCCTGAGTGCCAGAAGCAATGAACTGCTGTAGGAGTGACCATACTGTGCAAGGTATAAAAGGTGGGAGACAGATTTACTGAGTGCCAGAAGCAATGAACTGCTGTAGGAGTGACTATTCTGTGCAAGGGTTGTTTTGAGCCCTGAGTATGGTTGTTTGAACTAAAAGTTTATAGTTATTTAAATTATTGATGCTGTAATAGCTGTTGAGTGTGAACAAATGTTGTGAGAATTTACATCTCTAACGTGCAAGAATTCGTATAGTTTTCTGATATGTCAGATCGTGTTGTGTATTCATTTGATAGTTGATTTGGCATTTTAGTTGAGAACTTGGGACGAGGTAGTCGGAAGTACAGAGAGTGCATTGTTGACAAATGCCAGAGGACGGTAACCTGTAGACTACCCTTGTGAAGCCCTTGACCTGTTGTGAGGTCATCGGGTCGGAAGTGTGACGTCATCTTGTATCCACGGTGAGTCGAGTGGAAATGCGACTGACTGATTGGTCCTACGTGGAATCCTGGAATCTGGATGGTGGACAACTGGGTCGGGATTATGATCTACGGGACATCAGCTCAGTTGTGTTAATCTCCTGTGAAGAGGTGAACTTTTGTGCTCATTTAGGAGTCTGTTGTATTCGCATGTGTAACAATGACCGTGAACTGTCATTTAAAGTGTTATGTGTTTTGTAAATGGTGTATTGTGTTAAAATGTAATCATGTATTGTATTTCTTTGTAAAAATTAGTATCTGATTGCTGGAATGTACACAGATGCATTTGGAAATGATGCATATGAAATTGTGTGGCATTAGCTGAACTGTGTTAATACGTTGTGCATATGTGAATGCTATATACTTATGTTATGGGAGTGCAATGAACACGGGAAGGAATGTTCGCATGTGTGGTTTGATGCGAGGAGAGACTTAGAAGGTGATTGAAATGTGTGTGATATAAATTGTCTTGTGTGTAATTTATTTTTAAGTTAATCATGGTGTTCAAAAGCTTAATATTACTCGAAAGTAACGCTATTCCGTGTACTAGCTCACACATGACATCCTTCCTGTTTGCAAATCTTGTTTCAAGTGACACAGACAGTCATCGTTGAACAAGAAAGGTTTTGGTGAGTTTTTGTTGTACATATATCTGTATTTCATCTTACAATATATTCTTACCATTTAAAATCCTAACATGGATATACAATGTAACTTTCTAGCTCATAACGTCGCTTTATAGATATGACAGATGATCTACGAAAGAATTAGCACAGATCAAATTCATATATAAACACTGTCGTGTACTCGGTAAGGAGGGGACGTTCCAAGATGGCGACCAAAACAGTACGACAGAGATAGGTCTCTGATTCCATTGCTCGTTCCTCGTAATTGTCAAGGATTTAATGGTTAGATTTAACTTTGAATAGTCAAGATATGAATAAGGAATATATTGGTGCAGCGTTTGGATGCACAAACTTCAAGAAAAAAACGTAATTGCAATATTAAGTTGAAGTTTATCGCACTTATATTTCCGAAGCGGGGCTTACTACTCTAAAAGTGTATTATCCTACCCTTAAGGAGCTTGAATGTTATAGATATCGTCACACACAGATGCTATCGGACGTAATAAAAATCGCTGTGCAATTGAAAGTGATTTGCTTGAGTAATTAATTAGTTATTGCCAAATTAAAAAATCAACAAGGCAGCGGAGGGAACTCGGTTTCAAATCGGTGGAGGGGAACGAGAAATAAAGGTTGGTAGGGAACCTTTTGGGTGAGGGAGTGGACTTAATAGGGTATGGAGGGAACTCAATTTCAGATTTAATAAGAACTAACAAGATTTCATGTAACTGTTACTGCATTCAATCCCTATGCATATTTTACGTATACATATCAAATGTATACACAGGTAACCATTTCACCTTTGACTATTTTATTGTCCTAGATTTTAATTAAATTGCAATATATGCATTAATTGGCCAGAATTGTTCCATCCCTGACGCTTTTTGTCAGTTCGTAGAGATCTGAACGCGAAATCATATCACTGCCATGTTTCCATTCCTGGTATCTGACGGATTTGAATTCCATGTTGTCTGTAAGCTTCATGTCATCACCATTTTGCGTTTCAACAAGAATATCTTAAGATATCATATCAAATTGCAACAATGAATAACAATGAATCCCGGAAATTTTACAAACGCAACTATTTATCTTCTAAATATTTCATCCTTTGTTCTCAGTTCAAATTTAAGGTAAATTCAAAAGTTAAACACAACAGTTGTGCAGGCGTTTCAAAATGTTAATATTTATATACACAGCTGATAATAGATTTTGTTAAACCGACCTCTGTCGTCTTGACATTTTCAATTTTGATTACAATTGTAAAGACTAAAAAAAGTATGTCAAAGCATCGATAGAAAGCTGAGTGCGTATGAAATTTTCAATTTTGATTACAATTGTAAAGACTAAAAAAAGTATGTCAAAGCATCGATAGAAAGGTGAGTGCGTATGCCTAAAATAGTTATTTGGAACCGAAAAGGCGTTTAATAGTGCCTTTAAATATGAATATCAAGTGACAGTCATGATCCTAGAGGTTTCACGTACAGATATTACATGTGGCCAAAATTCTTCAAAAGCAATAAAACTAATAAAGTTTATCCCTCTGTTTCATAAAGCGAACAGCTATTACGTTTATTTATTACTTCCTGATTGTCTTATGATTTTAGTCATGTTTCCTTGGAAACCACATATTTATATTCTGAAACAACATACTTTGAAAGGAAGGTGAAATTAAAATGTCGAAACGTTCTATGCATTGCAAAGTGTGCTTTTTAAATACTTACACCATAACATTAGTGCACGCACGTAGATAATCTAATAGATAAAAGAGTAACTTACACTATGATATAATTCATGATTATAAGATTATGGTTTTGTAGATTTTAGAAAACTGATTTTGATTTTATCATAAAACATTTAATTCTTATATTTGTTGATGTTATTTGCGTGAACTCTCAGGGTTACTCTCAGAATAGAATAGAATATATAATTAAAGAAAGATATTTTTAATGAAAAAGTGCAATATTTTTTAATTAGTTGATGCCATCCAAATTTGATTTATCTATCCCCCCCCCCCCCCCCCAATTCTAATTAGACCATCATTGTGTTAAAAGGTTATATCAGACTATTCCTTAAGAAAAAGCCCATTTTTAAGTGTAAATGTAGTTTTAGAAATATAAGTATTTTCATGACGTAACATCCCCTTCTAAGGAAATATTATCAGTAATTGCAATCTTATTAAATTCATATCATTGATTCGCTCCCTCATGTTTTGGTTTCGAGTGTCTCATCTTGTGACCAGTAACGGTCCTATATGACTCGGTAAGGAAGCAATGATTTGAAATTTGATCCATGCAAATTCCATTCAATTCTTTGATTATACCCTGGCCAAAAAATAGAAGAAATTAGTTAGATGGACAACTGTAACACACCCTACACTCATGTCATATAATTAAGGAAATATCATCACTAATTACAATCTCATTTAACTCAAATAACTGATTCCCTTCCCAGTCTTCTAGTGACCAGTAGCAGTGCAATATAAGACTAGGGGACGAATCAATGATTTGATTTTAATCAGATTGTCACTGATTGGGAAATACAATAGAAGCAAAAGATTAGTTTCATGCATATTCGATTTAATGCTTTCATTCCTGTATTCTTTGGCCATAGAGCTAGGGAATAAACAGTCTTGTTAGATCGACAACTGTAAAATATACTACACTCCTAATCTGCCCTGATTGAACAAAACTGAATCCTTTCTCCTAATGATACTATATTAAAAATTCATTTTGTTTCTTATACATCGCACATAAACATGAAAAACAAATACTTACAAGAAATTATTGTTGCGTGTCGATATTGAAACTAATGTGCACCTCGATATCATGTTTGGAAAATGGACCAATGAGAACGGAGGTATCACAGCGAACAAAGCTACTTACATCCATCTTGCAATGGCGCCATAAAACTCGCCTTTCACTAATTGGCGTAACGTAACTTAACATGGTGACAAAGATGTAATTACAGTGTTGAAGTAGAGGTAGGTCATTTATGAATACGTTACGAGTGGTACTTACCGATGTCACTATAAGAGTATGTTTATAACATATATATATATCGGAGCTTGATATGCCTTCGCAAAAAAACTTGTTATACATGGTATATGACCTTTATTGATGTCTCCCGAGCTTGTGACAAAACAGTCGTACACTTACCACAAAAGGACAGACAAGCACGATGGAATTATTTCGTAAGGACCGTATTGGCATGGCATATGGAAAATGAGTTGCGTTTAGAAATATTATCCGATCTGGTATATTCATTACGAGTTTGCACCGCAAGCACATATAACATCCAGCTGCAATCTGCCCCCTTGAGATAAGAATGCATGGTACAGTGCCATTACCCATTTGTCTGGAATTTCCTCGCCACGTACTCTGCATTACATAACGATACCGTTGCAAGATATTCTAAACAAATCTTGGAAACTCCTTCTTCGTGCTGATAAACAGATGTTTGTTTTCGAGTAAGTACGTGAATTGGGACTATTTATAGCCTATCACAAGTAAACCAAAGACGTATGTCTTTGAGTAAACTTATCAAAAATGATTTGAAATTATTCCTCACTAAATTTCTTCCACGTACATTCTACACCATTTTTATTCAGGATGTTCACGGCTTCTTACATCATCAAAATCATCGAACAGTTTTTGTATATGTCTGTAATTCATCTCCTTATAGATAATCTAGATAATCTTCTCAAGAGAATAACATGGATTGCACAGTTATGTACTTCGACAATAAACATGAGAAACCAAACAAGAATGTTATATTTGACAATTTAGATATCCGGCTTTTTTATCCAACGAGTTAGAGCGAGTTGTATAACACTTTCAAAACGATAACCAGTCTCCGCCTCTTCATGTAATTATTTAAAGTATAGACATTATAAGCATGAGCACGGTCGACCCTTTACCAACGACCTGAGGTTCAATTGCTTAAAGATCACAGATAGAACAATGGTAAATATGATGTCTGCACAGTGTATATAATTTTATAAAACTGCTGACCTAAACGAGGACCAGTTCAAGGACGAGATCGCATTGCTGTATCTCGCACAGTGCAAACTGACTAAGCTGGCTGTACGCTCGTTCAGCGGTTTATAGCTATGTTGTCTCGGGCTATTTCTGTCTCTTTTCTTCTTCCCTCTATTCTAAATTATTGTGGGTATAAAATCTGTACTTCCATGAGCAAATTACTTAATATCACTTATATCCAGTAGAATTCACTAAGAAATTTAGTAAACGCCGTCTCAATACTTTTCTAGATCCACACACATCATCGTTTTTGTACCTTCGCAAAACACGACAATTTGAACGCCAAAATATGACACAAGACTTCATACGTCCATACGGTTAATGAGATTTCCCGTTAACAAGAGTTTTAAAAGAATTCAAAGTGCTGCCATACGAAAAGCAACCGAGTGTCACCAAAGTTGAAGACTAAGGGTGCAATGTATCATGAGATACCGTGTTAAGAAGAGTTTTAGAAGTCGGCAAAGTCCTTTATTATATGAATGGATTATTTCCGTCTCTCTGATTGGCCTACTTGGTCACATGACAGCAACGACGTTAAGCGATGTCAACCTGTGTGGATGGTATCTCTTCTGTATAAATAAAAATGGTATGTCTTCTATATAAATAGTAATAGTATTTATATAGATGAGATACCATTTTTTATTTTCATTATATATTATTATTATGATTTTCGGCGATACACGCCTCTGTGGTCTTGGCAACTCACTTTGGCAAACTTGTCTTGCCAAACTTTTGTGTTTTAATAATTCAGAAGAAATAAAGTTGATTTTGTAATTATTAGGATTGTTTTACTTTTTTGTGACTATTTCAATGTATAATAGCAACATATTGTATAAAAGCGCGTAAGGTAGCGAAGCAATCCTTTGATGTATCAGGAATGAGAAGTTTGGATGTCCATAGTGAATTAACGGTCAAGTCCATCGATATTGTAGTCTTATTAAAAGCATAAAATAGATTGTGTTGCATTGTACAACGGAAGTAGATCCATGATATGTTCGTAGACAGAAAGGAATGAAGAAGCAAACGGTACGTAATATACAATGTATCTTTATCTTTTAATCATTTACATTCATTACAGTTGATATATTTATATATTCTTCAATACGTTCATTTTTACAATAAAGCAAGTTCATTGTGTATCTTACCTAAAAAGGATAAGGAAATTTTGAAAGGGAGGGTGTGGGGTGGGATCGGTGATCACCGAACGATTTTTTTAAAAATCAGCATTAATAATATACGGAAGCATCCATGTGCCACAGTCAAATTTTTCTATCTCCTAATTTGGCGTCAATAACTCCTAATTATGAGAAAGTAACGCCTAATGAAGTAACCCCTTATTAGGACTAATTTACACCTAATTAGGAGATAACTAAGTCCTACTGAAGACATAGCTATTTCCTAATTAGGACTTAATTATCTCATAACTAGAACATATCATCACCTAATTAGGAGATACTAGATACCTAATGGGGAGATAGCAACTCCAAATTAGAAGATAGTAAAGCTTAATCAGGTTTTCATAAATTGCCTCCCTGAAGCACGTGGTGGTGTTTGGGAAATGGACCAATGAGAACGGAGGTATCAAAGAGAGCGAATTAAGCTGCTAACCTACCTCCATCTTGCAATGGCGCCTACAACTCGCCATTCACTAATTGAAGTAACGTAGCTCTAATTAAGAAGGTGACAAAGATGTAATTACAGTGTTGAAGTAGAGGTAGGTCATTTATGAATACGTTACGAGTGATACTTACCGATGTCAATTCAAGAGTATGTTTATAACATATATATATCGGAGCTTGATATGCCTTCGTAAAAAAAGCCTTGTTATATATGGTATATGACCTTTATTGATGTCTCCCAAGCTTGTGACAAAACAGTCATACACTTACCACAGAAGGACAGACAAGCACGATGGAATTATTTTGTAAGGACCGTATTGACATGGCATATGGAAAATGAGTTGCGTTTAGAAACATTATCCGATCTGGTATATTCATTACCAGTTTGCACCGCAAGCACATATAACATCCATTCGCGGCTGCATTCCGCCCCCTTGAGATAAGAATGCATGGTACAGTGCCATTACCCATTTGTCTGGAATTTCCTCGCCACGTACTGTGCATTACATAACGATACTGTTGCAAGATATTCTAAACAACTCTGGGAAAGTCCTTCTTCGTGCTGATAAACAGATGTTTGTTTTCGAATAAGTACGTGAATTGGGACTATTTATAGCCTATCACAAGTAAACCAAAGACGTATGTCTTTGAGTATACTTATCAAATATGATTTGAAATTATTCCTCACTAAATTTCTTCCGCGTACAATCTGCGCCATTTTTATTCATGATGTTCACGGCTTCTTGCATCATCATAATCATCGAACAGTTTTTGTATATGTCTGTAATTCATCTCCTTAAAGATAATCTAGATAATCGTCTCAAGGGAATAACATGGATTGCACAGTTATGTACTTCGACAATAAACATGAGAAACCAAACAAGAATGTTATATTTGACAATTTAGATATCCGGCTTTTTTATCCAACGAGTTAGAGCGAGTTGTATAACACTTTCAAAACGATAACCAGTTTCCGCCTCTTCATGTAATTATTTAAAGTATAGACATTATAAGCATGAGCACGGTCGACCCTTTACCAACGACCTGAAGTACGTGAATTTCTTAATCTTGAGTCAGCGATGTATTGTTTTGCGTAAAGATGCTTTCACACGGCAAACTAAAGTTGACAACACATTTTGTTCAACTCAAGTTTGAGATTGTCAACGGTTCACCAACCCGTCACCAACACCAATTCCCGAGTCCTCAAACTGTTGGCGATTAATAGGATCGGTCTCTAATCTAAACAACAATTTCATCAAACTTCTGGAGTTGTCAAAAACGAGTTAGTCGTATAAATAGTTGTCAAACTCAAGTTGTTCATAATTAATCAATGGCTTGCGATATTTACGTCACATGAGTCTTTGATGTCATGGATAAAACGTCATTTGCGCATCGAGTTTGACAGCATGTGCTTGCTGTGAAAACATAGGAGTTTTACAACTCTCTCTTGGCCACAGGGGCGGGTATCGCCGAAAATTATTATTCTAATGTATCATGAAAATAAAAAATGGTATCTCTTCTATATAAATAAAAATGGTATGTCTTCTATATAAATAGTAATAGTATTTATATAGATGAGATACCATTTTTTATTTTCATTATATATTATTATTATGATTTTCGGCGATACACGCCTCTGTGGTCTTGGCAACTCACTTTGGCAAACTTGTCTTGCCAAACTTTTTTTGCCGGTGGAATGTGTGTTTTAATAATTCAGAAGAAATAAAGTTGATTTTGTAATTATTAGGATTGTTTTACTTTTTAGTGACTATTTCAATGTATAATAGCAATATATTGTATAAAAGCGCGTAAGGTAGCGAAGCAATCCTTTGATGTATCAGGAATGAGAAGTTTGGATGTCCATAGTGAATTAACGGTCAAGTCAATCGATATTGTAATCTTATTAAAAGCATAAAATAGATTGTGTTGCATTGTACAACGGAAGTAGATCCATGATATGTTCGTAGACAGAAAGGAATGAAGAAGCAAACGGTACGTAATATACAATGTATCTTTATCTTTTAATCATTTACATTCATTACAGTTGATATATTTATATATTCTTCAATACGTTCATTCTTACAATAAAGCAAGTTCATTGTGTATCTTACCTAAAAAGGATAAGGAAATTTTGAAAGGGAGGGTGTGGGGTGGGATCGGTGATCACCGAACGATTTTTAAAAAAACCAGCATTAATAATATACGGAATCATCCATGTGCCACAGTCAAATTTTTCTATCTCCTAATTTGGCGTCAATAACTCCTAATTATGAGAAAGTAACGCCTAATGAAGTAACCCCTTATTAGGACTAATTTACACCTAATTAGGAGATAACTAAGTCCTACTGAAGACATAGCTATTTCCTAATTAGGACTTAATTATCTCATAACTAGAACATATCATCACCTAATTAGGAGATACTAGATACCTAATGGGGAGATAGCAACTCCAAATTAGAAGATAGTAAAGCTTAATCAGGTGATAATTAAGTCCTTATTAGGACTTAGTTACCACCTAATTAGGAAATAACTAAGTCCTACTTATGAGTTAGCTCTATCCATAATTGGTTGATACTTTCTCGTAATTAGGAGAAGTTAAGTCCTAATTAGGAGATACTAACTCCTAATAAGTTGATAGTATCTCCTAATTAGGTGATAACTATGTCCTAATTAGGAGTTAGTATGTACTAATTAGGATTAAATATCTCCAAATTAGGAGTTAGTATGTCCTAATTAAGACTTAATATATCCTAATTAGGAGACAGTTTCTCCTATTAGGTGATAGTTATGTCCTAATTAGGCGATGATTAAGTTCTAATTAGGTGAAACTATCTTCTTATTAGGAGTTAGTATGTCCTAATTAGGACCTGATATCTCCTAATTTAGTTTCTCCTCATTAGGTGATAGTTATGTCGTAATTAGGTGATGATTCATATCCTATTTGGAGATATTAAATCCTAATTAGGACATACTACCTCCCAATTAGGACATACTACCTCCCAATTAGGAGATAGTTTTCACCCATATAGAAGATAATTATCACCTCTAAATCACTGACTTAATATCTCCTAATTACGAGAAAGTATCAACTAATTAGGAAATAGCTATGTCCTAAGTAGGACTTAGTTATCACCTAATTAAGCGTTACTATCTTCTTACTAATTATCAAAGTATTATTAAACATAGCGTAAATATGTACTCTCAATAATCGAACCAAAAAGTCGTCAGTACTCTGCTTAGGAAAGTTGACAAGTTTATGATATCTTTGTTATGTGATGGATAGAAGAATGAAAGAGGGATATATAAACATGAAAAATAGTATTGTTGGAACTTATTCTTGTGAAAATAAGTTGTAGCCGTTTTCGCCTCATTTTCCTTAGCGGTTTTAGCCAGCACCCGTTTTATCTCCGAAAACATTCATTACCATATTTTTCGCTATACAGTAGAAATAAGACAGCTAAAAAAAAAAATTCAGTCTGGTAAACCAAATCTTGTATTTTCTTGTCATAAAGTAACATCATAATGTAACATTTTTGTTGGTGTTTCATTAAAGATATAGCTAATATTTAACTGCTTTTATGCAGATGTAAATTTTTAGTACTACATGTAACAGTTCAACATAAATGTACAATAACTGTATCTAAAGCGTGCAAAGTTTACTGAGTATCAATTATAACATCTAAAAGGTATGATAGTTAAGAGAAAGGGATAATTTCTTAATCCTGTGAAACGTTTATCAGGTTGTTGTTTAATTTTTCAGTAATCTTTTTGCACCATTTGTGAAGCTAACAAGGAGATACTTTCACCAGTCTCAGTGATCGGCATCTGAGGGTGAAAAGGATGTCAAGCTCATGTCTTTATGTAGTTCTTATAAATCAATCTTGAATATTTCATAAAAAAACGTTCATGGATCCAGAAAATTCATACTTTAAAAATCTTGCCACCAACTTATTGTTGTCACCCTTGTCTTCTTGATGAAATTGAACAGCTATAGTGAAAGGCAGGTGATCACATACCCACTGTCAGTTACCGTACTTTGGAGCATGGTGGAGATAACAGACAGTCAGATGCTATAGGGTGTCTTTAGGTATTTACAACTTATAATAGGTAATAGATTCCAATTTAGAACAGGCTTTCGAACGCACAACGGTAACAGTGTTGTGCCGATGGCTTGAGAAAGCTAATCACACTTTTCAGCGCTTCAATCTCAACTCAAAATGTGAATATAAAGAGTTCATATCATATCTTCAAAAACTAAAAATATTTGATTCTTATATCAATGAATATAAGTAAAAGATTTCATGATGAAAAGGGGTGTTAAGCGTCGGAACACTATGGAATGAGTGACAAACGATGTTAAAATGGGCATCACGTTGTGTCCGATTCATAACTTTGTAACTTTGCAACCATTTCAATTCAAATTTGCCATGGAAATTCAGATATATGTAATGATGTTACATTTTTAACAGTTTTGAAAATACCTTTAAAAGTTTGGGTTTTTTTGAGGAATAGTAATGAATTTATCAGAATACTCTTCACAAGTACTGTCCAACTCCTTACTTATTATATTTGAATGAACATGTATGATAACGCAGGTGTGCCATGGTTGACAATTTTGAAATTATTTTGTAAAATTTGGTGTTTTTGACAAAGAATGGGGAATCTGTTGGTAAACTGTTTCACATTCTGTCCGACCAATAACTTCTAAACTTCTCATCTGCTTTTGTTCAAATTTGGTATGGACATATATGTTTCGTGAAAGTGTCTCATGATCAAAAACTTTGAAAATATTTTTATAAAAAATTAGCATTCTATGGAAAACTGTTTTAAGTCCTGTCGAGCTACAAGTTTCTACACTCCATAATTCCATGAGGGTTGTCTTGATTAAATTTTTTTACATTTTTGAAAATCAATTTTGTTCTTGGTCGACAGCTGTCTCTGTTTTTGTCAAACAAACCATAATAAACAATTATTAAAATATATTTTTGAAAAATTGCAATATTGTTTAAATGTCCTCTCCGATTTATTTCTTCTCAACTAATCATCTGAATTTGATCAAAGTTGCTATGAGATGCTGAAATAATGAAGGTGTGTTATCATTAGATTTTTAAAAATTTGTGTATGATATTCCTTTCATGGGGAAAACAATTCGCCAATTGTTTCGACCACAAATAAGCCGAGAAATCTAACTAATTAGTAATAGTGTTTCCCATCTCTGTAAATAGATATGATCGACTTTATTATTTTATTGCGCAAAGCATTGTGGTCGTAGTTGGCTTCATCCTTTAAACAAAGACAACCACGTGAGGACGGGACAAGCGAAGCAGGATACAGTAAAAACGAGATAGACCAGAAGGGAGACAAGTTGGTCGAAACACATATATGCTTTATTTGAAAGTCAAACTCGCTTTACTTTGAGTGATTCGAAATATGAACAGGTTACTTGAATATTCATATTGAGCGCGCCCTTTGTACGTTGTTTTCAATTAAATACATCATGATGAAGATGATTGCGAGGTTACTCTTGTAAACTTTTTGATTTCCATAGAGCAAGGCGTGATTATTAGCATAAACCCACTTTGTGACAACTGACTCTATTATTATTTCTCAGTCTTCGACGGAACAAGGGTCTTTTTAATTTGCATATGAACTGTGAATATTAAATTAACAACAACAACAACATCCCATTTTACAAGTTTTGGGCACCCTTTTGTGAAATAAAATTATGGTTACTTCTTTCACGAATTTCTCGTGTTTATAATATTTATTATTTATATAATTATAATTTGTATGCTTTTTTGAAAAAATGTTGTATTATAAACATTAAAATACTCAATGGCCCTTTAATAAGGAATCATAAAGTTAATACATAAAAAATCTTATTTTTGTTAAATGTATGATACTTTCAAACATTGTGCCAGTTTCTTGGGGAAAAGCTCGACCATGTCAGTTGCTTGTTGGTTTATTTTCAGAAACAGTTATTTATTTGAAACATATTTTTTGTATGGATGCACACGTATCGCATAACAGACGACCGGGGCCCCTTGCGTTGCTTGGTATGTCCAAATCATCAAAATCGCATTTAATGAAATAGTCCTTAAAAACAATTGTCACTACAAAATGACACAGGCTCCACAAAACATTTATAATTGTGGCATATTTATGAACGTCGTAAGACATCACTCTAGCTCACATGTTCTCGAGAGACGATAACGATATATTTGCAGACTTGAGAAGACCCCTCACTGTTTTTCTCATTTCTGCATGTTCGTTTAACCATAAGCGAATAAACCGTAGCAATCAGTAAAGAACGCCGTTTCGTCTCAATAAGTGAACGTGAAGTACCTTCCCTCTCTTGATGAGTGACGAAAGTGGGTCATCACTGTCTTAGCTTGGAAACGAACACAATTATTTATACGTGGCAGTTTACAGGGGTTTTAATACATGTGCATTCTTTCTTTGAACTTAAATATCATCGTTACATTACTGATAAGGCATTTATACATTGGTTTTGTCAGTAGTATAAGTAAGATCAATAGTAAATGGCCTTCTTAGTTGTGAGGGAAAAAAGAAAGTTTAATTAGCACCTTAATTGAAATGTAGCCTTTCCTGAATAAAGATGCTGTATATCCCCATAAAATTATCTGCCATGATGATCTAGACTTAAGGCGCCATAGAGTAAGTTGTTGTAGTCAAATATAACAAACTTTATTAATCGTGTAATTTTATCGAGAAGTTGTGGTTCGTTCTGAAAATCAGCATCTTGAGCATCAGTGCTTATGAATTCAGTATAGAGACAATAAACAGGTTATAGCCGTGATTTGTGATCGAAAACCGGACAACGGCGCGAGCCATTGACTCAAACGTACTTATTGAAACTTTTAAATAGGAGACAAAAATAAAAAATTTCATTGGTGGTGATAAGTGGGTCATTAAACTAAAATACATTTAAATTTGAAATCTTTCTTAAATCAATGGAAACAAGAAAATATTATAACTGGGCATTTTAGCGATACAAATACAACTTTAGAGGGGAGATTTGAACTTAATTTAGGACATGTGGTATATTTGTCCCTTATTTCAGCCACAGAAAAAAAATCATCAAACATATTCTGTGTCAGTTTAAGTTTATGACAATCGAAACACGGGATGTTGTAAAGTTTAAAAGTCAAGGGTTACATTACACAATTCAACATTTGATATGTTAATTTTTGCCTTCGACATTCAAATACATAATGAAATTCTTATCAGTTGCATGTAAGAATGTGGTTGTTATTCGTGACATTTTGCATATTCATGATTAACTTTACGTTCGATTTGCATTGTCTTGAAATGTAGCTGACATTAACTAGAGTGTATGATTGCAAAGTAAAATAATTTGAAAAATCATCAGGAATTCGGTCCTAAAAAACTGCTAAAACTAAAGAATACAATTGATTGTCATGTAAAAATCCCTGATTTATTTACATCTTTATCAATCCATCCAAAACGGATTCTGGCTTTATATTATTATGAGCGTGATGCTGTCAGCTATAAATAGATACAACCCGGAAGTGTTACCCTTGACGGAAACGGAGGTTGGGAATAAAAACAGCATGGCGACATAACCCCGTTTGTGATTTCCTCTCAACGGATATCAATCCGTGACGTTTACTGATTTTGGAAAACCCTACGAACCTAAAACATTATAGTCCCTCAAAATCAATGATATTGTTATTCTTAGATATAGGATTACTACTAATAATGATTTGGATATTTATATGGTGCCTCTCCACGTACTTACACATGCTCAAAGTGCTACCTCCATCATTAACATATAAATATAAACCTGAAACTTTGTAAAGAAACTCATTAGCTGATTGGGATTCTTATTTATAGATTTGGACCCCCGCCCTTAAAAGTTATGTTCATGTTCTTTATCACAAGAAATAGTGAATGAATGAATGAATGAATGAATGAATGAATGAATTGTCTTTATTTCCTCCAATAGTGCCGGAGAGTACATTGCATTATAAACACAAATTACATTATTACATGTCTGTACAACTCAAATAAATGTAGGAAATTGATATGCTCATATATATTACACTGTAAGTCAGGGAATGGCATAACAATCAAAGATAAATCATGCTCTGTAGTTTCCAAGAACTTATGTGTCTCGCAACAATGTCTATAAATTTGGCCCACAGGTAGATGTCAATGTTCTCTATGACATGGGTGATGCCACCAAGTATCGTGATAACTCTGACCTCATCAGAGCAATCTTCAAGATCAATGTATGTCTCAATTGGCAAAATGTCAAATAATTCTTCATACATTATATTTCTTTTGCTAAACAGTCCACTACAGTACAGTAGCTGGTGATGTACAATGTCGTCAGTCTCTTCATCACATTCTAGGCAGATTCCAGCACTGATTGGTAGTATCCCCAGCTTCATTAGGGCGTACACAGGCCTACTGTACAGATCAAACAGCAGGCACATGTTCCACAGTCTATGGGTTGATAAACTCCCGTGTATAGCAGTAAACCGCTGTAATTCGGGTCGTGTGGACAACTGATATTTCCACACTGACGTCTCTCTGTTTAATACAGCTTTATTACATATGTTTTTCCATTCATATTTTGAAGGAAATTTACTTTTGTCCATGAACTGAAGCAAATAATGGTAGAGTTCATACTTTGCACATATAGTTATTAGCTCATGTATCACAGAGTTTTGGTTGAAAGTTCTACTTAAAAATTGTCCATATCTGAAATAAAACAGTTGTTTTATCATTTGGGTAGAGCTTGTTCGACATATTCTGCCGAGGTAGCTCAATTTCTTTTTGTCAATCGTGGCTTCCATACCATAGAGACCAAGAGTCTGTATCGTGACAGCAGTTGGCGATCTCACATGGTAACCTTGGACTATTCTTGCGAAGTATCTTTGCAACCTTTCTAGCTCTTCTAGTTCCGGCCTTGTAATATTAGCCCACAATTCACATGAATACAGAGCACTTGCCAAGATAATACGCTGCCATATCTTAGCACTGACAATCGGATTCAGGCCCCCCGCCCGTAGACCAACATCTTTGAGAGATGCAATTGATCTTTTAGCAGAAGAACAGGCACGACTAGTTCTCTCAACTTGCTTTTCGGTATGAACTAATGACCCTGCATATATTGTACTTTGTTTAATGGACACATGTGTGTCGTTTAATGTGAACACAGGTTGCTTGATATCCGTTTTACCACCTTTGAAAACAAGAACACAGCTCTTTGTTGGATTATAACACAATCTCCATAGACAGGAGTACTCATGTACAACATTTAGAGAAGTCTGCAGGCCTTGATTGGTTGTACTGATCAGAGTCGTGTCGTCTGCTAGCACCACTGTAGGTACATGATGTTGTCCAATCATTGCTCCTCTTCTCAGGTTGTCGAGTTGAGTAATCATATCGTTGATATAGAGAAGGAACATCCAGGCAGACAACACTCTGCCTTGTCCCACACCTTGTCTGATTGGGAATGTTCGACTCGTGATGCCGTTTTATTGGACACAAGCAGATGCTTCTTTATAAGAGTGTCTAATCAAGTGCCACGCCCGTCCGGTAGCACCTATATCAAACAGTTTGAATAATAGTCCATTATGCCAAATCCTGTCAAATGCCTTCTCATTGTCCAAAAACCCAACATAAATATTGGATTCTCTTTCCATGTAATATGCTATTGTCTCTTTCAGGATGTGAACAGCTATGGTTGCACCGTGATCTTTTCTAAATCCACATTGAAGTTTATTTGGAAAGTCAGGATTCGTTAATTTCACATGATTTTCAACCTTTTCTAATAATATCTTTTCAAAAAGTTTACTAAATGCTGAGGTAAGCGTTATACCCCTATAACTGGCTGGGTCAGTCTTGTCCTTGTTGTTACCTTTGTATAACGGGAGGATTGTTCCTATCCGCATTGACTTGGGTATGTAACACGTCTGAATCACAAGGTTGAACAGGTGAGCTAGGTGATCATACAGGCATGGGCCGGCAAATCGGATATGTTCATTTGTTATAAGATCTGGTCCAGGGGCTTTCTTAAACTTCAGTGATTTCACGACTGATTGAATATCACTTACAGTTATACCATTTTCTAATATGGGATCACACAATGGGATATCAGAACGTTCCATCTCTTTAACAGCCTTGTTTATATGTTCAAAATGGTCAGTATCGAAGTTATCACTTTCATATGGTGAGAGTAGGTCACAGTAATATTCCGACCACATATCACATACTTCTAAGGGTGTAGAGACACACTTTCCTTTATACCTAATGCTACTTTGCACATTTGATGCATCTTTCTTCCTTTGTTTCTTAACAGTCCTGTAAAATTCTGCAATATCAACTTCACTTGCTGCGTTGATTTCAGCATATTTCTCTCTATTCCATTGTCTCTCTGCTTTTCTCATATGCTGTCTAAACTCTCTCTTTGAAGTTTTATACTCTATGTATGATCGGCTATCATCTTGTCTTGGTTTACCATGTGATACCCAGTGGCGCTTAGCTTGTCTCATCTGGAAATGGTAGAAGTCGAGATGTGACCCCTTCCAGTAGGGTTTCAGGTATGGCCTATATATCCCATGTGGTATATAGGTAGCTGCTGCTGAGTGTAGACATGATGTGATGGAATCCATATAGTTGTCAATGACGTCTTCTGTCACAGAGCCTGTACTGGGCAGTTTACAGCCTAACTGCAAGGTCACTTCAGACTCATACATCTTTACAACTGTCGCGTCAGCCTTACTCCATTTGAGAGAACTACATTTCCAAGTTTTTGTTCCAGTGAGAAATGAATCATTCATAAATGTAACAGTAACTGGGAAATGGTCTGAAACAGTATAGGGGACTGCATCGTTGACGCCCGTCTCTAACAGAGATGACTGTATCATTTCTGGAATGAAGATGTAATCCCCAGTTGACTTCTGTGTGTTTGATTTGTTTCGCCACGTTGAAGGTATAGCGTTCACATTTTGGTATGTTGGAATCATATGGCGATCTTTTAAGTACTTTGTTAACAGAAGAGAGCGTCGTGAGTTCGGTTTGTTGTAAAGATCAGTGTTCATATCTCCACATAGAATCGTTATGCTGGCGTTAGAAAGTTCATCCACAATATCAAACACGCATTTTACGCTATCTTCGTACATGTCATAGCTGTGGTTTGAAGAGGGAAGATGTGCACAAATTATAGACAGATCAACACAATGTTCACGTTGTATTGTCACAGAACACAGCCTATCATTTACAGTCTCGTGTATATACAAATTGTGACTTACAGTCTTCTTGGCAAGTATCGCCACACCGCCTTCTCCTCTCATACTGTTCTGTGATGAATTGATGGTTACAGCACAATCATAATCGTCCTTCATTTGATCAAAGTAACATTTAGTGTTGTCCGTTAGCCAGTGTTCTGTCAAAGCAAGGATATCACAAGTATTAGCAATGGTTTCTAGGTAGTTACCGTTATACATTGCACCACGTATATTCCATGTAGAAATAGAAAGCATGATGTAGTATATAAAACATGCAATCATGGTGAATGTCTAATATGCACTGCGTTGTCCTGATTTAGAGTATGGTATCCATTCTCTGCATTTAACATACTTTGGCCAGAAGTTATCATTCTCTGTTATGAGTTTGGCATGCCTGTTGTCTACATTCACTCTCAAGGTGTAGGTAGGAGTCGGACCCTCCCACAATTTCAGTAGTCTCACACTGGTCACGTGCACACCACGCTTCTTAGCATAATCACTGATTGCATCTTGAATGACACTAACTGGTTCGTCTGCACGCACAAATGAAAGTACAAGTCTCTTTGTTTTGAACCTGGGCGTTACACCTTGAAAAGCCCTTGACCATTCGTTGTTAAAAGTAAATGACCTCTCAGCAAAATCACCTCCTTTGTCTGTATTATGTCGGACTTCTTTTTCTTTGTGGTCAGGTGGCTTGGGTTGAGAGACACCAGACTGATTAGGAGATGTAACATCAGGGGGTTCGCTGCTCTCTGTCGTGACGTCAGACTGATACTGTTGGACTGGTGGTATTTCACTGGTTTGTCGATCTGTTGGCAGATTGGTGTCACAGAAGGTAACGATGACGTCATCCTCTATTGTGGGGGTTCCCTCACATATTTGTTTATTTTCTCGTTTATCAACGCTGGTTTCTGATGTCTCTGACTCTAGTGTTTGTGATTCGAACTTACGCCTCCTCTCATACATCATCCTTCTCTCAATGCTTATTGTTTTTCGTTGGATGGAATCAAGATTACTTATCACATCTTCCTTGAGGTTACGTATTTGCGCATCTCTGTCTCGAAGTTGGGCAACGAGAACCTGCATATCGCATCTTAGCTTAGCTTCTACGTTGCGCATTCTCTCAAGGTCACGTGATGCTGTGGTCAGTGCTTCATTCTTCTCCTCAAGAACACGAATCATTTTCATCATATCTGTATTAAATTTGTCATGCAGTTCATCTATCTTTCTGTCTGTTGTATCTGAGCGTTCACAGATACATTCATGTAGTTCCATTATCTTTGCAAAGATGAGAGACAACGTGTCTTTATCCTTCACACTATTTATTTCCTGATATATGTTTTCTGTAGTAGAAAATTTAGTTTTCATCTTAGTGAGGACCTCTTTCTGTAGAGCACCCGCCGGGATGCCCCCAGCGTATTAGGATTATATTTCAACCTTTTCCCCAGCTTATTCTCCACAAGGAAAAGACCTACAAAGCTGAAACCTTGTGTAAAAACTCCTAAGGTGATGGGTTTTTTACTTTGATGGTGTTGTGATCCTGGTGTACCATTAGCCAGAGGAACCCCGCCCCAAAAACCCAGTCTCATCTACTTCGTCAGTAGCAAAAGACATAGAAATCTTGTGTAAAGACTCCTTACATGTAGGTGACGAGGATACTAATTTACGGATATGGTGACGTATGGCGGCTAGCACAAGCCACATAGACCACAACCTTAAAACGTATTTTCATCTCCTCCAGAATCAAGAATGATTAGAATTCCAATTTATACAATTAATGACCATGTGACCCAATTTAGGGCAACAGGTGACAAGAACTAGGAACCTAATTTTATCAGAAGCAAGAGGCCTAGAAAGCTGAATCCTTGTGTACTGACTCCTCTTTATAGGGATAGCTGACGAGGATTATAAATCAATAATTAATGGAAATTGTGATCCTGTGGCATCTGATATGGCCGACCCTGTGACCATTTACAAATTATATAATAGATAGTTTAATGAGCTAAAGAGCCAATTGCTCTATTTTTATGTCTCCACCGAGATAAAAAAAAAAGTAAGAAGCGACCATGCTAACCCTTGCATCACTAACTTTGGTTGGTTATGTTTAAGCAATAAATGGTAGGGGCCACGTAAGACTGTTGTTATGAAAAACATGCTCATTGAGTAAAAAAACCCATTTTGTTTTGAAGCTGTAGTTACCCTGTATAAAAGACAGTCTACAACGTTTTAGTTTTAATATAATCATTTTATATGTTTCTTCACAGAGGCTCCACTGATGAGAACTGATAGCTGTGTGTCAAGATGGTCAAACTTTATCTGTGGTATATCTTCACCTCCGTCTTGGGATTGTTCTGTATAGGTGGGTACCTTCAGTCTACCACACCCTTTAACATGTCCTTATCAATAAAAAAACACCTTTGTTCTAAAACTATTTCATTGCATGTCAAATTTCATTTGATGATAGATTGATTGCAAACATACAAAGGTTCGGACAGTGTAACTATTCAAATATTTTAAGACCTTATGATTTGTAAATTTCTGAAGAAAGTTTGCTTGAAAAATTATCAAACATCCCCTAAACTGATCATGATGATAATAAAATTTCACTTTTTCAGTTTGTCTTTGGTACAGGGCATGCTTTCTTTTGTTAAATTCTCCAACAGTGTCACCTGCGTCCTTACCGAATGATGTTTTTCGCATTTCAACGAAGGAAAACGCCGTAATCGCTAAACCGAATGTTTACAAAAGAGAGAGACAGAGAGAGACAGAGAGAGACAGAGAGAGACAGAGACAGAGAGACAGAAAGACAGAGACAGAGAGAGACAGACAGGGAGAGAGAGAGAGAGAGAGAGAGAGAGAGAGAGAGAGAGAGAGAGAGAGAGAGAGAGAGAGAGAGAGAGAGAGAGAGAGAGATAGTCTTTATTTCCTAGCTCCTGTTCGAACCGAAAATAAAAAACATATATACAAAAACATCAATTTATACAAATTGCTATTAATATATAGTGAAAATGGTAAAATAATGGTTTCCCAGGTGCCGTGTTCAATATATTTATTGAAGACAGTAACTCCTCCAAATAAAAAGGCTAACATGTTGATTTCATCTTGTAGTTCAAAGGCCAAATAAGCGTCAACTTCAAGAAGGTCTTTCATTAAAACAAAGAATGTCAGGTCAGGATTTAAGTGTTCTTAATGTAGCAGTATATGAAAATCATAGTCGTCAGTTTAATTATTACATAGGTTGCATTCTTCAGATTCTTTTCCACGTGATGAGACTTTAATGCATAATTGTAAAGGAGATATATAATTAGGGTACAAGTAAGACAATTGCCAACATTTTAGTTTTTTTGTGAACATGTACATAAAGACTCATGTTTGCATTAAAAGAGGTTTGCATTTGCCATAGATGTTCTTCATAGTTATGTATAGATGTATTAACAATTTTATGCCATTTAAGTTTGAAAGGAAATAGATCTTCTGATATATATTTTCGATATGTACATCATCGCAGATTGAGGATTTTCAACAGGTTGCTATTTTTATTTTAGTTGCTAAGTTATTTTAGTTGCTAAGTTATTACAAGAAATTCTGCATAGACGTTATGAAGATCTCAAGATCTCAATGGAATGAAATATTTTAAATATTACCCTGTATGTCACCCTGTATTTATACCTGAAAAAAGCAACAACAACAAAACCCTATATATCTACATATATAATCACTTCAATATACCAACTTCAGAAAAAATTTACCATTGGTTGTTTTTCTTTTTTTTTCACGAATAAATCTCTGGATATTTTTGAGTTTCCTACCTGAAAGTCAATATTAACATTGAAACAAATAGTTCACCTTTTTTTAATAACATCCTTTAATTGTTCTTTCTAGCAAAATTTCGATTGGAAATATCAACAGCATTAGATATATTTTATAAAAATGAAATAGATAAAATATAAAACTGACAAGTTATTATCTACATAGGCAAATTACAGAAATTGCATTTATTATTGCGTCAGCTCCTAGTAAAAGGTGTCCGGGCGACCTCAGGTGGTGTCCTAACCTCCGTCAGTTGTAATCTTTCGCATGTATATAGGAGCATTTGTGTTTGTTTTCTATCTCTATTTTGTTTTGTTAGTAATGCCTGATGCAAGTTCAACGTAATAAACATAGTTATAAAATTCACCATTCTGAAAACTTCATTTCTTAAAAAAACCAAACAAACATTGGAATCGTGAGGTCGTTAAAAGTACTAGTTTGACAAAATATACTTGCAGAGTAATTTTTTGCAAAAATCTATAAATTCCATGTGAACAGTCTACAGTTTGCTTCACAGAGTCAAATGTTAGCAAAGACAAGTAAGTAAACACAATTGTGCTAAGATAGTCCAAGAGAACAGCCATTAATTGTTCGTCAAACGGAGACGGCGAAGAAATGCTAATATGGTTCATCATATAACAAATAGGATTTTACCAGGTATGATATCGTATCCTAATTGCATTGGAAAGGATGTAATTTTAAAAAGTGTCGACTTTTAAAATTATTTGATTGTAAACTTTCAGGTGAACTTCTCTTTGACTGTCTCGAACCTGTTGCCTATGGTGATTCTGCAAATCTGACATTTTCCAACTTGAACCAAGGAAGTGGTAGCATTAAGAATCCAGATAACTATCAAGTTGCTAACTGTTACCCCGAGAAATGTATTATCTTTGATAAGAAGATAAACACTTCAAGTATCGATGGACACAAGACACTACTGACTGTACACAGGGTGAACGAGACTGATGGAGGGATATGGACTTGTGAGTCCGGGAAAGAGAAAGCAATATGTTCACTGAATGTTTACAGTAAGAATTTTTTTTAATTAACACACTACACACTACCCAATATTACATAAATAGACTACATTCAGAAATACTCATTTGCGGATCCGGGGTTCTCCCCCCTCCTCCGACCCCATTCTATATTTTTTTAACAAACCTCCCCCCTCCCATCCTTTAAAACTTATTGGATCCGTCACTGTATACTTATGATGTAGCTTTGATTATCTCTGCATGTCTATCGAAGTCTGTATGAGTAACAACTATACAAACTATTTGATGTATGATCAGAGTTTGAAAACTTCACCATGCTGAAAGCTGCATCTCTTAAAAAGCCCATGCAAACATTTAAAGGAAAAGGTCGTGTTAAGTCCCAGTTAGAGTTGAAAATAGTAATGACCCTGAAGTTCACCTTAAAATTGATAATAATCTATTTCTGGAAACCTTTTTTTTGTGAGAGGTTAATAATTTTTCCTTTAATCCTTTATATATCGAGTGCATTAGAAATTTGAAAATAAAAACAATAAAATTTCAAGTTTATTTCTTTAAATACTTATTGAAAAAACATAAAGTCTGGTTTCTTAGATTAATTTTGCTAGAGATATTTATTAGAGAAAGAAGATGTCTTTTACGATGAAGACACTTGTATCCCAAACATTATAAGAATTGAACTCAATTAAAGAATTACTTACAAAATTTCACGTGCTTGTATCACTAACGTTAACTCGTTGAAAGGTACTTTAGATTGTGTGAACCATGATGCGGCGAAAGGATATATACCGGGCATGACCATTTGCGAAATTTTACACTGTTGTGATATTATGTGTGAATATATAATATAAATATGCAAGGCCTACTGGTTTAATCATTTTTTTAGAAAGCTTACGATACAGAGGATTTCAATAATTCTGTTTTATCAAAATTTGTATTTGGCCCAGAGATTATACGCTGGATCAAGGATGTGTATACCCTTGGCCGGATTGAATATATATACACATGATACAACTTGGTCACCTATCACATTCTTCCCCATTGAACGGGGTTGCAGTCAATTTTGTTTTATTCGTAGCTAAAACCCTTGGCTCTATGATCGGACAAAATGAAAATATAAAAGGTATTATTGTTGACGTTCACGAACACATGTTGGACCAAAACGCTGATGTTATTGAATTATCTATAGATGATAGAAATCTGGTAGAAGTGATACGCTCTGGTACACAAAGAACTGCAGAGAAAGGAAAATTCTGAGAAATCAATGCACTCCTCCTTTACAAGATCTCAACTCAAGAAAAAGAATAGAAGACATAAATAAAATACTAGGAACATGACAAAAAGCACATTACACATACATTAGTAAAGTCAGTGTTACCTAACTCTGGCTCTTTAAAACTGTTGTAATTGTACAAAAGTTTACCTGATTAGCCCTGTGAACTTGTTACGTACCTTGAATAATCTTTTATAATAATTTGGAATGAAAGGATGAAAACTTCAAACGTAATAATTGATTTTTTTAAGGTGATGGCTCATATATGATTGATATTAAAACCTTTATCAATGCTATGAAATTATCTCCATTCAGATTCCATATCAGGAGAACGAATGTTAATAATCCTTGAAATTTTCCACTAGAAGACATAATGAAAATTTATGGCCAGATGTCAGGTTATTGTTCAAACTGAAATTCCTTCGTTAAGGGATATGTTTTACAAATGGAAAGCTAATTGTAAAAATAGCATTATCAAAGAAAATATAAACTAAATCTTATCCAAACCCATAAGGCTCGATCACAATGTTAAAAACCAGGACCACTTTGTTAGACACTGGGCTTATAAAGGATTCATGACTATCCAGGTCTTACATGATTAACACTGTTTGGCTCGTTTTGAAGATTTGAAAAAACATTAGAATAAGGGGTACATAAATATTATTAATGCTTATATCTTTCATATATTTACTCTTTACATTGGGACTAGTACTTCATGACATGTCGACACCAAAGAAAGGTTCAAGAAAATTTTAAGAGAAATTGTTATCCAACAAATTTATACCTATAGCTACTTTTTGCCACAGATTGAGAAAGTTTGTTCCAGGATCGTTATTTCTAATGGTACTTTATCTTTTTGCCGATATGAAAGTACTTGATTTTAATTCAAATGTTTGTAAAGAATCTTTTTCACCCAAAAATAACTCGTGATCATGGACTTCGCTGGTTAACAATACCAGATGTACATTTTGTTATGATGCTAAAGACATCGTCATTTTGTAGTGTACCTTTGTTTGTTTACAGAACTCCCATCATGCGAGATCAGCAGCACCACATCAACCAGCAACCTGACCATAGGACAAGATTTAATCTTGAAGATAATCCTCAGTAACTACTACTGCACAAACAGCATTGCTTGGAACCTTCAAATCGGGGGCAAATCTCAGAATATCACACAATTTCAGGAGCGTGAAGAAACGGAAAAAATCACTAAAAAGGTTGTCACATATTCTCCTACTGTGACGTCATCATTTACTGGTACCGTGAAGTTAACCTTTAACTGCAATGATGAGACGTATGATGTAAACTGTATTGGAGTGGAGGAGCTGAAGCTACGAGGTACGTAATGATTAAATATAAGTTATTTCCCATCAAGCTTGTTATAGTTATAAATCTCTTTGGAATTCGCGAAAATCAAAACTTCAGTGTACTTGGTAAAAAGCAGCCGACGAGTATGAGCAGAATCATATATCGATATAGAGCAAAAAAATTTCACCTTCTCATTGAATAGGACAACATCATAAGTGCCATTCATAGTATTTATTTATCAACTTCAATAACTGCTTTTATTCTAAACCTGGAATATAGTTTCTGGACCAGAATACAGAAATGTATGACAATAATCATTTGTAGTGGTGCTGTTGTCAAATGTGTTTAATGCTTCTGTCGTTTGGTGGAGGGTAGAAAGTCGACTCTGTCTGCTTGCATAAACTTATGTTTATTTTTGTAAAGGTTTTCCTACATTTTGTTTCTGTTGATTCCTTGTAAAACGACATGAATTTTGGTTCTGAACCAGAATTCAAAAACCATAAGGCTTTGCTTACTGAAATATTTATATGGAACCATTCCATGTGTAATTGTGCCTTGGGGTTTTCAATTCATTCCTTCATAAGTTTTGGTAGTTTTAACAACGTTTTTAAAATCATATTGTTACTGTATATCAGAATCAGAATTCATTGAGACTTGGTATATATAACAATCGGCCGCATGTGTCTTGGTGCTTTTGTCCAATGAAAACTAACGGGCAAAAGAAACGATACCAAACTTTCAGATCAAATATTTTTTAACAAAGCTGTTGAAAATGTAAACACGACATTGAAATGATTCCCCTATGTCAGTAATCATATGTGTCACGAAAATTGTTGCGTTTTGGCGATCCGTTTCCGGGAAATTGCATTAAAGCGAGATTTTTTTACATGAAAATCACATGTTGCACGGGCATCATTTGGGTATAAAAGATGTGCCTTATCATTTGACGACATACCATTTCTTCAACTGTACATGGAAACATGGCAAGATTATCCCCAGAAGAGAGAGAGAGGGCCGTCGGGATGATACAGATGGGTGCAACGCATGCACACGTGGCTACGACGTTGGGTTGCAGCCGTATTACTATCAACAGGCTTATGAGACGGTACAGGCAGACAGGGAGGACAGTAGACTTGCCGAGGAGTGGAAGACCCCGCGTAACAACCGCCAACGAAGACCGCCATTTGCGAATTCTTCATCTGCGGAACCGCTTCCTGTCAGTGACGGAATCAGCGACGAATAGCCTTGGACATGCTGTCAGTCGAAGAACAGTGGCCAGACGTCTGAGACGACATGGTATTCGCGCCTACAGACCCGGCCGTGGCGTGCATCTGACGCCTCGACATCGACGTCAACGTCTCCAGTGGGCACGTAACGTTCGGCAGTGGCAGGCCCGGAACTGGCGAAGAGTCATCTTTTCGGATGAGAGTCGCTTCCAACTATTCAGAAATGATGGAAGAGCGAGGGTGTATAGACGTCGTGGTGAACGTTGGCGACGTTGTTGTGTTCAGACTGTGGTACCCTTTGGCGGTGGCAGTGTCATGGTGTGGGGCGGAATTAGCGGACAAGGGAAGACTGATCTCATTGTGGTTGATGGGAACCTCAATGCAGAGAGGTACATCGATCAGATTCTCCGCCCAGTGCTCCTACCATTCCTGCAACAGCACAACAACAGAACCCTGTTCCAGCAGGACAACGCCTGTCCCCATACAGCCCGTATTGTCAGGGATTTCATGCAAAGAAACAACATCAACGTGTTGCCATGGCCTGCCAGGTCACCTGACCTGTCACCCATCGAACATTTATGGGACCATTTGGATCGTCAAGTCCGTCAAAGAGCCGTGGTTCCAGGAAACCTCCAAGAGCTTGCCCAGGCCCTGAGAGAGGAATGGCAGAGAATACCAGACCGTGTTATCTTACGTCTGGTGTTCTCAGCACGACGACGAGTTCGGGCATGCATCGAGGCCCGTGGCGGCCATACAAGATACTGAAAAACCTGTTTTTATGGGTGTTGTATTTTTAGGTGCTGATCGAATTCAGGACAATTTCATGAGTGAACTTTAAGGAGTTGTACGTCATAAGACACTGACCTGAAAGACTTCAATATGTGATTGTTTGATGAACTTGGTATCTGTTTTCATAATGGAAATAAAATAAAAGATGTGTCATTTATTTTCTGTCTTTTATTGGTCAATTATACTTGGTATCGTTTCTTTTGCCCGGTAGTTTATTTACTGCTTCTGTCGCTTGGTGGAGGGTATAGTCTACTCTATCGGCTTGTAGAACTTATTATGCTTATTATTCCAAAAAATACAAAAAACATTCATGAATATTGGATAACAAGTTTTTTTCACTTACAGTGGTCAATAAATGAACGGGATAATGTTTGATATTAAAGGCACTAGTACTTTTTGCACACATATATTTCGTTAACACAAAAGAATAGGGAGTGCATATCTCTGAATAGTACTCACTCGGTCAATCTGTCTCGTATATAATTTTTTAAATATGTATATAGTATTTCTACGTTGCATTTGTAAGTCCACATTAACTACAATATTAGAAATATTTAAAACGTAAAATATAGAAAACGGCATACGAATGAAATACTCTTGATAGCGGCGTTAAACCCCAAATCGCATCACCTCACTACACCCCTTTATAAATAAAAAAAAATTAAGTTAAAGGAAAAGAAAACGGCAGCCACTTTGCCTAATCCAAAAACAATTCTAAAACTATGTTATTTAATCGTTAATTTCCCTGATAGCTTTAATATACTATATGATATCTTATATATCTGTTCTTATGTCAGACTTCAGGTAAATTAGAATTACACTCATTACTAGTTTAGCAGTTTTCAACTGTATATTATCTTCCCGTTTTGTGCACAGCTTACCGTATATTTTTATATCACGTACTCGACAGAGACCGTCTTCACATTTTAAAAACTGTCCCATTTAGTCTGTATTCATATATAATTCAGATCCGCCATCTTGCCACGTAACAAGTATAAATGACACTGGAGATTTGACCATCGGTAACAAGCTGACATTAGAAGCAGCAATAGAGGAATATCACTGTGCATCAGGTATCGAGTATGCTCTACTCAGTGGATCGGTGATGGTCACAGAATTCATCAGAAGGGACAGCTTATTCTACGCCACGTTTGAAGTGAGGCCTGTATATTTGAACAAGCAGTTATACCTGAAATTCACCTGCAACAATGTATCGGCAACCACCAGGACACTAGGTGTGGAAATACTGTTAAGAAAGGGTACTTCTTGAGATTTCTGAATAGCTATTTAATTTATGCTAGCCGAG
This sequence comes from Phorcus lineatus, assembly GCA_921293015.1. NCBI lineage: Eukaryota > Metazoa > Mollusca > Gastropoda > Trochida > Trochidae > Phorcus > Phorcus lineatus. The sequence continues at coordinate 26,277,162 of OV121098.1, read as the reverse complement.
AAAGACGTTCATCTCCCTCTTTAGATTCGATTCTCTTCTTTAAGTCTAACTTCAAGCGGATAACATGATATTATTTTTTGAGAATGCAAATAAGCAAAAAATATTTTGACTATATTTTAATGATGTAAAGGAAAGATTAAAACTCTTCCCAGTAGCACTGCTTACATGATACCTTTAATCCTCAAATATGCAGAGGCTTGTCATTCGGCGATGGGGCGAGGTGGGTCATCTGTTCCCCATATTAAAACAGTCTGTAGTCATTTTCTTCGGCAAGCTATCTCACTGCAATAAACATGCCACTTTCTACAATTAGAGATAAACGGAAAGAAATTATTTGTTAAATGTTCCTCCTGAATTACTTTTTCGGCACAGTTACAAATATACTGAAAAAAACCTTAAAATAACGATTAGTAAAAGATTTAACGATTTGAAAACCCTCTGTATTCATAAGTCACTAAATGTTGATTTCGTCTTTTGTTACAGAGTGGTTTCTCAAGTACTGGATCAAGCTTGTAACTGGTTTAATAGCGGGGTTTGTAGTAATTGCTGTTTTGTTTGGAATAATATTGTGTCGGAATCGGAGGCATCGTCGTTCTTCGTCTAATGAGGTGTCAGTCTACAATATTCCAACTAGTTATAACGATAATGAAGATCGTTATAAAGAACTTATAAGAGTTGTCACACCAAATCAAGTTCAAGATGTGGATTACTTGACTCCCCAGCCTCCCCCAGATACACAAAATCTTCAAAATGTAGAGTATGAGATCATTTAAGATATTGAATAGGTACAATTTGTAGATGCAAAAATTACCCGAGAATCAAATAAAATTAACGAATATATAAACGCAAGATTTTAAAGAACTTCGTAAATGAAGTTACTTATTCAAACGAGGAACTGTATGCTTATTGTTTATTTACAATGAAATCCTTTGAAAGTTACCCCTCAAGTTAAAATTACTTTTAACGTGGTGCATAAAAAATTCTTTTAAGGAAGGAACTATTCATCAATATGACTTAGAACGGAATTTTTTATATATGTGAATATAAAATCATTTGATATTATGATATTATAATTATATATATTTATTTATAGTAAGCAGAGCTCCGACGGTGCTGGCGGGTTTGCGCAGTGGTTCACGCGTTCGGCTTCGTCCGTAGTTCAAATCCCGCCAGGGGCTCGGTAACTTTGTCTGTAGTAGAGAACTGTTCTACACACAGTCAGATGCTCCACTGAATTTCAGCGCAGTGTGACCTCTCGCAAATCTTGAATACGTTTTGAAATTCAGTCATGAACTCGAGTTTACAATAGATAAATGTGTAGGCAACCAATTCCTTTGGTTCGCAATTTTTATTATAGATTTTCATTATTCGGTACTGCGGAGCTTCACTTTCAAGAATTTCACAACGTGCCATGTCGGGTTCAAATAAAAGCTTTTGGCGGGTTGGATTGACTTCCTGTTGGAGGAAATCAATGAAGCTGTGTCCAAGGTGTCCGACACCTGGCTGTTTCCTTCTTCATCTGTTTTAAACAGGATTTCCAAACATACATCAAGCAATTCACCATTGACATACATAAGTGAAGGAAAGTAGAACGCTTACGTTTCTCCGTAATATAATAATTTTGACAATCGATATATAATCACATGTAATACAAGGTTAATCACACTTACAAATGATACAAATATTTGAAAGCATTACTTTGGTACTGGTCATTTCTAAAAGTGATTAACTCTTCGTCCTAAACACTGGATCACTTGGAGTGTTAAGGAATGTTCAATCTTTGTAGCAACGAGCTATTGAATGTCAACTGTTTGATCTTAATGGGAGTTTACCAATTATAACGAATTATATCATTAAAGGCACTCGTGCACGCCTTTACGGTTTAAGGGGACTTATGCATTCACATAAGCTTTCTATCGATGCAAATAAATACTCAAAATTCTTTACAGTTGACCTACAATCAACAATGAAAATGTTTAGACAGCCGCTGTCGGCTTGGACATATCAACAAATCTATGGTTAGCTGTGCACAAAACGGATAAATTATGGACAGGTGAACGCAGCTGAACTAGTATTATGTGCAGCTATTGAATTTACCTAAACTCTGAACTGAGAACAAAGAATGAAATATGTTTTATGAAAGCAATGTTGTAAATAAACCGATTTAATAACACAACATTAACATTGTTATTAGATTGTCCAAAACGGCTGCCGTTTCCGCTTTTCTGTTTCTGAGCAAAATATTAATATTTCCGATATCGTAGTTCATGCGGATTTAAAGTAACGTTGCATTAAATACTTCCGGCCTTAACTACCTGAATACATAAATGTTTGTTAAAAAATTTACGAGGTAGATTTCTTGAGTGAGTGTCCAGAGTAATATCGAGAGATATGCAGTATCTGTGCATTCGTTGTGTTTACGAAATATTGGTGTGCACTAGTGCGTTTAAAACTGTAGGTGATATTCCATTTTGGAGCATGGTACAAGTGAATGTAAATACAATTTCAAAAACCCTTTCACACAGACAGTATTTATTCAGTTTTCAATGCTATAGCTTCTGCTGCTGGTTGACTTGTTACAGAATACAAATTGCAAGATTTGGACGAAGCGTCCGTAAAATACCTGGAAGGTTTCAACAATTATCATGCATGCTGTACAAATATCAAATTTCTGTATTTAAAATCATATATGCTATTGAAAAAAGTTAACATATTTCGAATTTCACATTTTTCAAAAATTCTCTTGCATAGCGACGTTTGTATCTTTTCAATAACTTGTGAATAGTGAACACCAAACACAATGGGAAAACACAACATACATCCACAGACATTAACCCTTTCAAGTGAAATTGGTTTCCGAAACACAATAATGGTGTGCTCAGCTGCACGTGCATAAATGATGATCTTGAGTGAACAAGAACTTTATATGATAATCAGTGATAGTAGACACACTTTAAATGGAAATTGAAAGTGCAATTATGAGTTTAGGTCATTTTGAAGTTTCTAACCTAAATTTTGACATGCGCCGACTTACACAACGGCTACTGAAGGTGTACGTGCTCCTTGCATGGTACAGACTGGCGCAACACGGACCCTTGTGGCAAGGACATTAAACGTGTCACAGTCCGTCATATTCAGATTATGGCCAAGATATCGTAACTTATATTCTTTTCTCGGTAGAAGTCATTTAGTGGACCAAGGACGACAACTTATGCCGGGACAAATTGATTCGAACAATTGAGACGAGACATGTCTAAACAGCTTATCAGATAAGAGCTCGACTTCAAGCAGACATTGGTGTGACAGTGAGTGGGCAGAAAATCCTAAATTGGCTTCACAGAAATCACCTACAGGCTGTCAAGCTTGAGGTCTCTTCCCGCTAGTAGGCGTACTTGAACGTGATGTCGGTGTCGGCTGAAAACTCCAAACACCGGATAGAGGTCACGTGACGTGTCTATATTTTGAAATACGTACCAAACCTGTCTCTGGGTTATATCGATCACAGCCAATTCTTTGGAATCGAAGTTCAGAAGAAATCCGTACTTCACTACAAATTTATCGTCCTTCTTGCAGTCCCGTACAGGAGAATGATGCAAAGGGCGACAACCCTGGACTGCCTTGGCGCAGACGTTTTCAGTATGGTTGTAGCAAGTCGTTAGTCGGAGAACCCAACTGTTTCCGCTATCTTCAACGAGTCCACTTGTGTCGGCTGATTCACCCCACGAAACCCCTGCTTCAAAAATGGGCAAGCCGTAGAGATGAACTTTCATCTCACACGTCATTTCCACTTCCCAATACCTCTGCCCAAGACCCCGTAAGCTCAAGGACCCTAAAGCGCCAGGATATATTTTGAGTCTTGGAGGTCGGCGTGACGTCACAAATGGAGATTGGTACCCAGATGTGATGTCTTGCGATGCCGAGAATCCGTCTGCAAAAACGTAAAGAACAAAGCATCTGTCATGATATCATATTTCAACAAAGAATAATATCAACATTAGGGACAAATCTATGAATAGGCAATATGTTTATTTTGCGAAAGTGACGTTTGGACAAACAAATGTGCCTTCTTTCTGTTTATAAAAGGATGGGGAATTTGAATTGGGCGAAGCTTCAGGTTTTCCTGGTGTATTATCTAGTATTATGATGTTAAAATTGTTTTTGTGTTATCCTGACATATTGATATGTATAATCATGATATGACTATCATTTCTACATACTTGAACTTTGAATAGGAGTGTAGCCCTTGCGCCTTGTCGAAAAATCTGACGAATGATCAAAGGGAGAGAACTCCTTAGTGCTTGTTAACAAAGTCCTGTTGCTCTTCAGTGAAAACGGCGACTTGAGGGCATCCGGATATTGCCGCTGGGTTTCAAGTGAAGCCTGACTTCCGTGTTTACTTTGAACATCATGCCCCTCTTTGGGAGAATTTTGATTTACAAGTCGGCCGTCTTCAGTTAAGTGACACCACCACGTATTGACGCTTTCTTCACTAAACTGTATCTTTGGACCTAAAGAAAAATCATTTTTTTTATTCACATGAAAAATCATGAAATGATCACAAGATAACAAAGAATGGGTTTTGTTAAACGAGTAAAACGACAGATAGATTGATAAAAAAATCTCCCATGCAAGGTTCCTTACTTGCACTTAAGGTATAGCGCGTCACACTAACAGCGGTATGATACTAGTTTTATATTACCTTTAGGGCTCGGTTGTTATAATACCGTTATTACTCTAACCACACATTAAATTGTTAATGAAAAGTTAGTTAAACTCTTCGGGACTCCACCTTTATCCATAATGTCATGCACGCTATCCAATGATTCCCTATCAAAATGGCATATCAATCCCTCTGTAAGCAACCCCAACTACAGACAAGAAAAAACGAGGACTAATATTACAAATGAACAAATCAGTTTACCAAATCTTCTCTTCAGACATTACAAACAAAGTAAAGAAGGTTTCAATGACATTTAAACTTCATCAGCAGATCAGGTGAAAGAATGGTTGGCCCATATAGCCCAGAAGGCAAAGAAAACGTTTACAGACTGAATTAAAAAAGGAAGACTTCACTTAAAGCTATGTAATCTTCATCTGTTCGAAACACCATGGAACAGATAATCTCATAATATGTTACTTCCAATATCACAGAAATTACCCGAGCTGTAATATGTCAACATTTATCCGACTGCTTCAGCTGACTTCACTACACATATGCTCAACATTATTCAGATATCTGTACAGAACATAATGAAATTTCGCCCAGTTCGCCATATTAATATAAACTTGTGAACAAATATCCTTAACACTTCTTTAAAATTTCACCGATAAATGAAAGCTTCCTTCACTGATTCCTGTACTTATTCTTACGTATTGCTTGTCTAAGAGTCTACCCTCTAAAACAATACACTAGGTGACACTTGACAAATAAAAAAGTCAATCATCATTGGAAATTAGTTGACTAAGTTAAAGAAGCCTTATAATATCTTAATATACATTGGTGTAGTCTTAAACAAATATATTATCTTAATAAAGTGATAAAGTAAATGGACGGAGCCCCCTGCAGTTCCGATATAGAGCTCCAAAATCAAGGCTTCTTTTATGACTTGTATTTGAAACTAGGTTGAATGTCACAATAGGTCTGAACTTTTCGGAAAGACAGCGTCGTACAACCAATGTTGTGATAGTGCATGTGTTGCATGGCAGGGTCGTGCACGTGTACGGTATAAAAGGTGGGAGATAGTTTTCCTGAGTGCCAGAAGCAATGAACTGCTGTAGGAGTGACCATACTGTGCAAGGTATAAAAGGTGGGAGATAGATTTACTGAGTGCCAGTAGCAATGAACTGCTGTAGGAGTGACTATACTGTGCAAGGTATAAATGGTGGGAGACAGATTTACTGAGTGCCAGAAGCAATGAACTGCTGTAGGAGTGACTTTACTGTGCAAGGTATAAAAGGTGGGAGACAGATTTACTATGTGCCAGAAGCAATGAACTGCTGTAGGAGTGACCATACTGTGCAAGGTATAAATGGTGGGAGATAGATTTACTATGTGCCAGAAGCAATGAACTGCTGTAGGAGTGACCATACTGTGCAAGGTATAAAAGGTGGGAGACAGTTTTCGTGAATGCCAGCAGCAATGAACTGCTGTAGGAGTGACCATACTGTCCAAGGTATAAAAGGTGGGAGACAGTTTTCCTGAATGCCAGAAGCAATGAACAGCTGTAGGAGTGACCATACTGTGCAAGGTATAAAAGGTTGATGACAGATTTACTGAGTGCCAGAAGCAATGCACTGCTGTAGTAGTGACCATACTGTGCAAGGGCTGTTTCGAGCCCTGAGTATGGTTGGTTGAACTTGAAGTTTATAGTTATTGAAATTATTGATGCTGAAATGGTTGATAAGTGTATGGTTGTATTGTTGAACGCAATTCATAAGGTTTAATGTTAACAAATGTTGTGAAAAATTACATCTCTAGTGTGTGTCAAGAATTCGGATTAGTTTCCGGAATTGTCAGCTCGTGTTGTGTATTCATTTGATAGTGTATTTGGCATTTTAGTTGAGACCTTGGGACGAGGTAGTCGGAAGAACAGAGAGTGCATTGTTGACAAATGCAATAGGACGGTAACCTGTAGACTACCCTTGTGAAGCCCTTGACCTGTTGTGTGACGTCATCTTGTATCCACGGTGAGTGGAGTGGAAATGCGACTGACTGATTGGTCCTACGTGGAATCCTGAAATCTGGATGGTGGACAACTGGGTCGGGATTATGATCTACGGGACATCAGCTCAGTGTCTTATTTGTATTAATTCGCTTGCACTCGTAACCTTTCGAGTATATGGCTTGAACATTCATCTTTCGTGTTTGACGAAGTTGTGTTTATCTCCTGTGAAGAGGTGAACTTTTGTGCTCATTTAGGAGTCTATTGTAATCTCATGTGTCACAATGACCGTGAACTGTCATTTAAAGTGTTATGTGTTTTGTAAATGGTGTATTGTGTAAAAATGTAATCATGTATTGTATTTGTTTTTGAAAAAATAGTATCTAATTGCTGGAATGTACACATATGCATACAGAAATGATGCATATGAAATGTGTGGCAATAGCTGAACTGTGTTAATACGTTGTGCATATGTGAATGTTATGTACTTATGTCATGGGAATGCAATGAACACGGGAAGGAATATGTGCATGTGTGGTTTGATGCGAGGAGAGACTTAGAAGGTGATTGAAATGTGTGTGATATAAATTGTCTTGTGTGTAATTTATTTGTAAGTTAATAATGGTGTTCAAGAGCTTACACTGGAGTAACACGCGTTCATTCCATAACTTTCCAAATTTGGCAAGGCGGTCTTGCCAAAAACTGAAAGGCGTCCTTTCCACGCTAAGGAAAGGTCGCCTTTCCGTTGCCTATCTTTCCAAATCGATTAAGTCAACGAAGCGCGCATAAAATCGCACTTTATGTTTTTCTCAATTCTAAGCAGTATGGTTGAAAAGGTTTTTTTTAATTTCTTATTTGAAACATGAATTTGATTTCATGAAATTACGAGATCATGAAACTGTGTTAATCATGGACGTGGAACGATTATTTTAAAATTAATAACTAGGAGAAAAGTGAAATGAAAAGCTGTTAAGAAGTAATTTTGAATTAAGTTAGTAGTTCAACATGTAATAATTCGAGTGGTTGAGTGGCACATATAAAGAAAAAGTATCATATTTAATTGGATAACATAGTTCACATATCTATAAAGGTCATCAAAGTGATTTACTTTATAGTTATTTAACGTATAACGTGATTCTTATAAGAATTTTATGGATAGTTATATGGCACTTTTCCACGCACTGATACATGCTTAAAGTGCATTACTCTGAAGGTAACGAATTTGCAAAGCGCTAAATTAAGTTAGGTGAAAAGCTGCCTCATATACTTCTTTCATAAATCAATAAAGCATGTGTTAGTTGATCAGTTAAACATGTGGAACGTACCTTTTCAGTGAATGTATCCACAAGAACATAAATATCCAAGTCCTTTTAAGCTTAAGAACAGAACAAAAACCCATCACTGATCAGTGGCTAAACAGATAAACGACACAATCTCTACATCCAGCTATCACATTCAACCAATAATGGCGACCAGATGAGAAAAATAGAGAGCCGATGCAAAATTAGTTTGACAATTTCTTATCTAACCTTTCAGATTTCATTGGATAACAGGATGCGGTAAAGCAGTGTATCCTGTTGTTTCAAGACACGAGAGACACCGTACTGACAAATCAGACTGATACATGGTCACTTGTCTACAAGCCACCTGCATGTGTTTGTACAGCACGGTTGACACCTGCTCAATACCTGAAGCTGACAACTGGTCATAGTCTGATAGGCTAAATGGTATTATCTGACGCTAACGAGGACTCGTTGTTTTAGTAACATTTGTTAATTTTTCTAAAATCAGAACAACATAACAATGATAAACTCTATATTTGCCCATGCGGATCTCAGAAAAATAAGTCACTCACTGTAAAACATAATATTGAATGCTGGATGATATAGATGAAAGAGAATGACCACACAAAATAATTTTTCATAGAGGCACGAAAAAGGATGAAAATACATCTTAATATATAAATAATAATAACAAAAAGATCAGCACACACATCTCGTATGATTTCCTCTGAAATTAAAATATTTAGTGATATTCGGAATTTTACCATGAGTTTATAACAACATGCTGTTTTTATGCTGAAGTATCAAGTCAAAACATATTAATGAACATAGAAACCTATGTTTTAAGGTAGAGGAATTTGGATGAGGTCCCACTTTTTATAAAATAAACAATTTAACTTAGAATAAAGCCACTTTAAGTAAAAGGCATCATGTTATTTTCATATATAGACAGTCGATATGGAAAAACTTTTGTCATATGCTCTATATAGCCATTAATATAAGAAAACAAGTTTGAAATTAAGAAACCTGCAGAAGCAGGGAGCTTGGATCTAGATGGATCTTGATGTTGTTTTAGATAGGATTATTGTTAACGAAATGCTTGTTAAGGACCCTTCTTTATTTAATGTAAAGTGGGTATGCAGTGTAATCTGTTATTTCTGTTTTGATAATAAAGCTTTTAGAAAATTCCCGGAGTAGCAGTGAGCTTGGGCCTAGATAAATAAGTCAATCTTGATGTTATTTTAAATGGGATTACTGTGACTAAATGCTTGTGAATGACCCTTTGTCAATAACTTACAGAAGAACATTGCAGAAAAGAGTAGGGGATGTGTACATCAGTATTACACTATGTATTCTTAAATGGGGCGTGTACATTTTGACGCTCCAGAAGCAAGAGTGTAATGTGTTTATGAATTTGTTGGATAGAAAGTTTGAAGGGATATAACCCGAATGCGCCAGACCATCTTCATTCTGAGGTAAGTGATTGACATAAATAATTTCTAAATCAAGGTTATTTTGTTGTATAAAGTACATCTCTTGGTTAGATCAATGCCTACCACATATATTATGATATTCTAACATAGATTATGAATAACGAGACATATATCTACAGCCACCTTGAATTGCAAATGAATCAGAATTTGTCAAATAATATATTGCTCTCTTCGACTTGAATGCAGCGACCTAAATGAATATAAAATAACGTTTTATATATCCAACATCAGCCTGTTCTTGTGGCGTTAATTATGAAGCCTCTCTTCATTATTTCATATTATTTTGTGATTTTCGCCAAGACATGTTTTTCTATACTAAAGGATTTGATTTAAAGCAATATTATTGGTAATCATAACTTGTCTTCAGTTGAAAAAAGTTAATTGCTAAATTCAGTCCACATGCCTTTAAATTTAACAGGCAGATATTTTCCAACATAATGTTCACATTACATACATGTAGTCATGTGGATGACCAAGAGCAGGAATTTTTCTAGTTGAATAAAGACATTCATTGAAATAACCAACCTTTTCAATATTCGAGAATAATTTTATGATTTCATATTTTTTTAATTCTAACAACAGTATATATATCATTATATTTTTATGAAACCATTGGCATACTTTATACTTTGGGGCAGGATATGCCCTATTAATTAATTAATTTCTTATTTTGATCTCGTTAATCTTTGTTGTCAAACAACGTCACTTCTTTTGCTGACTCTCTCCCTGCCCCTCACACACGCCCATCAAGTTTATTGTCATGTTAAGGTCAGAGAGACATCCTTGATTGTCGGCTAGACTAGGTAACGAACGGTTAATTACCATGTAATAAAATTGTGCAACATCCTCTCTCTGAGTTGACAGAGAGACCTGTGTAGTAACTTAGCAAGGTAAGCGGTATTATCAAATTGTATGAGATTGTTTAATAACCATATTTTTATTTCGTACAAAATTTGGACTGGCGAACAAGTCATTTGGCCTATTTCAACGCCGTACCAATACAAAATTAAACAATACATGGATACAGAACATAACAACGAATTAGATAATTTAAAAACTTGTGAGAACTTGTGCTATAAATAACAAAGCATAGCGAAAATCATCAAAATTGTTGCTCAACTGAAGCACGTGATTATAAACGTGAATTAATTAAGAAATAATCTTAGTAATTGAACGAAATCACGAAAATCGTTTACTTGTGTGTATAAAACGTGTTGAATTAAGGATGTTTCTATTCGTTAAGTAGCTCAAATTGCCACTACCGTACTCATATCCATGAATATAGAAATATATTTGCTCTTAAAATTTTTGACAAATTAAGAGAAAATGTAACATAGTTTGTCAATTTCCGCAAAAACATCCGGACACGTCCGATATTTGTCTATTAAATTTTTTGCATTCACTACAATCGCGCTTGGGGCGCACTCGATTATTTGACAAAATCAAGAGCTTGAATGTGAAATGTATGCGACATTATCACATGGTATGAAACCGTTTGTTGAACGGCAAAGAGAACATTCACAGAAAGACATATGAAGCAAAATCTGGAGCATGGAGAGATCATAAAAGAAATGTAAGACATCTTATAACATGACATGAAACCCGTTGTTGATTGTCTTAACCACCCATTTATTTTAATGTTAGCACACCATGGAAGCAAGTCCAAATTTTACTTATCAGACAGAGGTTAATACGCAAGGTGAAGTTTTTATTTACAATATTTACCACTTTTAATGGATATGTGCACATATTGTAGTATCAGTATGTATAAACTATCGTCAGTTGATTATAAATATCCATTAATATGTTTCATACATCCGTTTCTGTGTTCTTTTACAAATATAAACTTGATATTATTGATAATTTTACATTACATGGTGTTTCTAACCTTGACACAGAAATTTAAATTATTTCCTTATTTCCTTAAATTTCAAAAGAATTGATACAACATAGGAATTGTCAGAAAACAATCTTATACCGTTTCATGTATGGGCAAACCTATCAACAGAAATGAATTGTTCATAAAACTATATTTTAAGCTACATGTATGTATGAGCCGATTGAGCTTTCTATAAAATCTTTTGTGGACATTTGAGGTTTGGTTCAAGTATTTGGTTACTGGGTTTGATAAATTAAAACGTGACCGCCGAAACAAGCCCTGTTAATGTTATAATGAAAAGCCTAATATTTTCATCATAAATTGTAAACTCGATCATTGGCTAAATCTATATTTTAGATATGACATTCAAGTGAAACTCAATTCATAATCCCTTAGTCCAGGTCTCGGCAATGGCATAGCGGGAATACTATACCATAGACCGCCAAATAGCAATGAAAGCAATCCTGTCAGACGCTCTTTCCAAGCGAGTGTCACTTCCAGACGCCCCACCCCTCACGCCCCCTCCCCCTTCTGGTCCAGCCTCTACACTAAACGCATCCAGTTAATTACCACTATGAGATCAAAGAGGCAACCTTGATTGTCGGCTAGACAAATTAACAAGATGCATATTGTTTATAATGAGCGATTCTTCTCACAGAAAGCCTAAGGTGTCATTTGAAATAGGGGATATGTAAGATTCAATAAAATATTTTTGTGGATCTGTTTTATAAGATTTTTCTGTTTTGCTTATTAGATTGTATGTTTCTAAATAATAAAGAACATTTTAGAAATAGAATTTAGAAACATACAATCTAATAAGCAAGTTAAGCTAATGAACAATGAATTAATATTAGATCAACGCTTTGTTGTTGATATCATAAGTTTTACCATAATGATACATGACATTGTAAGTTGCAATTTACATACACATATCTAAATGTTTCCTTAATTTGGACAGCGAACGGATCGGCGAACTAGCTGTTGCCTTAGAATTTTCTTTCCTGTAATGATAATTTATGAGACATATATATCTTTTCGAAATACATATCGAACAATCATAAAAATGCATGATTAATGTAGTCATACATTTAAGTACAAATATTCGTTATATGATCCTGTATTTAGTTGTTTTATATAAAATTTAACGATTGACAAGGGATATTGTCATCTTCACAATGCTGTTATTACATCAACATTCTATATTCTTTTTAAAAACTCATTCATACATTCTTGTATGCATAATAGTTTTTACCTAATCCAATTAAATTTTGAACCTATGAAGCTTGGAATTTAAAAAAAAAAACAAATAAAAACACTTTTTGTTAGTTTTGATATTTATTTATGAAACTTGTTTTGTCAATTATGTACTTCATGCTGAGTTTAGAATGTGGCGACGCAATTGCACATCACAAGACACTGCTCAGATTCAATGCATAGTGTCCATAGCTGAGTCCTAATGTTGTCATAATTAACAGGTGCCTATTATGTAATCTATTTCCTGTCAAATTTCATTGTTAGATTATTTGTCTCAAATAGCAGGCCCACACCTGTGCTTTGGACCCTTTGGTAAATGGCGGCTTATGTCAACATCCGTTCATACTGACATAACTCTTGGCATTACACAGCTAATTAGTACATCTTAACAACGACAAACATTATAAACCAATGAACTTGTAGAATATACGTTCAACCAATGAGCAGAAAATCTTCTGCAATGCTTTCAGTCACTTGAAAAAAGTAGATCATTTGGAAAGGTACCCAAATTTAATAGGATTATTCAGGAAGTCGATCAAGTTGCAAACAATTCATGGATTACTTTTTCTAACGATTGAAACGGGTATGTACTTTGTCATTGATAATCTTTCAAACTTCACTTTCAAAAAGGTCACCATTTACCTTTGAAATCAAACAAATTGTTGCGAACAAATGATAATCATTGCCAAAAATTGTTTATTAACATTTTCCATTATTAAATTCATACAATTTTCTAAATATCTTTTAATTTTAAACGATGCAATTTTCAAACTCTATATCTCTTATTCATTTCATGCGTTTAAGTCAATCCTTAAATAGTAAAATGATTTATTTAATTTCTGCATTAAACTAATATGCAGGTTTTGATTCATCATTTTAAAAACAAAGTCTTCTTTTGTTAAAAAATTGAGATGAAAAACGTTTTAATTTTTTTTCAAAGGTAAATTAAATTTGATGTCTTTTAAGAATCAATCTTTCAAACAAAATAAAGATGTTCAAAATGTAACAATAACTATAGGTTAACTTAATCAAAAACTTCTTAAGGTATTCAATAACATGACGAATTTGACAAACAGAATAAAGGGACATAACTCTTGGTTAGACAGGTAAGGTGCTAATTAGTTTTAAAGGCTGTGGAAAGGTCACCTTGCCGTGTGTTCTTTCCAAAGAGGCTTTGGAAAGGGCGTTCTTTAAGCCTTTGGAAAGGTGTGGAAGGGTGCCTCTTTCCTTTATGGAAAGGTGTGGAAGGGTGCCTCTTTCCTCTTGGAAAGGACGCCTTTAAGCTTTTGGAATGAACGCTCGTTACTCCAGTGTTAATATTACTCGAAAGTAACGCTACTCCGTGTACTAGCTCACTCATTACATCATTCCTGTTTGCAAATCTTGTTTCACATGACAGTGACAGTCATCGTTGAACAAGAAAGGTTTTGGTGAGTTTTTGTTGTACATATATCTGTATTTCATCTTACAAATATGTTCTTACCATTTAAAATCCTTACATGGATATACAATGTAAATTTCTAGCTCATAACATCGCTTTATAAATATGACAGATGTCTATCTATGAAACAATTAGCACAGATTAAATTCATATATAAAGTACTCCCAGGAAATAACGAGTTGTGCGACCATTTTTCAATTTTATATTTTCTTATCTGTTTTAATTATAGGACTGTTCGTTTTCTTGATGTTATATTCAGCATTACTCATTGTTGGTGACCCTTAAAGCAGCACCCCGTGAGTTGATGGAGGCAATTAAGTGTTCGATGGGTTATATAACTAGTATTTTTAAAATTGAGTTGTAGTTTCAGCTTCGGCAAATATATTGCTTTAAGGATTTTCATTGAAAACAAGTATCTATCAAATGTCTGCCATTTGGATATGCATATGTTCGAATTTTCAAATGCATGTCATATAATCCATTTAGGATTTTTCAAAGCTAAACAATATGTGATTAAGAAAACTGTTACAAGTCCTGTCCTGCTCATAACTCATAATTATATATTCCAATTGGTGTAAGATTCCTGAGTAAAGGGAAACCTATACTGATTTACAATTATCAAACTTCTTTAAGTACAAAGTGATGAATGATGGACGAAAACTGTATTCAAAATTGAAGTGATTGGAAGGGTTGATCATAACTTGCTCTCTTCCGCGTTGGTAATGATCAATTTCATCACAGAGTAACAGTTATACATACAGAACGATAATAACATTATTGAAGAAATTTATTTTCTTTCGAAAGCCGTTCCTATGACGTCGCTGCCACAATGGTCTTGGTTTAGTTTAAAACTTTTGTACTTGGGGTTTTACGATATTTTTCTATGAGCTTTATTATTGTTGATTCAGTCTCAAATTAAACAAGTACGTTGTATAAGATCGTGCTCTTACGAATGCAACTAAGTGGTATTATCAGTACGGCAGATTATATTCACAATGAATAACAATGAATCCCAGAAATTTTACAAACGCAACTATTTATCTTCTAAATAGTTCATCCTTTGTTCTCAGTTCAAATATTTAAGGTAAATTCAAAAGTTAAACACATTAGTTGTTCAGCCGTTTCAAAATATTTATATACACAGCTGACAATATAATTTTTAAACCGACCTCTGCCGTCTTGACATTTTCATTTTTGATTACAATTGTAAAGTCTTAAAAAAAGTATGTCAATGCATCGATAGAAAGCTTAAGTGAGTGCGTGTGTCCTCTTATGCCTAAAATAGTTATTTCGAACCGAAAAGACGTGCCTTCAAATATGAATATAAAGTGACAGTCATGATCCTAGAGGTTTCACGTACAGTTATTACATGTGGCCAAAATTCTTCAAAAAGCAATAAAAATAATAAAGTTTATCCCTCTGTTTCATAAAGCGAACAGCTATTAAGTTTAGTTTAGGTTATTACTTCCTGATTGTGTTATGATTTTAGTCATGTTTCCTCGGAAAGCACATATTTATATTCTGAAACAACATACTTTGCAAGGAAGGTGAAATTAAAATGTCGAAACGTTCTATGCATTGCAAAGGGTGCTTATCAAATACTTACACCATAACATTAGTGCACGCATGTAGATAATGTAATAGATAAAAGAATGGAGTAACTTACACTATGATATAATTCTTCATAATAATATTATGGTACTTAACAGAACGTACTTAGGTTTTGTAGATTTTAGAAAACTGATTTTGATTTTATCATGCAGCATTTAATTCTCATATTTGTTGATGTTATTTGGGTGAACCTTGAGGGTTACTGTCAAAATAGAATAGACTATCTAAATTAAGATAGCTATTTTTAATAAAAAGTGCAATATTTCTTAATTAATTGATACCATGCAAATTTGATCTATTTATCTTTTTTCCCCCAAATTCTAATTGGACCATCATTGTGTTAAAAGAAAAAACCCCATTTTTAAGTGTAAATGTAGTTTTAGAAATATAAGTATTTTCATGACGTAGCATCTCCTTCTAAGGAAATATTATCACTAATTGCAATCTTATTAAATTCATATCATTGATTCGCTCCCTCATGTTTTGGTTTCGATTGTCTCATCTTGTGACCAGTAACTGTCCTATATGACTCGGGAAGGAAGCAATGATTTGAACTTTGATCCATGCAAATTCCATTCGGTTTTCATAAATTCCCTCCCTGAAGCACGTGGCGGTGTTTGGGAAATGGACCAATGAGAACGGAGGTATCACAGTGAGCGAATTAAGCTGCTAACCTACATCCATCTTGTGATGGCGCCGTTAAGCTCGCCCTTCACTTTTTGAAGTAACGTAGCTCTAATTAAGAAGGTGGGAAAGATGTAATTACAGTGTTGAAGTAGAGGTAGGTCATTTATGAATACGTTACGAGTGATACTTACCGATGTCAATTTAAGAGTATGTTTATAACTTATAGATATATATATATATCGGAGCTTGATATGCCTTCATAAGAAGCCTTGTTTTTATGGTATATGACCTTTATTGATGTCTCACGAGCTTGTGACAAAACAGTCGTACACTTACCACAGAAGGACATACAAGCACGATGGAATTATTTTGTAAGGACCGTATTGGCATGGCATATGGAAAATGACTTGCGTTTAGAAACATTATCCGATCTGGTATATTAATTACCAGTTTGCACCGCAAGCACATATAACATCCATTCGCAGCTGCATTACGCCCCCCTTGAGATAAGAATGCATGGTACAGTGCCATTACCCATTTGTCTGGAATTTCTTTGCAACGTACTCTGCATTACATAACGATACTGTTGCAAGATATTCTAAATAACTCTGGGAAAGTACTTCTTCGTGCTGATAAACAGATGTTTGTTTTCGTGAAGTACGTGAATTGGGACTAATTATAGCCTAACACAAGTAAACAAAAGACGTATGTCTCTGAGTAAACTTATCAAATATGATTTGAAATTATTCCCCACTAATTTTCTTCCGCGTACAATCTGCGCCATTTTTATTTAGGATTTTCACGGCTTCTTACATCATCATAATCATCGAACAGTTTTTGTATATAGAGAATACTAAACGACGTTCAGTTTAATAACATATTTATGAAACGAGTGGATGGTATTCGTATTTAACGAGCGAAAGCGAGTTAAATACCAATACTATCCACGAGTTTCATAAATATGTTATTAAACTGGACGAAGTTTAGTATTTTATTTATTACACTCTTTAAATGATAACATAAAATGAAAATCATGTTTACTCTCAATTCTCGTAGTTGTGCGTAGGAATACAATTCTTACAATCGACGCATAACGTCATTAGACTGCATTGGAGAAATAGGCCAAGAGTAAGTCCGTTTATAACAGCTTTAATTTTGAACAATACAAATGGAAGGCACTCATTCGTGTTTTGGTCACTACGTACACAAATTGGCGAGTTAACAAAACATAACATCAGTCACTGAATAACTTGAATGAACGTTACTGAGTTGTGTGAATGAATGTCACGTGATCGTGACGTCATTGGAATGTGAGTTTTGAAGCGCGATTCATTTAGTTTGAGTTAGTGTCAGTGGGAGGAACACTGTCCTTGTTGTTGCCGATGAAGTTAACATTGATGAGACAGTTGCTAACGGAACCACCGAAGATTGAGTTGATTGATCGAAATTTGGAAGCACTGACGCTGACAAGAACCTACCGAAATCGGCGGGGATGACTTTGCCCGATCTAGGCCTACTGACGAAAACCCGCTTGACCCGGATTCGGAGGACATGTTTACATTTGAAGAACATGGACGTTGATTAATAATAATTGTGCTGATATTTCTGTGCTGTTTCTTGGACAACTGAGAGTAATTATTTATGCTTTGGATATTTTTGTGACCACTAATTTGCATGATTTGATTGGGAGGAATGTTATCGCTATTTTGATTTACATCATCACGTGATAACTTGTCATGTGACTACAGGGAAATAGTTCCGGATGCGATCGCTTTCACGTGCAATGTTTCACAACAGTGTTGAATAACATGTCATTGTTTCACAACTGTAGTATCTCCAACGAGAGTGTAATAAATGTCTGTAATTCATCTCCTTAAAGATAATCTAGATAATCTTCTCCAGAGAATAACATGGATTGCACAGTTATGTACTTCAACAATAAACATGAGAAACCAAACAAGAATGTTATTTTGACACTTCTGATATCCGGCATATCCGGCGAGTTGTATAACACTTTCAAAACGATAACCCGTTTCCTCCTCTTCGTGTAATTATTTAAAGTATAGACATTATGTACAAGCATGAACATTGTCGACCCTTCACAAACGACCTGAGGTTCAATTGCTTAAAGATCACAGATTGAACAATGGTAGTTATTTGTAAATATGATGTCTGCACAGAGTATATATAAAACTGCTGACCTTAACGAGGATCAGTTCAGGAAGGAGATCGATACTACGCACCATTGCTGTAACTCGCGCAGTGCAAACCGGCCAAGCTGGCTGTACGCTCGTTCAGCGGTTTATAGCTATGTTGCCTCGTGCTATTTCTGTCTCTCTTCTTCCCTCGTTTCGAAATTATTGTGGCTATACAATCTGTACTTCCATGAGCAAATTACTTAATATCACTTATATCCAATAGAATTCACTAAGAAATTTAGTAAACGCCGTCTGAATGCTTTTCTAGATCCACATCATCGATTTTGTACCTTCGCAAAACACGACAATTTGAACGCCCAAAATTGACACAAGATTTCATACATTCAAACGGTTTATGAGATTTCCCGTTAACAAGAGTTTTAAAAGAATTCAAAGTGCTGCCATACCAAAAGCAACCGGAGTAGGTAGAGTGTCATCAAAGTTGAAGACTAAGGGTGCAATGTTTCATGAGATACCGTGTTAAGAAGAGTTTTAGAAGTGGGCAAAGTCCTGTGGTGACTTTAAACATAATGTCATAAAAACATATATATATATATAAAACATAACATAAACATAACATAAAATCGACAAATAGACTTGTTTCATACAAATGTGATAATCAGGCCTTATTTATTTATATATAAGAGATACCATTTTTTATTTTCATTATATTATTATTATTATTATTATTATTATTATTATTATTATTATTATTATTATTATTATTATTATTATTATTATCATTATTATTATTATTATTATTTTCGGCGATACACGCCCCTGTGCTCTTGGCAACTCACTTTGGCAAACTTGTCTTGCCAAACTTGTGTTTGCCGGTTGAATGTGTGTTTCAATAATTCAGATGAAATAAAGTTGATTTTGTAATTATGAGGATTGTTTTACTTTTTTGTGACTCTTTCAATGTATAACAGCAACACATTGTATAAAAGCGCGTAAGGTAGGGAATCAATCCTTTGATGTATCAGGAATGAGAAGTTTGGATGTCCATGATGAATTTACAATCAAGTTAATCGATTTTGTAATCTTATTAAAAGCATAAAATAGACTGTGTTGCATATCGTACAATGGAAGTAGAGAGGTGTAGATCCATCATATGTTCGTAGACATAAAGGAATGAAGAAGCAAACGGTACGTAACAGACAATCTATTTCTATCTTTTAATTATTTACATTATTTGATATTTTTATATATTCTTCAACACGTTAATTTTTACAATGTAGCAAGTTCATTGTGTATCTTACCTAAAAAAGGGAGTGGGTTCGGTGATCACCGAACGATTTTTAAAAAAATCAGCATAAATAACTAATTAGGAGATATCAAATCCTAATTAGGACATACTAACTCATAGTTATCACTCAATTAGGAGATAATTATCACCTAATAAGGAGTTAGTATCTCCTAATTAGGACTTCTCCTTATTCAGAGAAAGTATCCACTAAATAGGAAATAGCTATGTCCTAATTAGGACTTAATTATCACCTAATTAAGCGTTACTATATTCTAATCAGGAGTTACTATCTCCCATTTAGGTGATAATATGTTCTAATTAGGAGATAATTATGTCCTAATTAGGAGATAGCTATGTCCTAAGTAGTACTTAGTTATCTCCTAATTAGGTGTTAACTAAGTCCTAATTAGAGGTTACTTATCTCCTAATTAGGCGTTACTATCTCCTTATTAGGAGTTATTATTGCCTAATGAGGAGATAAAAAAATTTGACTGTGGCACTAGGGTGCTTCCGTACTCTCGTGTTATGGTTTATATTTGTGATTTATATTAGGTTTTTTGCTAACCGTTGTTGGTGTGATTATATTATAGATAGTTAAATCACAAATCACGGATTATACCGAGAGATATACAATATATTTATAAATAATATACATAACCAAGGGCATCGCATGAAAAATGAACCTCGACACGCCCTCCCCGTCGGGTAAGAGATCTTATGTCCTTAGTGGAACAGTATGGATTGTCATTGTCAGTAACTTAAAGAGCCACTCCGTGATTTTCATAACATATTTTTTACATTTGATACGAACCTAAATGTCATTTGTGGTGATATACAATCAAGACATCTCAACTTTTCATGTCCAAAAGATACATATATGACAAATACTAGTTTTCCATGAAAATCTAAAAACAGCCTTATAAATGCAGTTGTAGATATCAAGTCCAATATACATGGATACTAGTTATATAACCTAACAAACACAATCAACTCCTAACTGCCCTTCTGACTGTTTTAGATAAGTCTCAAAAATTACTTGGTCACTTTAATAGATGTCCTTTTCTTCTCATGTATTTTGATCAATTTTATATATATTCAATTCAAGCGTAAAAAATGTTATCTTCAGTCCCATGTATCAAACTGTAGAGCATCTTTTTGGGCGCACTACGCAATCTAGCAACAACTCAGGATAATCACTTAAAGGTACCAATATTATATACATAGTATTATTATAGATAGCGTAAATATGTATTCTCAATAATCGAACCAAAAGAATCGTCAGTACTCTGTTTAGGAAAGTTTACAAGTTTATGATATCTAAAATAAGCTGTAGCCGTTTTCGCCTCATTTTCGTTAGCCGTTTTAGCCAGCACCCGTTTTATCTCCGAAAACATTCCTTACTTTATCTAACAACATACCATATTTTTCGCTATACAGTAGAAATTAAACAGCTAAAAAGGGTTTCTATGTGGTAAACCAAATTTCTTTGTATTTTCTTGTCATAGAGTAACATCATAATGTAACATTTTTGCTGGTGTTATATTAAAGATATAGCTAAAAGCATTAGCCAATATTTAACTGCTTTTATGCAGATGTAAATTTAAAGTACTACATGTAACAGTTAAACCTAAATGTAAATTAACTTTATCTAAAGCATGCAAAGTTTACTGAGTATCAATCATAACATTTAAAAAGGTATGATAGTTAAGAGAAACTGATAATTTCTTAATCCTGTGAAAAGTTTATCAGGTTGTTGTTTAATTTTTCAGTAATCTTTTTGCACCATTTGTGAAGCTAACAAGGAGATGCTTTCACCAGTCTCAATGATCGGCATCTGGGGTTAAAAAGGATGTCAAGCGCATGTCTTTATGGAGTTCTTTTAAATCAATCTTGAATAATTCATAAAACGTTCATGGATCCAGAAAATTCATACTTAAAAAATCTTGCCACCAACTTATTGTTGTCACCCTTGCCTTCTTGATGAAATTGAACAGCTATAGTGAAAGGCAGGTGATCACATACCCACTGTCAGTTACCGTACTTTGGAGCATGGTGGAGATAACAGACAGTCAGATGCTATAGGGTGTCTTTAGGTATTTACAACTAATAATAGGTAATAGATTCCAATTCAGGACAGGCTTTTGAACGGACAACGGTAAAAGTGTTGTGCCAATGGCTTGAGAAAGCTTATCACTCTTATCAGCGCTTCAATCTCAACTCAAAATGTGAATATAAAGAGTTCATATCATATCTTCAAAAACTTAAAATATGCTATTACATACATTTTCTTATATCAATGAATATAAGTAAAAGCTTTCCTGATGAAAAGGGGTGTAGAGCGTCGGAACACTATGGGATGAGTGACAAACGATGTTCAAATGGGCATTACAATGTGTCCGATTCATAACTTTGTAACTTAGCAACCATTTCAATTCAAATTTGCCATTGAAATTCAAATATATGTAATGTTGTTACATTTTTAACATTTTTGAAAATACCTTTAAAAGTTTGGTTTTTTTGGAGGAATAGTAATGAATTTGTCAGAAACTCTTCACAAGTTCTATCCGTCTCCTTATGGGTTTAATAAAATTTTGAATGAACATGTATGATTACGCAGGTGTGTCATGGTTGACAATTTTGAAATTATTTTGTAAAATTTGTTTTGTTTTGGACAGAAATTGGGGAATTTGTTGGTAAACTGTTTCACATTCTGTCCGACCCATAACTTCTAAACTTCTCATCTGCTTTTGTTCAAGTTTGGTATGGATATAAATATTTCGTGAAATCTCTCATGAGCAAAAACTTGGAAAATATTTTGGTAAAAATTGAGCATTCAATGGAAAAAGGGTGATACTTTTAGAAAACTGTTTTTTAAGTCGTGTCGAGCTCCAAGATTCTACACTACATAATTCCATGAAGGTTGTCTTGATAAACAATTTTGACATTTTTGAAAATCATTTTTGTTCTTATCGACAGCTGTGACTCTTTTTTTGTCAAACAAATCATAATTAACAATTATTGAAATATATTTTTGAAAAATTGCAATATTGTTTAAATGTCCTCTCCGATATATTTCATCTCAACTAATCATCTGATTTTGATCAAAGTTGATATAAGATGCTGAAATAATGAAGGTGTGTTATTATTAGATTTTTTAAATATTTGTGTATGATATTCCTTTTATGGGGAAAACATTTATTTAAATGAAAATTGTAGTGAGTCATATATTGATCATGATCAGTTATCTTTTTTGGCTCGATAAAGGTCAAATTAATCAGAGATAAAAAAATTGTTTTAAATACCCATGAAAATTGATTTGAAAATTATAACATCACAACAAGATTGAATTGATCCAATCTTCTCCGCCTATATAATTTTGTTTGTTGGGATTTAAATGTGTATGCTGATCACAAATATTATTGAAAATATGTTCTTTAAATAATTAGAGTTAGTCAAAAAGGGTTTATTTCATTTTGTATTTGACTAAACAGTCTCCTTTTGTATTCTTTACAACACTGCGAATTACGCATTTCAGCAATTCAATATCAATTAAAGGGCCACTGAGTATGTTGATACAAATAAGAAAATAGTGCCGAAAATCCATCTCGTTGAAAGATCTTTATTTTTCGCCAATTGTTTCGAGCCCAAATAAGCCGAGAAATCTAACTAATTAGTAATGGTGTTTCCCGTGTCTATAAATAGATCGACTTTATTATTTTATTGCTCAAAGCATTGTGGTAGTAGATGGCTCCATCCTTTAAACAAAGATAACCATGTGGGGACGAGACAAGCGAAGCAGGATACAGTTAAAACGACGATAGACCAGAAGGGAGAGAAGTTGGTTGACAAAGGGAAAGTCAAAACGGCGAAACACATTTTTTTTTAGAAAGTCAAATTCGCTTTACTTTGAGTGATTCGATTTAATATGGAGAGGTTACTTGAATATTCACATTGTACGTTGTTTTCAATTAAATACATCATGATCCAGATGATTGCGAGGTAACTCTTAAAAACTTTTTGATTTCCACAGAGCAAGGCGAGATTATTAGCATAAACCCACCTTGTGACAACTGACTCTATTATAATTTCTCAGTCTTCGACGGAACAAGGGTCTTTTTAATTTGCATATGAACTGTGAATATGTTTTATATCAAATTAACAACAACAACATACCATTTTGTTTTGCAAGTTTTGGTCACCTTTTTGTGAAATAAAATTATGGTTACTTCTTTCACGAATTTCTCGTTTTTATAATATTTATTATTTATATAATTATAATTTGTAGGCTTTTTTGAAAAAATGTTGTATTATAAACACTAACATATTCAATGGCCCTTAAATAAGGAATCATAAAGTAAATACATAAAAAAAATCTTATATTTGTTACATATATGATACCTTCAAACATTGTGCCAGTTTCTTGGGGAAAAGCTCGACCATGTCAGTTGTTTCTTTTATTTATTTTCAGAAACAGACTTGCCTTATGTTTATCAACATGGCAGTTTGTGACCTGAGATATTTCTGTTTTGCCATAATACTGCATTGTAGCGTTAGTAAGTATCCTTAATCTAACGTTTTTGTGGCAAAGTCTGTTTAAACATTCTAGATACTTTTTTCAAAATGATTAATAATTGATAATTTCATTGATAGGTTTGTGCCTATACCTAATTTTGTAATGTAGAGTTAATCACAAATTAAAAACCTGTTATCCATGCGCTTTTAAAAATTCAAAAAGTAGTATTGATTTGTTCAAAGTTCTAATAATAAATCTGTTCAATGTATATACGTAACTGATTACAAAATTGGCTACCTATACCATTTCCTCTGTTTCCAGGTCAGCCTATTTTCGACTGCCCGAAGCCTGTTGCTTGTGGTGACTCTGCAGTTTTAAAATGTTCGGATTTTAAAAATGTTGTTAGCATCTGGAACCCTGCTGGATATCAATTAGGCACATGTGTCGAGGGTAAATGTGCCATTACAGAGAGTATGAAGGAGAAGATTAATATGACATTAACAAACAACACGATCCTACTGACTGTACACGACATAACTAGTGATGATGATGGGAGGTGGAGCTGTGAATCTGAGGGGAGAGCGAGCTGTTTCTTAGATGTGTACAGTAAGGTTCTATTTTTGTTATTTGTGTATTAATAAGTAGTGTCATTTTATAGACTTGTTCATTATAAAAGAGTCGATTTCCTTATTAAACCTTAAACTGTTGTCAGAAATTGCGTACTTTCCTGAGGAAATACCCATTTGTCTTGGACATTTGCCTAGACATTAAAAAATTTCAATAAAGAACTTGATGTGTTGATAGTAAACTATCACTCTGTGTCAATCTGCCACGAAATATCCATATAAAAAGTCTATATATCTATATAGCCCTATTAGATAGGAAGGTATTATAGTAGATATTAAGAAACGTCTACTATTATATTCTTATAATTGTGTAAAGTAAAACATCTCCAACTTACCGGTCCTGTCATCCAAATACTGATAGTAGTGCCGATATCACTCGAGTTACGTTATTTCATTTCTGGTTATGCATAGTGAAACAAGAAGTTTTTCATGATAAATATCAACGCATTTTAGGAGCTTCGCGGATGTTTATAAATATATCTTCATTCACATTTATCTTATTTCTTAACTAATACAACGAACCTGACGCAGCTAAAAAACTCAAAGTTACAAAAGAAACTTTCCTATTTTCAAATATGAATATGAATATTGTCAGTCAATGGATGATTTTTTACACATTTTGATGAAACTTTTTAAACATTCAAAATCACAGGAGATGAACAATTGTTCAAATTCTCTGATGGTCATCCCCTTCGTGAAAAAAACTCCTAAAACTTTACAAAAACCATGGCGATACAACGTGAATCTCTTAAAATTGTGCAAAACATTGGCAATGGAAGATACTCCGTGATTTTCATAACATATTATCTACCTTTGATACGAACCTAAATGTCATATGTGGTGATATAAAATCAAAACATCCTAACTTTTCATGTCCAAAAGACATATATATGACAAATACTGCTTTTCCATGAAAATCTAAAAACAGCCTTATAAATGCACAGAGTTGTAGATGTTACGTCCAATATATATGGATACCAGTTATATAACCTAACAAACACTATCAACTCCTAACAAACTCCTAACTGCTCTCCTGCCTGTTTTAGATGAGTCTCCAAAATTACGTTTGATATTTGGCGCGCGCCACTGTCCGGTTTTCGATCATAATTGCGACATTCAACCTTCATATTGTCACTGTAAACAAATCAATAAGCTTTAAGATGTGTCTTTTTGGTAACAGTCGATACTTCGCGATGAAATGACACCACTGATTAAGTTTGGCATATATGACTCCAACAACTCACGGAGTGGCTCTTTAAGCGGAATAGACCGATCCAGTCGAGAGCCATTAGGCCCCGCCCCCTAAAATGTGATTGGCTGAAATATTTGGGGGGACAAGTTTCAAGCTCAGGCGAGCCGGACCGCGTAACTCAACAATGTCACTAACCAAAATGTTTGGCTTTTGTTTACACCGACGTCGTTCTACACGCACATTATCCAACTTTGTGTTTTTAAAACCCAAATAACATTCATAATTTCTTTATTCTTAAATATTTATGAAGTAATTTTATGAAATCACAGAGCGATTGATCAAGCTCGACCACTTTGTAAACAAACACCTTCACTGAGAATGATTCTACAATCAACAGGATTGTAAACTTACAAAACATAATATTACTAGTAAATTGTTGTATCTCACTTATACTTAACAAGTGTAGGTCATTTTATATTGAAAAAGCTTCGTATGATAATTAATTGAATATTTTTTTACGCAGTTGTATAGGTCAAGGTCGCTCAGGCTTGTTGACACTGTCAGGGTTACACTCATTGGTCTCCGGGCTAGCTAGTCAACATTCCTTTGACAAAAATATTCAAAAATGCATTGTCAAAACTTTTATTGTTTTACTGTCTATGCTTTGATTATAAACGTTGACCAAAGATTTTATTATGCAAATATATTAGGCCTATTAATTACAAGAAAAATATCGATAAAAAATCAATCAAAGTTGCATCAGAATTTCTTAGCTTTCTTTTGATTAAAGGTTTACAGCTAGCCAAAGTTCACAAAAATAAACAACAGGCTGTGTATAAACTTGTCTATTTGTTCCTCAATGGTTATGTTGAAATCACAAACAGAAATTACTATAAGTAATTGAGGTTGAGAGCCAAATATTTGAAATAGTCTAAAACAAAAAGTAGTCAACAAAATATAAACAGGAAATGAATTAAAGAAATTATGAAACATGGATAGACATAGGTCCTCATATAGTATTAGTTTGTAAAGACACATACAATTTTAAGTATTTGACAGTGATGATTTTGAGTCTGGATTTGGACATATCCATATGACATTCTAGATATCCAATTTAAATTGTTTTATTGTTTTTATAGAAAAGATGAAATTTTAATTTTAAAAGATACAACCTCTCATTGAACTGTATTTGGATTTTTAATAAAAATTGTTCACAGATTATAAAATTGAATAAGTAGTGCATAAATTAAGTGAGGCTATCAAGAAAAATGAAATCACACTTCACATAATATAGGATGTGGTGTTTAATTTCTTTTTTGAGTAATCTACTGAAATTAATCAATATTCATGAAATAATGGCTGTTTATGTTTTCCTGGTTTCAAAATGACAATGTTAGTAACGGGATTGGGAATTTAATATTTATCAGTCAATGGATGTTTTAGCTGCAACAAGTTTCTTATGTGAATATATATTATAAATATTATTTCAAGTTTAAACTTAAATATCTTTAAATTAATTTTTTATATTATTGTTTGTGTAAATATATCCCTTGTTACATACAGATCCTTCATGATGAAAGTTAATTCAAATGCATCATGTCTGTTTCAGTTAAACTCTGAAAGGAAAGATTATTTTTTAGTTTTGGTTTATCTAGTTTTATATTTATGTTGCTTGATTATTACATACATTAATTAATTACCACCAACATAATATGTGATAACGTATCACATAGAATCATATCCCGTGACTGAGTGAGTTTTTATTTTTATTTTCAAATTATAGTTTAATGAGATATCTTGCACAACTAAGTGATTGTTTTTAATATGACAAAACTTGACAGGAAACTTGTTATCGGGTTAAATCGCAAAATAATCTCAACCCACTTAAAAGGGTTCTTGATTTAAAACTTTGAGGTCATAAAGTGACATTGTGAAAAGCTTTTTAGAGCTGTCATCTTGTTAGCATTATCTTAGAGCGCTTTGAAAAGTGTACAATTCTTGCAATTTCTCACCTCCGAGCACTCATCCGACTCGCGATTGGTTTTTACTCATTGTTGCCCACAAATTCACGATTAAAAACGGTAATCTTTGTTACTTAACACCTCGAGAAATACATATGCCGTGACATCGATGAATGAAAAGTGTGTAGAATCATAGAATGTTATTGTTAATACTACCTGCAACCACCGAAACATATCGCCATTATCGGTTTGTTTGTCCCCGGAAGTAAAGTTGACAAATTAGCGTGGTGCTATCGCCGCTCTGATTGCCTGAAATTACGCATGCGCGAGATTTGATTGACAGACTTGATCGGTCTATTCCATCTGTATACAGTTTTAATCAGATTGGATAATGACACGCGGTGACAACGATGTGAGCGAGGCACAACGTTTACGTCTCACCGTGACTGTTAAGCTCTCCAGGCTGGTCCATGATGTAACAACTCAAAGTAGTTTCACAGTTTCAACTGCAAAAACTTCTCCCAATTAATAAACAAGCGTTGATGCAGGTTTTACTTGATAAATAACCCAGTCGACAAAGTGACGTTCTTCGTTGTTTGCAATTGTTGTTTGTAAATTGTGTTTCTGGTCGTGGGATCACACGAGTTGATCATACGTGACACTATGGTAACACATTTTGTTATTTGAAAGAGTTAATATGGTGGAAAAGATGAAACTTAATTTTGAACCCTTCTCACATTAGATTTCCTCAGGGTAAACTGGTTATTTTTCCATATACTTTTAGTTGTTCGTTGTTTAAAAACTGATTGATAAAAAGGGAATTTTTTCTCGAACTGTAACTGTTTTTAGTTGCTTCATAAGAGTATTTAGAATGGGTGTAAAGTTTCTTTTGTAAGTGGGTTTATCACTTGCATACATAAGACCAAAGGTATTTTGGTCATGTCTGTTTCCATCATTGTCATAAACACATTTTTACAGTTTATGAAGAACCGCGGACCTAATGTGTATCTTTGTCTGGACCCAATTTTGGAATTGAACTGAATTGTCCAACCATGCTCAGTCCTGAAACATGCTGATAAATTAGAAAATATTGACACAATCATATTAAGTAGACAACCCTTCAAACAATTTCAAAAAATACTTTTGAATAGTTCTTTATGGTTACAGTCAAAAGTTTTAAAAAAGCAACAAGAGAGACACAAAATCTCTCTTTCTCATGCAAACAGTACAACATAAGTATGGCTTGAAATATGACAAAAATAGGATTGCTATGCCTCAATCCACAAAATTCGTTATGCCTAAATCCTAAAGACTCAAGTATACAGTTACCGTATTTCCTCCATTACAACCCGGGTCTCGAATATAACCCGGGGGTAAGGGGGTGCTGAGTGAAATAGAACCCGGGCCTCGAATATAACCCGGGTTCTCAATGTTAAAATAATCTTCGTATGATTTCTAGATGGGAAGTTTTGAGATATAGAATGCCACTTTCTCACTCTTGCAATAGATTTTGTAATGTCATTTCAGGTCTGAAAAATAGAACCTGGCCTCGAAATAGAACCCCGGGGTTGTATTCGAGGAAATACGGTACTTCATCCTACTATTGTTTGAGTTTGTTATTGATCGCACATGTCAGATTTTTTCAGAGTTAATCAAGTGATAATATCCCTTGTACATATATAAATATATATATAGGTCCGTTAAACTCACTCAAGGAGAGGTAACAAGCCATGTTTTCTCCAGGATGATGAAAATTATTTAGAAAACATTGCTTCTAACAGCTTTATTAGAATTGGTTCTGATATGAAAATATCAATCACCATTCCAACTGGTCTATTTGAAATCTATCCGAGACTTTCTTGGTCCTCATTGAAGCTTCTTGTCGAAAAATGAATATTCTATACATTTTTACATAGTCATTAACTGCTGTTTTATAGATATTAACAGCTTTATCTAGAAATTATACGCTTTATCAATTGTATCATTAACACCTCAGTCAAGTAAATCTAAATGTCAACGGGCAAATCTTGATGTAGTGGAAGTGAGTGATAATGACTTTCTCATTTCTTAAAATTTCGATAAATTTTCAAATGAACTATCTGCTTAATATTTATTTTAAGATATCTTGTCATGCAAAATAATCAGCAGCAAAATTAACACTGGTCTGTGTCTGAAACTAGAATTCATAGGTACAGTTTAGGCAATTTTATCCAAATGTAAGCACTAAATAATTGTCAATTTGCACGTGTGTTTACTTACAGAACTCCCATCATGTGAGATCAGAAGTACCAGACCAACACATATCCTGACCATCGGACAAGATTTAACCTTGAATATAAGCCTCAGTGACTACTACTGCACAAACAGCACTGCCTGGAACCTTCAAATCGGAGGCATAGTTCAGAACATCACCGACTTTCAGGAGCGTGAAGAAACGGAAAAAATCACTAAAAAGATTGTCACATATTCTCCTACTGTGACGTCATCATTTACTGGACCGGTAAAGTTAACCTTCAACTGCAATGATGAGACGTATGATGTAAGCTGTAGTGGAGTGGAGGAGCTGAAGCTACGAGGTAATATATAAGTTATTTCTGATCAAGCTTGTTATAGTTTTAAATCCCGGCTTCTCAAAGAAAATTTGGAATTCGAAAATCAAAACTTCAGGATACTTGGTAAACAGCAGCCGACGAGAATGCGCAGTATCATATATTGATATAGAGCGAAAGATTACAGAACTTGTTATGTATAACAATAATGATATGTAGTGCTGTTGTTGTCCATTGTGTTTAATGCTTCTGTCACTTGGTATAGTCGACTCCTGTCTGCTGGCATAAACTTTTTATGTTTATTTATATTTTTTAAGGTTATCCTACATTTTGTTTATGGTGGTTCCTTGTAAAACCACATGAAGTTTGGTTCTGAACCAGAACTAAAAAACCATAAGGCTTTGCTTACTGAAAGAGTTACATGGAACCATTCAATGTGTAATCGTGCCTTTTGGGGTTTTCAATTCATTCCTACATATATTTTGGTAGTTTCTACAACATTTTTAAAATCATATTTTATCTGTATATCCGAATCAGAATTCATTGAAACTTGGTATATATAAAAATCGTCATGTGTCTTGGTGCTTTTGTCCAATGTATTTACTGCTTCTGTCACTTGGTGGAGGGTAAAGTCTACTCTATAGGCATGTAGAACTTATTACGCTTATTATTCCCAAAAATACAAAATCATTCATAAATATTCGATAACCAGGTTACAATATCTTAAATGTATGTTTTAAATCTGACAACGTTTTTTTGGACTTAAGTTTAATTGTTAAGTTTTATAATGTTCTTTTATGGGTGTTTTTCACTTACAAGAGTGGTCAATAAATGAACGGGATAATGTTTGATATTAAAGGCACATATTTCGTTAACACAAAAGAATAGGGAGTGCATATCTCTAAATAGTACTCACTCGGTCCATCTGTCTCGTATATCATGTATCAAATATGTACTGTTCACATTATAAAGTATTTCTACGTTGCATTAAGTCCACATTAACATTACGATATTAGAAAAATTTAAATTTTGCTTACAACCAGAAAAGCAAAAACGGCATATAAATGAAATACTCTTGAGAGCGGCGTTAAACCCCAAATCACCTCACCTCACTTCCACCCTTTAGAAATAAAAAATATTAAAACTAAAAGAAAAGAAAACGGCAGCCACTTTGCCTACTCTTAAAACAATGCTAATACTATGTTATTTAAAGGGGAAGGTAAAACAGGCTCGATTTACCCATGGGTAAGCAATTAAGGCTCCAAGAGCAGTGATTGGCTACTAGCAGACTGGGGGAGATCTTATCACCCAATGTGCCACACCTTCTAACGGTCGCTGGAGTCAGGGAGGTCAAAGGTTATGGGAATTTTACTATGAGAGATCTACACATATACTACAGTAAAATGAGATTTCACGGCAAAAATCAAATAAGTGAATGAATGTGCTGGTAGATGATGATTTCTTAGAATGACTTGAATGATATTGTATTTCCCTATAAAAATATTTTTAAAAAAGATTCCCCATTTTAAATATTTTGCCTTTATTAGTCCCTTGATATGTTTGGTGTTTGTTGTGGATTCTCAAGCTATGTATGCATCAGATTTTTTACACTGTAAGGCCTTATGATCCTTTAATAATTGTTAGCCAATACAAAGCACATCTATGTGCCTAGTTTTGTCATATCATTGGGGACAATACAAAATAAGGTTCAGCACAATCTCTACTCTAGTGCTAAAGGCCCATTCCCACAGGCAGCAGTGGACAGGCTGGGGTCACAGCTGTCTTGGAGTGGGGAGGGGGGGGGGGGGGTTGTTTTACATGGGAAAGAGAGGACTACTGGGGTGAAATTGATATCATGAATGGAAAGTTCTTAGCCACTCAGAGACTGCTGCCATGGCAATTCTCACTTATCTGATCATATGACACATACAGAGGCAAATTTGAATTTTAGGTAGGTGTATTTGAATATTATTTTTAAAATTCTCTTTACAGAGTAAATGTATTTTTTCAGAAATTACAGCTTTTTGCTCTTCAAATACTGGTGTACATGGATGCAAAAAATCATTCTTAAATTACAAGTAATTGTTTTGATAATTGGCTAGACAAGAGTGTACCCGACTATATCTCAACTGAAAAGACACTCTTTACTGGGAAAATTGACTCCACCCATTCTGTGTATAGGGATTTACCTTCCCCTTTAATCGGTTAATTTACCTGATAGCTTTAATAAACTATATAGTAGCTTTATATGTGTTCTTAGGTTAGAGTTCAGGTAAATTTAAATTGCACAAATTACTAGTTTAGCCGTTTTCAACTGTCTATTATCTTCCCATTTTGTGCAGAGTATATCATATATTTTTTTATATCACATAGTCGACAGAGACCGTCTTCACATTTTAACTGTAGTTTGAAAGTCAACGAATAACAAGTATTTAATTGCATTGATAGAAACATTACATGAATGTCTATGTCCTCAAATGCCATAAAATAGCCAATTTGAACCGGAAAAGCGTGCGATGTTGGCTTTCATGATAACCTATTATTTCAATACATTGATCCCTTGGACGGTAATTTATGACTGTCCCTTCTGGCCTGTATTTATATATTTCAGGTCCACCACCTTGCAATGTAACAAGTAAAAACGACACTGACGATTTGACCATCGGCAACAACCTAACATTAGAAGCAGCAATAGAGGAATATCCTTGTAGAACAGGCATCGAGTATGCTCTACTCAGTGGGTCGGTGATGGTCACCAAATTCGTCAAGATGAATGCTTCATTTTGTTCCACGTTCGAAGTAAAGCCTGAATATTTGAACAAGCAGTTACTACTGAAATACACCTGCAACAATATCTCGGCAACCACAAAGACAGCAGGAGTGACAATATTTCTAACCAAAGGTACATTCTCACTTACAAACTTACATAAATGGTATACATTTCTTTCAGAATGTTACGAATTTTTTTAATAGTTCGATGAGCTAGATATTGTTTAAAGGGTCACAGAGTATGTTGTTGTGGTCAAATATGTAAAACATTTTGAATGATGTTATCTGATCAAGAAGTAATGGTTGTTTATAAAACTTGGCATCTCGATGCTTATTAGGTCTTGATTGTGACAATAAACAGGGTTAATGTGAGAATTGTGATCGAAAACCGTACAATTACGCACGCCATTGACTCAAACGTAAAACGTTAGAGACACAACAACAAAGAAAGGTTTGTAGAACTAAGTAGGTCAAGTAACTAAAATGCTTGTAATTAGGGCGCAGAAGATTTACAATTTTACAATTATAGGGCTATTTTCATTTACATTTGAAAAATGAAAATATCCTTGATTATGGTGCAACTTTAGACAGGACATTTGACCTGATGTCGGGTCAAAAGGTATTTAGACTTTTATCTAAGCCACATACAAAATTTATTAGACATATTCTAGGTCACTTTATAATCAAGCATTAATAGGTTACACTTAAACAATGCGACACTGAAGAATGGCAATATAATTCAGATTTGCTAAAATATGGTCTGTTAATCATTCTCTTGATTGCGAATGAATTGGTCTAACTAAGGTCTATAACAGAGACCTATCATTCAATTAATTCATAACTATGTCACGTTTAAAGTTAAACAAGAATATTTGTACAAGCAATTACGCTTGAAGTACACCTGCAAAACGTCTCAGCAACCACCTGGACAACAAGAGTGACAATTCTTCTGAGCAAGGGTATGCCTTAACCATCAACAATATAGAAGTATTTACTGTGCATTCAAAATTTCAAAAATGTATCTTCGGGGTAAATGACCAACATGTCCTCATACTTTAAGAGGATGAACACAGATGTAAGTTATGGTTGTATTTTTTAAAAACCCGCAAAAAGGTTATAAGAGCACTGTCGTCGTTAAAAATTCTGACAATCAATTCGTGTAAATGGTAATCGAAATTTCTTTTGAGAATATAAATGGTGTTTTTGAATATTTACAGAGGCACGGGGCATATACACTGTACGTATAAAAACCTGGCCAGATAAAACTAGTACTACGGGAGTTGTGTTCCTTTGTTATCGAGCAGGCAAAAAAGAATTTTCGATACTTAACTCCGTAATATTGTTTTAATTTGGATCATGCTACCTGCAGTAGTTCAAATTCTCGTTTTCAAAAATCTGGTTTTAAACACGGAAGTATTTCAGTATCAAAATGCTTAGATTACTTCAACCCGGTAACAATTTTGTTAACGTTAAATTCGTTGCGGCTACCTCAATACTATGAATAATATATTTTACTTACAGATACATTTAGATTGTTTTCTCATCTTTGATTAAAATTTCTCACACTATCCGTTGACTCTTTATTTCAGAATTGTAGCAAATTCACTTTTCCGATTTTTTCTCAATAACAGTTACCCCTTGCCAATTTCGGAAAAATTCTTCTATATAAATATACACATAATTAATGATAAGATTGATAAATAGAGGATAATATTTGAGTTCCTATATGATGCCATCTTATTCAGAATAGCTGCATCCTGAACACTGAAATTTGTGGGGAGTCACCTTGCAAAAGGGTATCAAACGAAAGTTAATGTGATTGGCCCACGCCCACTGGCCATATGTATTAAAGGGACACAGAGTATATTGTTAAGATCAAATAAGTCAAACTTCATAAATGGTGTCATTGGATCAAAAAGTACTCGTTGTTTTATAAATCAATATCTCAATGCTTATCAGTTCAGTAAAGTGACAAGAAAAAGGTTAGAATCGGGGTTTTGATCTAAAACCGGACAGTGGCGCGCGCCAATGACTGAAACGTAATTTTGAAAACGTATTTACTGCAGACACAGCGAGAAATATTGGTTGGTAGTGCTTATTAGGTCTTTTAACTAATATACATGTAAATGGAACGCCGAATTTTGACTTCTTTACGTTTATATGAACGTTTTTCATTTACAATCTAACAAGAAACATACCATCATGAGGACATTTAAGAGATAAAAACTTTTGATGGCCGATTTCAACTAAAGTCAAGTCAGATGGTACTTTGGCTCTTATCAAGGCCACATACCAAATTTGTGAAACATAGTCTGTGTTACTTTAACTTAATGAAGCTCGTATGCATCAGAAGAGATTGAAGAATGACTTCACGAAACCGTTGAAGAAATAATTGTAAAACAAAATGTGATCCAAATAAAAGGTAACAATTAAGAAAGATGCCACATTTCTACGACACGCAGATACTTCCCAAAAGAATCTGCTTGTTTAAGCATATTATGAGAATGCAAGGAAAATACTGATTTTAGAACCGAACTCGTGAATTTGGTTCAAATACCTAAATCAACTTAAAAGCAAAGTCAGAAAGAATGGTTGTTAAAGAAATGTCAATCAATAAAACAATCACGACGTCACATTGTTCTTCATGAAGTCACAACCACCGTAAACAAAAGTGACATTTTGCCCTGCTGTGCGTCTGTTTTGTGTTATGTGAACTAAATGTTAACCCTTTTCATTTGTGTTTCAGAGACACAAACTCTGCCTTTAAACAGTCTCGGATCTGTCATTTGTCTACCAATGGGACTTATTGCCGCTGTTATCGTCTTTGGGTTTATCATGTTTATTTGCTCACAAACTAAAAAAACATCATCAGAGAGCTCTTTGTAACTCGTTGATCTGCATTTCAGGTCTTCACGGCATGCAATTTATCATCATCGTCATCATCGTGCTTGCCATTGGTCTACCAGTTATTGTAGTTACCGTTTGTGTGTTCCGGATTATTTGTAGAAAAACCTCAACAAAGAATGATGTCCCATACTCAGATGTCCTTGACATTGTAACTGGACGTATAAGCAATGCCAAGGTCACTAGCGATGACACGTACACAGACGTCAGTGTCACTCGAAATGCACAAGGGAACAACTCCAGTATTTATGACGCCAATAGCGGTCCTAAAGGAAACCATTGTGACACCGATGACGTCATCGGGGGTCAGAAAGAACTCGGTGATGACAAGGCGCACAGGCCAAGGTCAGAATGCATCATGGTTCCAAATGTGGCATACGTGAGCATAGATGATGTCAGGTAATGAAAGCTAAGGAGGACAGGAGCTTTCAGAATTTTGCTTATTTCTCTCAGGAGTAATATACTATATATATGACTATACTTAAGGAGGCGCAAATCTACATATCTGGAACTCCAGATGTTTCAGCCTCGCGTGTGTGAAATGACGTTCCCTGGAATATGCATCACAAAGAAATCTGACCCTCAATCAAAGACTTGATAATTGAGACTATCCGATCGGTTCTAGTTAAAGAATGAAATGATAAACAATGAAGACCGCTAGCAGATGTAATTAAGTAAATGCAATTGTTAACGACGCGGAAGACCACAGGCTGGATCTGTAGCTAAGAAGGATGGATCCGTCTTTGATACCCGGTTTTTAGCTATCGCGAATATGGAGATTGGAGATGATGAGGTTTGGTTTGTGGTTCGAATCCCTTCAGAACATGCTACTATTTTTTCCATAGTTTAAACAGATGTTTCTCTACAATGTATACCAAAATTTCCCATGAAAGCAAACAAGCTGCATCAACATAGGTAACAGCGGTCTTGTATCTATGTTTGTATATTTCCTTTTTTTCATATATTTGGTTATTTGTAAAAAGGCCTTTCTGCTCAATATGTTTCCAATTCTATTAAGTTTTATATGATTTCCCTATATGTTTACGGTGCTATTTTACGCTTCAATGTACATTTTATGTTGCTTTTTATCCTTTACAACTGGCTTCAAGAATTTGTTTTCTTTTTACAAACCCAACAATTTGAGGTCTTTTGCATTTATGACCTGATTTTCGAGTTTGAAATTGTAAGAACAGTAACTGTTTGTTAACACCTCACTTTAAACCATGCAGTGTTTTGTTCACAGATAATTATTCTTTTTTATTTCCATGAAGCCACAAATGTTTGACTTATTTAATTCGCATGTACTCTCTTACGTTACAACGTTTACGGTTTATAAGTTTGATAAAACACTACTTTGATCAAGAAGACCATGTGCTACTTCATTGCACTATTTATGATGATCTCTTAGAGAGGTTCTTTAGCCAATGAAATAGTATCTGTGATAATTTTGACTCTTATAGCGCATGTGCTAAAGTATCATTTATATTGTCTAACCCTATTATTGTACCTTTAAGTGCCAAAACCTGCAATCGTATTAATAAGAAGAAAGTGTATTTTATACAATTGATATTTTTTAGAGAGCTTTTACTTACTTTTTATTTTGTGCTGTATATATATATATATTTGTATTGTGTCTCTCATAACCCTTAATGGGTGGCTCGTCAATATTATTATGTTTCTTTTATTTTTATGTATTTTATGTAATATTCCTCGAGGTAAGACCTTAATAAACAATCTGTCTGTCTGTCGGCTCTAACTGAGGAGAGTATCGGAACACTAACCCCTGATAGTAAATGAACACAAATATCCAATCAACCCTTTTCAATAGATTTTATAGTTTATAGGATTGACATTGATCCCGGTAAGTGATAAGGAAAGATCCAAAGTTGGTAAGGGATATTCGAAGGTTTATCGCATCGAGACTTTCCAAATATTTACCTGTTTACATTTATCTTATAGTCAATTCAAATGAAATATGAAATCAACATTACGTTGACAGACTATTCTGTTTTTTGAACTATTCATCTATGAAACTTCGCCCCATGCGTTTTGATCCCACCGCTATGTCATACCGTGATCATCACCCTGTTACGACAGTGGTGCCATTTGATAATTTCAACGTTCTGAAATTTTTTTTTAAAAAAACGTTTCCATCGAAACATATCCTTTTGTCACTATATAAATGGATAGCTTTGTTAACGATGCGGATCTTTAAAAAATACCCATCTCACCTACCCTCTTACTGAAGTCAAGTGGTGCCTTTTGATATTTTTCAAATTCTGAATACAATATATGTTGTTTCCATGGAAACAACTTGAATCTGGACGTACATTAGAATTATATATAATTTGGTTTCTATAACATAACCTAAAATATATTCCAATCACATATTTCTTGAATGATCCACTACCCAAAGGTTAACTGAAACCTTTTGTTTTATTAAAACAAAGTGTCACGCGTTTCGAGCGTGTATCCTTTTCCCACCTCTCATCTAATGTATTTTCATGAAATCTCATTAATTATTGTATATATTGAACATGTACTTTCCATTCATGTATCCATTTTCATCATTCATGTCTTTATTCGCCGACTGTGGCTATTTTTATGTGTTCAAATGTTATTTTCATGCCCCATTTACCAGACTCTTTACATGCAGTATTACTATGTTGATACTTACGTGACATATATCTACAAGGCGCTCGTCGGGTGCGGTCGCGTGCAGAACTGTTGGACGGGACTCTGAGACTTTTTTAAGTTGGATTGGTGAGGTTAATATATATTCCTTTGGTTCTCTTTACATTTTTGGAGTATGTGGTCACTTCCTTTAAAGACTTACAGTTTTAACCTTACCCTCCATCCCATTATTTTTTTTATAAGTTCTACTATACCTAACTAGTGGCCTTATTTATTTATTCACTGAAGTAGTGATTAGGGATTACCTACAGTACTGTGTACTCGTTATTTAGCTCGGAGGTTGTTTCCTACACAGAGAAGTTAGAGTTAAAGAGGCTAGAGTTAGAGGCTAAGCGGATGGAAATTGGAAATGGAAGAGAGGAAAGAAGTTAAGCGGATGGAATTGGAGAGGCAAAAAAGGAGGCTTTGAGTCAGAACAGGAGGTTAGACGGCTAGAGGCAGCGGAGTGACAACGTGCTCAAGTGCACAAGTTTCGCTTCCGACAGCTTGAGTTACGGCAGGCTAGCGCTCCAGCTACTTCTTCGTTAAAGATTAACGAGTGTTATAGGTCGCTGCTTCCTAAGTTTGATGAGGTTGATGTAGAAGGTTTCTTTAAGCAGTTTGAAAGGATAGCTTTAGAGTTTGGCCTAGGGAGTTTTGGCATATTTTAGTTCAGTCCGAGGCCCGAGGCAAAGGTACTCTGGCATTCAATGCCCTGAGTGACGAACAGGAAAAGGATTTTCATAAGGTTAAAACTTCTATTCTTCGTGCATATGAAAAAAACAGTGAGGCGTATCGTCAGCAGTTTCGTTCGGTTAAAGAAACTAGAGTCTGAAACTTATGCTGAGTTTATCTCTAAGAAAAGGGTTATTTTTGACAAGTGGTTATGGTCCGAGTCTGTGAAGAAGTTGTCGGAGCTGAGAGAGTTGGTGTTATTAGAGGAGATAAAGAATCTTATGTCTCCTGGTTTAAGGTTATTGTTGTCAGAGCAGAAAATTCGCAGTTTGGCTACAGCAGGTGAGGTCGCAGATAACTATGATCTGACTCACAAGGATACTGCTCAGTTCAAGGGTTCTCACTCCAAGTCTAGTGTTCAGGCTGGTTGTCATGGTAACCATAGTGGAAAGCTTAATTCAAGTTCCAGCCAAGTTGATCAGGGTAGGCCTAGGTGTAGTTATTTTTCAATGACGAATCATACAGTTTAAATTAGTACTCAGCTAATCTTTGTAAAAAGTGTAAAAACAAATTTCACTCGGAGGTCACATATGTGCAAACTTTTGATAACTTTTTCATTGCCTGTACCGACATTAAATATTTTTGTTTAGGATGAGAAAAGGTTCTGGCAACAAACAAGACTATGTACTTTTAAACATTATGTGTTTGAAGTTGGTTGTCATTCTGAAAACTTTAATATTAAGATTGTCTTCCATCCTCGTTAGGGGCGAAAATGTTGGTTTGTGTCTTTTATAATTATTTTAGCCTGAAAATTGTTTTAATCATACGTTTGCGTTTGTTGCCTGTTGACAATTACCAAACTTTTAAAGATACAATTAGCCGTTGGTCACAAATATTTATAAAGAGATTAATCAAACCGGGCGATGCTTTTACAATTTTGTATTGACAACGAATGTTATGAATAAAGAAATTTTGTATAAAACTGTGCAGTATGAATTATATTGCTTGTTATTCCCCCTTTAAGCCCGTTTTACTGTTGTGCAAAGCATCCATAACATCGTCGTTTTTAGTTAATCTTTCGTTTTAAATTAACTATTACTATAACAAATCAACCACGATTAACGTTATCGGCATAATAATATGGTTCACCCAAGGACGTGTTGAATACAGACTACAGTTTAAATGTGAAAACATAAAGTATGCACTTAAAAAAAAACAACGAATATTTTTCATTGACTTGTTGTATTAGATGTGTTATCGCGATTTCTTGAGTTTAAGTTCAGTTCGAGGTGATTTTGTTTTCACCCTTTTGACCAAATTTCAGAGACAGTCCTACACTTAAACTAGTATTAAGAAAGCCTTGTAAATCCACGCGTCATTCCATTTTGACCTTATTCACCAAGTTATTGTTCTTTATAAAATTAATGATGTTGATAGATTCTAACTGGCGCCATAAGAATACCCCCCTTTGGCTACGCTGGGTGTAATGTTTGAACGGTCATATAAACGTTTCGTGTTGCAGGTTATTATCAATATAATAGCCCTCCCAGGCAGGATATCGTGTTGAAAATCCTTTTTTAAATCATGTTATTTCAATGAAGAGAGTTGCTTTAATTTGGATAAAGCGAACTGTTCTAACTCTCACATATGGAAAATGTCCAAACTTTCTATTTTCAATCGGTAAATGTTTTAAGCGATATGCAGTTTTCTCACATTCTCATACTCCCGATTCAGCACTCCCAACGTGCATACCGCTTGACCAAGACGGTCGAGCTGAAGGCTAGTCAGCTAGTCAGAGATCCTTTTATAACTAAGAATGATTTCCGGTTGAGGGACATTTTGAGAGCGCTTCTGTATATATTCTGCCTTGACATGATCATTCGAATCATTTTTTCGAACTATTATTTGTAGACGGATTATAGAATGGATAAAACATGACAAGCGGGCATTATTAAGAATGAAGAATGTTTTCCCTCGTGGTTTTCCGCATGCATTCGGTTCTTGGTACATGTTTTACCCATAACATAAAACTTAAGATTTAATGATCAGCAAAAAACATCTACAGGGTCAAAGGTTGTGACTAGAT
Organism: Phorcus lineatus; assembly: GCA_921293015.1. NCBI lineage: Eukaryota > Metazoa > Mollusca > Gastropoda > Trochida > Trochidae > Phorcus > Phorcus lineatus. The sequence continues at coordinate 26,235,517 of OV121098.1, read as the reverse complement.
TGGACGTACTGAGTGGTTATAATGTAATATCTGGTGATATGACAACACCTATCTGAAAAATCGAACGGAATAAGATATAGTCCACAATTGCAGACCACTTACTTGTACAAGTTGGTAGGATTTGAAGCGAGTCGTCCACTTTTCGATCCATGTCATGGGAGGATTAGTGTTATATAAGCTTCGCTAATCTTCACCCATCAAAATAAGTACAGAGTCTGAAAATACAAAAAAATCTTGTAAAGTGAATACGAAAATAACAAAACACCTTTTATAATGTGAACATGGGGTCTTAAAATAACACAACACCATCAGTATTAGTACATATGTTATGAAAATACCAAAACATTCATCAATATCTATACAGACATTCTGTAAATAAATGGGTATGAAGGAGATGAATTTGGCCATTCTTCATCGGTGTCAAAATATATTCAGGAAACATATTTGAAAATAACTAATTATACCAAGATTGAATATAAAACGGGTGCAAAACACAATTTTATGTTGATGAAAATTCTATATCTTGTTTTTAAAAACCCAAATAATACATTTCATTAGTTTAATTATATCGTTTTGAGAGAGAACATTTATGCAGATAACCCTGTTGATAAATGTCTTCATTGGTTCGCACTTCTTTGACAACGGAATAAAAGATAACCAACCCTGTTACCAGTATTGCCGGTGAAAAATCAATGGCTTGACTAAAGTGCTCTTCTTCAGAATGAGTGGTCCTTGGTTCGAATCTCGTCAGGATGTTTACCCAGTATGGTTTTGGTACGAATGCATACATCACAAAATATCCTTGTTCGCGAAATTCTGCCCAACCATGGTGTGACAATCGTTCTGAAGACTTGCCTAGGCTCTGAAGTATTCTGAAAAGTGGCGCTAGGTACCAAAGCCTATCAGGTGTACAAGGTTAACCCTGTCTGTAGTAATTCACCTCTACCTGAATAGCCTTTGTGAATCCGGATCCCGGGTTTAATCAAAGGTGCCTTTTTGCCTTTCATAGCTTATTCCTTGATAAAGCCGAATGTATGTACATATCATTAAAGCCGGGAACCTATGCAACCCCTGACTTGTATTTATATTGTGCCGTTGACACTCGGACTGGTTTGCATTGTGCTGATCTAATATGTGTCATATCTCAGGTCAGTGCGATCTCAAATCCAATGATTTGAAGAGGGACCGTCTCACTCGTTACACGGTGAAGATGTCGTTTTCCTTGAACATTTTTTCTTATCATTTATGTCGATTTAACAAAGACTTAAAAAATCAAATCTCTTGTCACTGAGAAAGCGTATTGGTATTTGGTTTTTAAAAATGTGAATGCGTTCGGGGGTTTGATAAGTTTGTTTACAATTTCAATGTTTACCATTGATTTATTGGTGTACACAAATATGTATCAAACAACATATGTTTTCTTCGAGGGAGACACTTAATTATCTAATTAAGTATTTATTTTCAAATTAGTGTGACACAGTCCCTATACGTTGTTTTACGTGACAGCAGTTTTCATAATTGAGCATGATGTAAACGTCAATCAAAATGACTGGACGACATGTAATAAATTTAAAACTGACGATGGTCTGGTGACTCTGGGCATGGATCAGTTTATGTAAATTGACCCAAATCACACGAGTCAATCTAGGAACTAACGCCACTTTCGAGGGCTTACTAATGGCATAACAGTAGCTAGTATATATTGTAAAGAAAAGGTCAGAAATGATTTTGTGGCAATTAATTACAGAGCAACTTGTGAACGCTGCCTGAAACTACCGGATTATGCATAAAACACCTTGCTAAACGTTCATGTTAGAACAACAATGTCATTGCCAGAACTGTGACGATATATGATAATATCAATAATATCGAGAAGCGTTATAGTGTAATTATACGTATCGTGATACGGTCACTGTAACTTGACACGTATCATTAACTAGAAACTGTTTACTGTGCCTAAAATCAAGCAGTTTGTCAAAAGTTACCCTACTTAGGGTATCTTAATGTGTATCTTACTGAATCGTATCTTTGAGTTATCGATATATGTATCATAGTATCGTATCGTCAAATATCTGTTGAGCCCCCCTCCCGACTCTAATAATTACTCCCAGAGAAGGGGGATGAAATACAATGGGGTAAAAACCTACTAAAATGTTAGATTTGTTTTTCAAAAACGAATTTAATTGAATGAAAGATGATACTTAGAGCTGTGTGTGCCTGCCGAGGCGATATATCCCGATTCCAGTATTTTTATGAAATATTATGAAGGTATGCAGTTGGTACCATTGTTTTCATATGCTTTGATATCTCTTTATTGATATGTTACGCGGTGCCGTGCCTTAAACAATCTTTTAGTCGTTTCCTTTTCTTACATTTTAATTGGAAAAACATCAGAGAAAATCCTGAACATAAAATCATTAACAATCAGACTTTAAACCGAAAAAAAGCTGGTTGTGTTCCGGATTAGGATGTTACTTGACCTTGACACTTCTTGAATTGTTCAGAAGACAGAATCGAAAATAACCCTGTCTGGATCCGAACCCCAAACCTCAATCCAAAGTCAAGCATGCTTACTACTGCGCTAGCTCACCCCAGCTCTGATTCTAGGACGAAATTTCAAAATTACAAACGGACAGCTATAGAAATTATTTGCGTTTGACTAAAACTAATATCATTTTACAAGATGACTGGCGTTTATGACATTAATAGGTCAAATTTCACTGACAGTCAACTGAATTCAATAAATGTCCGAGATATGACATTCCATAGAGTCACATAACGCAGTATCAGATGACATTTAATCTCATTATCTAGCGCTCTACAAACATTGGTTAGATTAAACACCAAAGTTACAATCCATGAGATAACACTGGGTCGTTCACCCTCGGCTTAATGTACCGATCCTAACACTGCCATAAGATATATCATATTCATATACTCGACTGGATTTGGATATAAGCCAATCAAAATATTACAATAATGGTATATTTTCTCATATGCACAAGTACAGGTAATGGGTCAAGATCACAATATCAAAATGTTGTTTTGAAAAAGGCTATATGATTACAATGCTGAGCACAAAAAAGTTGTTCACATATCAGCGTATCCTTATATCATGTCGTTCAGGTTGTCTTTAAGGAATCGTAGCACTACGTAAAAGAAACGGATAATGTGGAATCTTAAATACAGACGAACGATCAAGTGTACATTCACGCCATCTTATACTACACCCCACAGTAGGTCGTAACAGTTTTGGCAGTTGATTGAAGTAACTAGGGGTCAAACTTTCGAAAACATTAACTCTTATAGTTTATCTACAAAATTCTTAGTAAGATAAGTCATGTTTGTTCCTTCTAAGGTCTATTTCTCTATGCCAAAATTCGCATTATTTGCATAAGATACAAGACGATCCCGTAATGCAGTAAAGGATTTAACTCTTTGACTATGGATAATTCTTTATCAATTTTGCTGAAGTTATTTTATTGTCGTTCAAACTAAACCCTATATATATATATATATAATATAATATAATATACACACACACACACTTCAATCATGACTTTTAGATTGTCAAGTGTTTCACTTTCAATTTGTGTATTGTGAAAAGTAGGCCAACTCTTAAAGATAAGGAGCTCGAGTTTGTCTATAAAATATATGTCTGTCTACAAGCTCTTAAACGCAATAAAGCTTAAAACTTGTTCTTGGTCGAGTGTAATGTTCACAAAAATACTAAACCGAGAATACTTTTTACATCAAAAGCGGGTAAATTGGTACTGCATATTGCAAACATTGATTTTTTTAGACTTTGAAAAGAAGATGGATCTACTTGACTAATATTTTTATGAAGTTAGTCATATGCAAATATTGATGAAATAGCAATAGCGATAGAAAGAAACAGATCTACGATCAAGTATGTGGTAAATGATGGTTTCGAATCTCGCAATCTCGAATCTCGGCAACTACTGTTTACTTGGCTTCCTCATTAATACGCACTCGGTAAAACTCGATCGGTAGAACATGTTTCTTGTTTTGTCTTTTTTCTTAACGTGGGAGTCATGAAATCTCTCATATTGCTATGATTGCTTAAAAATTGCTAAAAGATTACAATCCAAGTTAGCTACAACAACGACGTTATTTCAAACTGAAACCATTGAGCAGAATGGGATCAATTTTACTGTATAAAAGACAGGCGCATATGTGACTATCTGTGATTGGATATAAATAAGGACGGTTTCTGTTTTTCAAATTTTCGTCAGAGTTTTGGCGAGGAGAGATTCATCCCACCGTATCAAAATGATTTAAAGGGGAAGTAGCACGTTTTATTATAAAGTTATCTCACGAAGACAAAAATAAATCTTTCCAACTGCAAAATGAAAAGAATAGTTTGAAAACGTATTAACATGATCGGTTAATCTTAGCGAATCCATTTCCCTCCATCTTAATTGATTAAAATGTGTTCAACCAAAAATGGCCTTCAGTGTTTTGTTTCATACTTGATTATTTCCCTAACCACTATGGATTTTTGGGTTAAGTAATGGCAAATTTTTATTCTCTCAAGATGATACATTTGTCTTAACTAATGTTTGTTGGGGAACATGTTAAGATATAGATCTTTCAAAAAAAACTTGCTACTCCTCCTTTCGGGTACCTCTGTGGGGAGAGAATGTATATCGAACAATGATCCTGACAAGTGGTGCCTTTTGGTGTTTTAACTTCTACCTACAATCATTGTTTTAAGGTTTCAACGGAAACTCAACTCAGAAATATGTTTCTGGACCAGAAGACAGAAACTATAAGTTTCAACAAGTTTCAACAACAAGTTTATTCAAGTATAGGTCACTGACCAGTTACAAATAAACAGATGTATAATTATAGCACACACACACACGCACACACAAGTAGGCATTAGGTAAATTACAGTTATATTTCGTCATGATGAAAAATGAATAACATTAAACTCAAACCAGGAAACAATTAGAGGTTTCAAATAGCCAATGAAAGGTTTTACAGCATATATAATACGTTTTTTTGGTTTAACATAACAATAATTACACGAAGTCTAAGCTATTTCTTTCCTTGAAGATATGATAAACACATTTAGATGGGTTGAGAATTGTATCATTGCAATTATTCTGCAGAAGTTTAGTAAATTTGTACATACTTGGAATATCATAAATATCTTATCCAGATATCTTTCTCGTAGGGAATTATATTTTGGGCAAACCATTAAAACGTCCTCAGCCATCGAATACAAACTGGACATTTTCTATCATTCAAACTTGTCTTAGGCTTGGCCCAGCGACCTTTTGTCAATCATTAGTTTGTGAGAACCAAGCCGAAACCTTGTAAGTGCAATTCTGTGCTTACGTACATAAATATTAATTAAATATTTTTCAAATTCTATAACATGTTTTATGGACAAATATAAACGAGTTTCACTCAAGGAGCTTAAATTATTCTGACATAGGTCACATCTGCCTAGTAGTTATGTTTTATAGCCCTCTTTTATCGGTGTTTATTACACTTAAAAGAGCGGATTTGGTAAAGAATGCTTATGCTTGATATTAACGATTACCTGCTATTTCAGTAAAACCTTATCTATCCATCCCTTAGAGGGACAAATATTGAATGTCCTCACTGGTCTATGTTTATATAATTCAAAGCCACCATATTGCATTTTAACAAGTGATGACAACATAGACGATTTGACCATCGGTAACAACCTTACATTACAAGCAGCAATAGAGGAATATCCTTGTACATCAGATAACGAGTATGCGCTACTCAGTGGGTCGGTGATGGTCACTGAATTCATCAGAAGAGACAGCTTATTCTATGCCACGTTTGAAGTCAAGCCTGCATATTTGAACAAGCAGTTATACCTTAAATTCACCTGCAACAATGTCTCGGCAAGCACCAGGACACTAGGTGTGGAAATACTGTTAAGAAAAGGTACTTCTTGAGATTTCTGAATAGCTAATTATGTTATGCTAGCCGAGAAAGTAGTTCATCTCCCTCTTTACTATACTTTAGATTCGATTCTCTTCTTTTACGCCATACTTCAAGAGAAGAATTTAATATTATCAAAGGTATTATCTGAGAATACACATAAGCGAAAATAGTTCTGCCACACTTTAATGATGTAGAGGAAAGTTTAAAACTCAATCCAGTAGCACTGCTTACAGACTTACTTTTAATTCCCAATGATGTAGTTACTTGTTATTGGTTGATAGGTCGAGGTGGTCCATCTGTTCCCTGTTCTTGAACTGTCATAACTGCATATAAACATGCCACTTTCTACAATTAGGGGTAAACGGAAATAAATTATTCGTTTAATTATCCTGCTGAATTCATTATGTGGCACAGTTACCAACATATGGAGGAAAAACCCTTAAAATAATGATTAGAAACAAGATTTAACGATTTGAAAACCCTCTATATTCATAAGTCACTAAATGTTGATTTCGTCTTGTTACAGAGAGGCCTTTCAAGCAATGGGTCAACCCCATAATCGGTTTACTGGCTGGGCTTGTGGTAATTGCTGTTTTGTTTGGTTTACTTATCTCTCGAAATCGGAGGCATCGTGGTTCTCCATCTAATGAGGTATCAGTCTACAACATTCCAAGTAGTTATAACGATAATGAAGATCGCTACCAAGAACTTATGAGGTTTGTCACACCAAATCAAGTTCAAAATGTGGATTACTCGACTCCCCAGCCTTCACCAGATACACAACAACTTCCAAATGTTGATTACGAGATCATTGAAGATACTGAATAGGTACAATTTGCAGATATGGAAAAAATACCCTTCGAGTAGAAAATATAAGTCAAGAATATCGAATCGTAATTTTTTTTTAAAAGTTCGAAATGAAGCAACTGATGATGAAAAGGATTAACTGTGTGATTATTGTTAATAACTAAGAAATCGTTTGAACGTTACCTCTCAACTTAGAATTACTTTTAGCATAGTGCGTTAAATCTTTTTTTAAGGCGGAACTATCCATCAAATAAATAAGTACGGAATGCCAGTTATGTCAAGATATTTGAACATATGGTTGGAAGAGTTTTAAATCATTTTCATATTATAAATACATTTTATTCAAAAATAAATGTTATAAATGTTTTTTTGTGTCATTCATTTAAACGGAACTAGTATAACTATAAATCATTATCATTATGAGTAGTAGTAGTAGTAGTAGTAGTAGTAGTAGTAGTAGTAGTAGCGGCAGTAGTAGTAGTAGAAATAGTATAACTAGTATCGTTAGACAAAGACAGTAGTAGTAGTAGTAGTAGTAGTAGTAGTAGCAGTAGTAGTAGTATAGTTTAGTAGTAGAAGTAGTAGTCATTGTAGTAGGTGTAGTAGTAGTAGTAGATGTAGAGGTAATAGTAGTAGAGGTAACATAAGCAGTATTAATAGAAGTTAGACAAAGACACCTCATGAATACGAACACTTAGACAAAGAATCTGATTGTTATAGTTGTTAGGATAATTAATTACTTAAGCATTTAAGATGCAAGGAGTATGTCGTATAAATCATTAAGGGTATCACGCGTCGTCTCAAACTGATAACACAATTGATGGTGTGGATTTAAAACAGTTAACATATTCTATTGGAATAACATAGGACACTTGCCCTTCTTCCATTTAACTTTAACTTCAATTGAAATTTGACAATTTGCTGATGTCAGTATCTTGTGTGCCCTTTCGCAAATCTTGAATACGTTTTGAAATTCAGTCATCAACTCGAGTTTACAATAGATAAATGTGTAGGCAACCAATTCCCTTGGTTCCCAATTTTTATTATAGATTTTCATTATTCGGTACTGCGGAGCTTCACTTTCAAGAATTTCACGACGTGCAATGTAGGGTTCAAATGAAAGCTTTTGGCGGGTTGGATTGACTTCCTGTTGGAGGAAATCAATGAAGCTGTGTCCAAGGTGTCCGACACTTCTGGCTGTTTCCTTCTTCATCTGTTTTAAACAGGATTTCCAAATATACATCAAGCAATTCGCCATTGACATACATAAGTGAAGGAAAGTAGAAGGCTTAGATAGTTTCTCCATAATATAATAATTTTGACAAACGATATATAATCACATGTAATACAAGGCAAATCACACTTACAAATGATACAAATATTTGACATTATTACTTTGGTACTGGTCATTTCTAAAAGTAGTGATTCACTCTTCGTCCTAAAAACTCGAGCATTTGGAGTGTTAAGCAATGTTCAATCATTGTAGCAATGAGCTATTGAATGTCAACTGTTTGATCTTAATGGGAGGTTACCAATTATAAGCTTAAGCTTTCTATCGATGCAAATAAATACTCAAAATTCTTTACAGTTGACCTGCAATCAACAATGAAAAAGTTTCGACAGCCGCTGTCGGCTTGGACATATAAAAAAGATCTATGGTTAACTGTGCACAAAATGGATAAATTATGGAAAATTGAACGCGGCTGAACTAGTATTATGCGCAGCTATTGATTTTACCTAAACTCTGAACTGAGAACAAAGACTGAAATATGTTTTATGAAAGCAATGTTGTAAATAAATCGATTTAATATCAAAACACTGACATTGTTATTAGATAGACCAAAGCGGCTGCCGTTTTCGCTTTTCTGTTTATGAGCAAAATATTAATATTTCCGATATCGTAATTCATGCGGATTTAAAGTTACGTTGCATTAAATACTTCCGGCCTTTACTATCTGAATACGTAAATATTTGTTAAAATAATTTCGAGGTAAATTACTGGCATGAGGGTCGTGAGTAATATCGAGAGATATGCAATATCTGTGCATTCGTTGTGTTTACGAAATGTTGGTGTGCACTAGTGCGGTTAAAACTGTAGGGGATATTCCACTTTGGAGCATGGTTCTAGTGACAGAAAATAGAATTTCAAAAACCCTTTCACACAGACAGTATTTATTCAGTATTCAATGCCATGGCTTCTGCTGCTGGTTGACTTGTTACAGAATACAAATTGCAAGATTTGGACGAAGCGTCCTTAAAATACCTGGAAGGTTTCAACAATTATCATGAATACTGTACAAATATCAAATTTCTGTATTTAAAATCATATAAGCTATTGAATAAAAGTTTACATATTTCGAATTTTAAGAGCCTGCAATAGGAACTTAGCAATATTCACTATAACAGTAATATTATTACAAGACATAAGTCTTACAAAATGTTCCTTACTAGGTTTGATAAAATCATAATGGGGAAAATACTCTTTTCTTGCATCCTTGTAGAGTTCATAAACCATTAACAGATGACATTCATCTTCAACTAGTGATATTCCTTTGCTATGACAATAAAAACAGAGTCTACATGTATTACAATATTCTGTATCATTATGTCTTCCTGTTTCAACAGCAAGTCTGAAATTATAACATCTAAATTGACTCAAAATATGTTTATAGTACAATGGAATGTCTAAGGAAAGATATATTTCAACTTGCAACATGGTCTTAAATTGACAGTAAGTCTGACATTTACTCATTTCAGAAACAATGCTATGACACTCTTGGCTCAGGCAATCAAACAATCTTCGTCTAAAAAGTGAAATAAACATTTGAATGTTTCCTATATCCTGGCTTAACCAAAGGACACCAAAGCCAAATTGAAATAAAATGATTCTAATATGTGATACCCATGTTCTTCTACCTGCATCATCAAGTGTCTTTAACATACAATAAGTTTGATAAGGCAATCTATTGGTTTCCATAGTATTCAATTTACACCAAACTTTTAATGTTTTTAACATATAATTATACTGAAGGGGAATTGTACCACATTCTTCTAAGGCCATGACATTACATGTATATCTACAGCTGCACACCGAAAGTTTGTTCACTGACCAATGATTCATAGTACAAATATCATGTAATTTTGGTTTACTTTGGACGTCAATAAAATAACTTCAGAAAAACTGACAAAGGATCAGCCATTGTCCATGTATGAAATTCTTGAACACATTGAGGGATCGTCTAGTCTCTGATGCAAAATTTCGAATTTTGGCATGTTAAAATAGACCGAAGGGGTCATACTTTCGAAATTTCGATTTCGTTAAATTTCAAATAAATTTTCCATATCGACTCCCTGAGAATAATATCAGCAAAATCACAATGACTTAGTGCAAAGGAACAAGCATAACTAATTCTCAAAGCATTTGATAATATAAAAGGGATGTTGAAGAGAAAATTATAAATTGCTGCTTTCGAAATTTTGACCCCTGTTCACTTCAATGACCTGCCAAAACTGTTACGGTTAATTATGGGGAATGATAAATACCAGCCATAAAGAAGAATGAGTCTGCACATTCTTGTTGAAATTTCAACATTATTAGTTGCTTTTTCGCAATGCTACGACACCCCAAAGACATCACAAATTTAATGATATTTGCACTAGTATAACCAGGTATGTGAACAAACCTTTGGCATGCAGCTGTATTTAATTTTAAATTCCTCTTGCATAGTGACGTTTGTACCTTTTCAATAACTTGTGAATAGTGAACACCCCATATCTCTGCTCCATAGGTGACTATAGGTAAAACGACTGTATCAAAAACCTTAAAAGCATCTGTAGTAGAAACAATTTCATACCTGCGCTGGTAGCCATAAAGTTACATCAGAGCCTTATTACCCTGGGATGATAAACAACTCTGTGCCCTAGTCCATGATAATGTGGGAGTAAACACAAGGCCAAGATATCTATGTTTATCAACAACCTCAATGATTTTACCTTTATAGTACCACTTTCCATATGACCTAAGAGGACTACCTCTCCTAAAAAACATAATTTTAGTTTTATCTAAATTTACTTTCATTCCTGTTTCATCACAGAACTTTTCAAGTACATTTATTTTTCTTTGTAGCTGAACAGCAGTATCACTAATACTCAACACATCCTCTGCAAAGAATAAAGCAACCACATTTGGACAATCATGAGATATGAATATACCATTTCCACCATTCTTCTCAAACATTGAAAATAATAAATATTATAGGATTCAAAATGCAGCCTTGCCTTGTTCCAATATTACACTGGAAATAATCTGTTATCCCATTTGATGTTCTAACACAAGATGAAAGAGCAAATACATGGAAATAAGAGATCTCAAGAATTTACCTTTAACACCTAAGCTCTTGAACAGGACTCTTTGTTTTATACAATCAAAAGCCTTACTAAAATCAGTGTATATACAATAAAACTGTCGTAAACGCTGGAGCATTTGGAGTGTTAAAGAATGTTCAATCATTGTAACAACGAGCTATTAAATGCCAAATGTTTGATCTTAATAGGAGGTTATCAATTATAACGAATTATATCATTAAAACTGTAGGGGATATTCCATTTTGGAGCATGGTACTAGTGAATGCAAATACAATGGGAAAACACAACATACATCCACACACATTAACCCTTTCAAGTGAAATTGGTTACCCAAACACAATAACGGTATGCTCAGCTGTACGTGCATAAATGATGATCTTGAATAAACAAGAACTTTACATGACAATCAATGATAGTACACACTTAAAATGGAAATTGAAAGTACATTTATGAGTTTAGGTCATTTTGAAGTTTCTAACCTAAATTTGACATGCGCCGACTAACACAACGGGTATTGAAGGTGTACGTGCTCCTTGCATGGTACAGATTGGCGCAACACGGACCCTTGTGGCAAGGACATTAAACGCGTCACAGTCCGTCATATTCAGGTTATGGCTAAGATACCAAGAAGATACTAAGAAAACTTATATTCTTTTCACGATAGAAGTCATATAGTTTGACCAAGGACGACAACTAATGAACGGGACAAATTGATTCGAACAATTGAGACGAGACATGTCTAAACAGCTTATCAGATAAGAGCTCGACTTCAAGCAGACATTGGTGTGGCAGAAAATCCGAAATTGGCTTCACAGAAATCACCTACAGGCTGGACATCCTCGAATCATTCCATGTTTGAGAGATTGCCACTTTACAGCAGGAGAACCTTGTCCAAAATTAAATGACTGGAGATGCCTCATGTTGCGTATAAAACGTCGAACCACGTTATATACTTTGGTTTCAGTTCATTGAAACCTTGATGTTTGACCCGTGTTGTGGTTTTGCACTTGATACGGGAAATTAAATAAATTCCGACATTCCTCTTCCTTTAGCCACTTTAAAAACCATTAAAAATTAGTTAAAGACAGTTCAAATCGGCTTCTTTAAGGTATATCAGAACAAAGGAATTCATTGACTATTTTACGTTGCCTGCATGAACATTGAATACTTGAATTGGGAAGGGGGGATGACTCGTTTAGGTTCAGGAGTCTTGTTAATCACTTTCGTTATGAGGCCGGTGGTGGCGCTGTCAAGCTTGAGGTCTCTTCCCGCTAGTAGGCGTACTTGAACGTGATGTCGGTGTCGGCTGAAAACTCCGAACACCGGATAGAGGTCACGTGACGTGTCTATATTTTGAAATACGTACCAAACCTGTCTCTGGGTGATATCGATCACAGCCAATTCTTTGGAATCGAAGTTCAGAAGAAATCCGTACTTCACTACAAATTTATCGTCCTTCTTGCAGTCCTGTACAGGAGAATGATGCAAAGGGCGACAACCCTGGACTGCCTTGGCGCAGACGTTTTCAGTATGGTTGTAGCAAGTCGTTAGTCTGAGAACCCAACTGTTTCCGCTACCTTCGACGAGTCCACTTGTGTCGGCTGATTCACCCCATGAAACCCCTGCTTCAAAAATGGGCAAGCCGTAGAGATGAACTTTCATCTCACACGTCATTTCCGCTTCCCAATACCTCTGCCCAAGACCCCGTAGGCTCAAGGACCCTAAAGCGCCAGGATATATTTTGAGTCTTGGAGGTCGGCGTGACGTCACAAATGGAGATTGGTACCCAGATGTGATGTCTTGCGATGCCGAGAATCCGTCTGCAAAAACGTAAAGAACAAAGCATCTGTCATGATATCATATTTCAACAAAGAATAATATCAACATTAGGGACAAATCGATGAATAGGCAATATGTTTATTTTGCGAAAGTGACGTTTGGACAAACAAATGTGCCTTCTTTCTGTTTATAAAAGGATGGGGAATTTGAATTGGGCGAAGCTTCAGGTTTTCCTGGTGTTTTATTTAGTATTATGATGTTAAAATTGTTTTTGTGTTATCCTGACATATTGATATGTATAATCATGATATGACTATCATTTCTACATACTTGAACTTTGAATAGGAGTGTAGCCCTTGCGCCTTGTCGAAAAATCTGACGAATGATCAAAGGGAGAGAACTCCTTAGTGCTTGTTAACAAAGTCCTGTTGCTCTTCAGTGAAAACGGCGACTTGAGGGCATCCGGATATTGCCGCTGGGTTTCAAGTGAAGCCTGACTTCCGTGTTTACTTTGAACATCATGCCCCTCTTTGGGAGAATTTTGATTTACAAGTCGGCCGTCTTCAGTTAAGTGACACCACCACGTATTGACGCTTTCTTCGCTAAACTGTATCTTTGGACCTAAAGAAAAATCATTTTTTTTATTCACATGAAAAATCATGAAATGATCACAAGATAACAAAGAATGGGTTTTGTTAAACGAGTAAAACGACAGATAGATTGATAAAAAAATCTCCCATGCAAGGTTCCTTACTTGCACTTAAGGTATAGCGCGTCACACTAACAGCGGTATGATACTAGTTTTATATTACCTTTAGGGCTCGGTTGTTATAATACCGTTGTTACTCTAACCACACATTAAATTGTTAATGAAAAGTTAGTTAAACTCTTCAGAACTTCTCCCTTTATCTATAATGTCATGCACGCTATCCAATGATTCCCTGTCAAAATGGCATATCAATCCCTCTGTAAGCAACCCCAACTACAGACAAGAAAAAACGAGGACTAATATTACAAATGAACAAATCAGTTTACCAAATCTTCTCTTCAGACATTACAAACAAAGTAAAGAAGGTTTCAATAACATTTAAACTTCACCAGCAGATCAGGTGAAAGAATGGTTGGCCCATATAGCCCAGAAGGCAAAGAAAACGTTTACAGACTGAATTAAAAAAGGAAGACTTCACTTAAAGCTATGTTATCTTCATCTGTTCGAAACACCATGGAACAGATAATCTCATAATATGTTACTTCCAATATCACAGAAATTACCCGAGCTGTAATATGTCAACATTTATCCGACTGCTTCAGCTGACTTCAGATATCTGTACAGAACATAATGAAATTTCGCCCAGTTCGCCATATTAATATAAACTTGTGAACAAATATCCTTAACACTTCTTTAAAATTTCACCGATAAATGAAAGCTTCCTTCACTGATTTATCAGCCCAAACAGTACTTATTCTTACGTATTGCTTGTCTAAGAGTCTACCCTCTAAAACAATGCACTAGGTGACACTTGACAAATAAAAAAGTCAATCATCATTGGAAATTAGTTGACTAAGTTAAAAGAAGCCTTATAATATCTTAATATACATTGGTTTAGTCTTAAACAAATATATGATCTTAATAAAGTGATAAAGTAAATGGACGGAGCCCCCTGCAGTTCTGATATAGAGCTCCAAAATCAAGGCTTCTTTTATGACTTGTATTTGAAACTAGGTTGAATGTCACAATAGGTCTGAACATTTCGGAAAGACAGCGTCGTACAACAAATGTTGTGATAGGGCATGTGTTGCATGGCAGGGTCGTGCACGTGTACGGTATAAAAGGTGGGAGACAGTTTTCCTGAGTGCCAGAAGCAATGAACTGCTGTAGGAGTGACCATACTGTGCAAGGTATAAAAGGTGGGAGACAGTTTTCCTGAATGCCAGCAGCAATGAACTGCTGTAGGAGTGACCATACTGTGCAAGGTATAAAAGGTGGGAGACAGATTTACTGAGTGCCAGAAGCAATGAACTGCTGTAGGAGTGACCATACTGTGCAAGGTATAAAAGGTGGGAGACAGATTTGCTATGTGCCAGAAGCAATGAACTGCTGTAGGAGTGACCATACTGTGCAAGGTATAAAAGGTGGGAGACAGTTTTCCTGAATGCCAGCAGCAATGAACTGCTGGAGGAGTGACCATACTGTGCAAGGTATAAAAGGTGGGAGACAGTTTTCCTGAATGCCAGCAGCAATGAACTGCTGTAGGAGTGACCATACTGTCCAAGGTATAAAAGGTGGGAGACAGTTTTCCTGAATGCCAGAAGCAATGAACAGCTGTAGGAGTGACCATACTGTGCAAGGTATAAAAGGTTGATGACAGATTTACTGAGTGCCAGAAGCAATGCACTGCTGTAGTAGTGACCATACTGTGCAAGGGCTGTTTCGAGCCCTGAGTATGGTTGGTTGAACTTGAAGTTTATAGTTATTGAAATTATTGATGCTGAAATGGTTGATAAGTGTATGGTTGTATTGTTGAACGCAATTCATAAGGTTTAATGTTGTGTGTTAACAAATGTTGTGAAAAATTACATCTCTAGTGTGTGTCAAGAATTCGGATTAGTTTCCTGAATTGTCAGCTCGTGTTGTGTATTCATTTGATAGTGTATTTGGCATTTTAGTTGAGAACTTGGGACGAGGTAGTCGGAAGAACAGAGAGTGCATTGTTGACAAATGCAATAGGACGGTAACCTGTAGACTACCCTTGTGAAGTTCTTGACCTGTTGTGTGACGTCATCTTGTATCCACGGTGAGTGGAGTGGAAATGCGACTGACTGATTGGTCCTACGTGGAATCCTGAAATCTGGATGGTGGACAACTGGGTCGGGATTATGATCTACGGGACATCAGCTCAGTGTCTTATTTGTATTAATTCGCTTGCACTCGTAACCTTTCGAGTATATGGCTTGAACATTCATCTTTCGTGTTTGACGAAGTTGTGTTTATCTCCTGTGAAGAGGTGAACTTTTGTGCTCATTTAGGAGTCTATTGTAATCTCATGTGTCACAATGACCGTGAACTGTCATTTAAAGTGTTATGTGTTTTGTAAATGGTGTATTGTGTAAAAATGTAATCATGTATTGTATTTGTTTTTGGAAAAATAGTATCTAATTGCTGGAATGTACACATATGCATATAGAAATGATGCATATGAAATGTGTGGCAATAGCTGAACTGTGTTAATACGTTGTGCATATGTGAATGTTATGTACTTATGTCATGGGAATGCAATGAACACGGGAAGGAATATTTGCATGTGTGGTTTGATGCGAGGAGAGACTTAGAAGGTGATTGAAATGTGTGTGATATAAATTGTCTTGTGTGTAATTCATTTGTAAGTTAATCATGGTGTTCAAAAGCTTTAATTACTCGAAAGTAACGCTATTCCGTGTACTAGCTCACTCATGACATCCTTCCTGTTTGCAAATCTTGTTTCACTTGACACTGACAGTCATCGTTGAACAAGAAAGGTTTTGGTGAGTTTTTGTTGTACATATATCTGTATTTCATCTTACAAGAATATTCTTACCATTTGAAATCCTTACATGGATATACAATGTAAATTTCTAGCTCATAACTTCGCTTTATAAATATGACAGATGTCTATTTATGACACAATTAGCACAGATTCATATATAAAGTACTCCCAGGAAATAACGAGTTGTGTGACCATTTTCAATTTTATGTTTTCCTATCTGTTTTAAGTATAGGACTGTTCGTTTTCTTCATGTTATATTCAGCACTACTCATTGTTGGTGACCCTTAAAGCAGCACCCCGTGAGTTGATGGAGGCAATTGAGTGTTCGATGGTTTATATAACTAGTAATTTTAAAATTGAGTTGTAGTTTCAGCTTCGGCGAATATAGTGCTTTAAGGATTTTCATTGAAAACAAGTATCTATCAAATGTCTGCCATTTGGAGATGGATATGTTCGAATTTTCAAATGCATGTCATATAATCCATTTAGGATTTTTCAAAGCTAAACAATATGTGATTAAGAAATCTGTTACAAATCCTGTCCTGCTCATAACTCTTAACTATATATTCCAATTGGTGCAAGATTCTTGAGTAAAGGGAAACCTGTACTGATTTACAATTATCAAACTTCTTTTAGTACAAAGTGATGAATGATGGACGAAAATTGTATTCAAAATTGAAGTGATTGGAAGGGTTGATCATAACTTGCTCTCTTCCGCGTTGGTAATGATCATTTTCATCACAGAGTAACAGTTATACATGCAGGTCGATAATAATATTATTGAAGAAATTTATTTTTGGACCTTAAAATGATAACTTTGTAACAAGACTGCAATGATCAGGAGTCTCCTGCCCAATAACCCTTTTCCTATTGGATGTTCATCAATTTAAGTAATTGACCATACAAATATTTGAAGATGTATCGTGATTCACTAATATGATTGATAATATTTCCTTAACTTTTCAAGGGTTTGCCCAAAATAAGACTATTATATTTTAGTTTTATTTTCTGTTTGTATCAAAAGTTTCCTTCTTGAACCCTCTGAATGCTCGGCAGATGACGTTGTGCTCTCTCACAGTGCCGCTAAAATGTTGTGCAAACACAAGATATATAGGTCCTGAAAAAATACAAATTATTTTTTTCCAATCTAACATATAAATCAGAAAAAAATATTTTAGAGGGATAAGCGTACACCAGTATGTCAGAATAACAACGTATGCACAGATAATTCATATATATCTGTCGTTTTTACTAAAGATCGTAACTGAGGTAATCTATCATGTAAGTTGTTTAGCAAATATGTACATATTCAGGTTTTAAAGTTTATTGTCACATGACTTCGTTGTATAGACGATTCTGATTGGTTGATTTGAAAAATTATCTTATGTTGAATGACAATGAATACCCGCAAATTAGCTGAGGCGAATTACCGCGAATCGATACAACATGTTCACTAGATACGGCCAGTCTCAAGATTTTGTTTTCCAGTTTCTTTAAAAATTTGTGCCGTACTCCAATTTGACAGTTGTCTTTGTCATTTTGTATATTGTGTCTACCGGTAGATATAACAAATACATTTTTATATGATTTATTTTCGAAGAACGAAAATATTTTCACCTGCCTTACTTTGTCCAGTTTGCCACTTTGTTTCATGCGGGCGACTTCTTTCGAAAGCCGTTCCTATGAAACGACGTCACAAAAGCCAACCGTTTTGACGTCGCTGCCACAATGGTCTTGGATTAGTTTAAGACTTTTGTACTTGGGGTTTTACGATATTTTTCTATGAGCTTTATTATTGTTGATTTCGGTCTCAAATTAAACAAGTATGTTGTATAAGATCGTGCCCGTTACCCGCCCTTGATGGTTGACGACACGTTTGAAAACGCTCTGATGTTTTTGTTGAAAATAACACGAAAAAAGGGTAACTGGAACATATAATTTTATCACATAGAAGCCCATCCGACAGCGTACGTTTTGAAGCTACATCATGGTGGATCTGGCAAGTTACAGAGCGAGGATAGGAACTTTTCGACAACCAACCGGTACTCGGCAGGTGAGCCATGTTGACGGGTACACGCCATTCACTCAACGACGCGATCGAGACTTTGATAACATGCCTTATCGCTTAATCTTATGCACTTTATTGTTCACAGTGCATCTCTCACTCTCTGGTCTCATTATTTGTAACCAAAATGTCTTCCACAATAACACATTTGACCAGTTTTTACCAAAAGAAACAACTTTCTTGTGTGTAACGTGTGACGTCACCACCACGAACTGTGACCTAGTTTTGTCTATCAACCAGGCCGCACATGCTGCACATGATCGTGCCCTGTGTCTACTCGGAGACGACGCGCTTCCCGTGCGAGTGATAATGCAACGTTTGTTATGCTCCAATGATGTCGAGACCAACCCGGGCCCAGTTACACTTGAGCAAGTTCAAGAAACCCTACTCGGGGCAATCGATAACATAAAATCTGAGATATCAACAATCAGAGATGACTTAAGTACACAGATTTCCTCTCTTCGGGCTGATATTAACGCAATTAACACGAAGTGTGAGAACTTGGAAGACTCTGTAACCGATATTCGTGGGGCACTTGACGTTATGAAACAAAACCATGATATCGTGAATGATGACGTCGATGCTCTCGATAGAAAGATCGATACGGTGATAGCACAGATGTCCAACGTAGATGTCGAACTAGACAGGCTGGAATCGTACAGTAGGAGGGACAATATTATAATCCATGGTATTCCTGAAGCCAACAGTGAGGAAAAGTCGATGGCATGCAAGCAGACAGTTCTGTCAACACTAAACGACCACGCTACTTTTAAAACATGGGAGACGTCTGACGTCATCCGCGCTCATCGGCTTGGCGTAAAGAGAGTTAATGCATCAAGGCCTCGTCCGATGATCGTGAAGCTTCACATGTCAGATGACAAAGTGCGTTCTTTGAAAGCGAGACCAGCTTTTAAGGCGGCAGGGCTTGGTATCTCGAGTGACTTGACGTCACGTCAGCGCCAACAGCTTCAAGCGTTAAAGGGAACTAATACGTTTGGATATTTCAAAGATGGTCATCTTGTGACGGTGCCTCGTTCTACAACTGGAACAAACAGGTCTACTAAATCTAGGGACACGAGACCCACCGACCAAACGACGACCCGACAGACGAGATCTAACTCCTCACTGCCGTAGGATCTTGGCCGAGGCCCGGATTGTATTTCACAGGGTACCGTAAACCAGGACACCGGCAGTACATCCACTCCTTCCAGCAAGTGTAACGAAACTTTTCCATTTCTGTGTTGGAACATTAACGGACTAAAAAGCAAAGAAGGAGATGAAGACTTTGTTCACTACATTAGAACATTTAAGATTTTTTGTCTTCTCGAGACTTTTGTGGATTCGTTTTACGATATAAACTGGCTACACGATTATGAAGTTTTCTCTAGCTCAGCTGTAAAGTTATCTGGCTATGGTCGACTATCAGGGGGTGTTTGCGTGTGTATACATCAGTCTATTAGCAAGTTTTGTAAGTTGATAAGTACAGACATTGATAACTTCATTTGCATACAAATGTCCAAAGCCATTTTTGAGATTGATAAACATGTTGTTTTGATGTGCACGTATATACCACCTGAAGGGTCACCATATTACAACCTCGTAGATACTAACTGTAACTTAAGTAAACTTGAAGAATTTCTTTTTGAAAAGCAGTCTGAATTTAGTGAATTCCATTACGTATTATGTGGCGATTTAAATTCCCGTACTGGTAATGGAAATAACCCTTCAACTTCCTCAGATGATTTATTGCACAGACGTGTACCATTTCCCGAAGATGATTTTGTAGATATTGAAAATCGGAAGTCACACGACACAACAACAAACAAATTTGGAAAAAAGCTGATAGACATATGTTATGCATTCCAATTATTCATTGTAAATGGAAGAGTTTTTGGTGATCTGCAAGGGGAGTATACTTATTGTGCAAATCAAGGTGCAAGTGTGAACGATTATTTTATATGTACGCCTGATTTCTTCCAGTATGTCGACTTGTTGAATATTGGCGATCGACAGGATTCTGACCATTTACCTCTTGAATTGACTTGCAAATTCCCACTCTCTAACCATAAAATGAATTGTGATGTCTTGCCTACAAATACGAAAAGGTTTATTTGGAATGATAATTCTGCTAACACGTTTTTAACAAATGTTAAAGAAAAATTACACTTGTTTGGAAAACATATTTTGGAGATAATAGATACGGATGCAAACGGAGCTATTGATGACTTTGTAGAAATTTTGTCTTCTTCAGCCGAATGTATGCTTAAGTGTGTCAATCCTAAACCATTTAGAACAGCTCTAAATAAGGAATGTAGGACCGCGAAACGAAATGCTCGTAAAAATCTTCGAAGGTTCAGAGTGACTCGTAGCAACTACGATAGACGGAAATACTGCGAAAGTAGAAATAGGTACAAAGCTTATTGTCGAAAATTCAAATGTGATGTGAAGAGGCGTAATCAAGACCAGCTAGAACGATCTATCAACAGCCCTAATGCTTTTTGGAAAAAAATTCGTAATTTACAAAACCGAAACACTGTTACGAACAACATAACAAAATCTGAGTGGTTAAATCATTTTAAAGATGTGCACTCAAACGACGACATATTGGATCTGACTTTCGATGATATCTATAAGGATGTAGATCCAACCAATAATGATTTGACAGAAATAGATCAAATTATCCTGGACAGTCCAATTTCTGAACAGGAAATATTAGATTCTATCAGTCACTTAAGAAACGGAAAAGCTGCCGGACCTGATGATATCATAATTGAAATGATAAAGTGTTCCAAATCTGAAATTATGCCGTTCTTAAAGAAATGTTTTAATAGGTTGTTTGAAAATGGAATTTTCCCACGTAGTTGGTCTAATTCTACAATAGTCCCACTTCATAAAAAAGGTAATAGAAACGATCCAGATAACTACCGCGGTATATCATTAATGAGTATATTGGGAAAAGTGTTTAACTCGATTTTAAATAAGAGATTATCAAACTGGGCGAATATGTATGAAAAAATTCCGGAATCTCAGGCCGGATTTAGAAAGGGATATTCTACAGCAGATCACATATTTACTCTGTATGCAATGATCCAGAAAGCACTGTTAAAACGGAAGCATAAATTGTACATAGCTTTTGTAGATTTTAAAAAAGCTTTTGACTCTGTTAATCATTTTAAATTATGGCAATGTTTACTTAAAGCAGGTTTACAAGGGAAAATGTTCAACATTCTGAAATCTATGTATTCCAATATTCGAGCTTGTGTGCGTTGTACAGATGGAGTAACTGATCTCTTTGATTGTCCTTTAGGCTTAAGACAAGGTTGCTGCTTAAGTCCAATTCTCTTTTCTTTTTTCATTAATGAATTATATCATGATATCAGTACAGGTGGAAAGCATGGTATCCAAATGTACCCAAGTTTTGTAGAAATCCTCATGCTTCTTTTTGCTGACGACGTAATTTTGGTCTCTGACACTGTAGTCGGTTTACAAAATCAACTAAATATCTTAGAGAAGTACACTAAAGAATGGAAATTGTCAGTTAACTTAAGTAAAACAGAAATTGTAATATTTAGAAAGGGTGGCCCTGTGGCGGCAAGAGAGCGTTGGTTTTATAATGGCAATTTGATAAATATTTCCAATCACTATTCTTATTTAGGATTTTTGTTTTCACACAGACTGAATATAAACAATTGCGCACAGAATTTAGCTTTACGCGGTAAAAAGGCTTTAGTACAAGTTATATCAGTTTTAAGCAAAGTTGGAACCATGTCTCCAAATGTATTCTTTAACATATTTAATTCTCAGATACAACCAATTTTATTATATGGCTCTGAAATATGGGGTTTTCAGCGTTTCGTTAGTATAGAGAGAGTGCATCTGTTGGCCTGCAAAAAGTTCCTTGGTGTAAGCTCACAGACACCTAATTGCATGGTGTATGGTGAATGTGGCAGGTTTCCATTGTACATTAATTCCCAAATACGATGTTTAAGGTTTTGGTTCAAGCTTTTAACTATGCACGAAAAACGTCTACCTAGATTAGCTTATAACATGCTTTTATGTCTTGATAATTTGGGAAAGCATACTTGGGCAAGCGATATTAGGAATTTATTATTTTCTCATGGTTTTGGATTCATATGGTTGTGCGAGACAATCGGGGACGTTAACAGATTTATTAATGAGTTTCGACTTCGAGCAATAAATATGTTCAGTCAAGATTGGCATTCCACTTTAGATTCAAGTTCACGATATGAATATTACAGGACCTTCAAGACCTTACTTCAGCCAGAAAAATACTTATCAATAATAACTTCATATCACTTAAGAAAAATATTTGTAAAATATCGCTTGGGTTTGCTAAGTTTAATGATCAATGAGGGGAGGAAAACAACTATCGAGAAAGCAAAAAGAGTTTGTCCTTTATGCAACCAAGGAATAGAAAATGAAATGCATTTTACATTTTCATGCCCTTGTTATATTGAATTAAGACAGAAATATATACCACTTCACTTTCTAGATAAACAACCAAGGGATGCTTATACTTCTTTATTGCAAACTAATAACGAAGCTATTATTGTTCAATTAGCATTATATATAAAACATGCATTAAAAAAGAGAGATCTTCTCATAAAGCAATTAGTAAAACCTTAGATATTGTAGTAGAATGTTGTTTTTATGTAACTATGTTTTAGTTAACTTTCATGTACTTTACTGTAACTCTTTTGTATATGGGCCGGAGGCCTTTAATACAATAAACATCTTTGACTTTGACTTTGACTTTGCTCTTACGAATGCAACTAAGTGGTATTATCAGTACGGCAGATTATATTCACAATGAATAACAATGAATCCCAGAAATTTTACAAACGCAACTATTTATCTTCTAAATAGTTCATCCTTTGTTCTCAGTTCAAATATTTAAGGTAAATTCAAAAGTTAAACACATTAGTTGTTCAGCCGTTTCAAAATATTTATATACACAGCTGACAATATAATTTTTAAACCGACCTCTGCCGTCTTGACATTTTCATTTTTGATTACAATTGTAAAGTCTTAAAAAAAGTATGTCAATGCATCGATAGAAAGCTTAAGTGAGTGCGTGTGTCCTCTTATGCCTAAAATAGTTATTTCGAACCGAAAAGACGTGCCTTCAAATATGAATATAAAGTGACAGTCATGATCCTAGAGGTTTCACGTACAGTTATTACATGTGGCCAAAATTCTTCAAAAAGCAATAAAAATAATAAAGTTTATCCCTCTGTTTCATAAAGCGAACAGCTATTAAGTTTAGTTTAGGTTATTACTTCCTGATTGTGTTATGATTTTAGTCATGTTTCCTCGGAAAGCACATATTTATATTCTGAAACAACATACTTTGCAAGGAAGGTGAAATTAAAATGTCGAAACGTTTTATGCATTGCAAAGGGTGCTTATCAAATACTTACACCATAACATTAGTGCACGCATGTAGATAATGTAATAGATAAAAGAATGGAGTAACTTACACTATGATATAATTCTTCATAATAATATTATGGTACTTAACAGAACGTACTTAGGTTTTGTAGATTTTAGAAAACTGATTTTGATTTTATCATGCAGCATTTAATTCTCATATTTGTTGATGTTATTTGGGTGAACCTTGAGGGTTACTGTCAAAATAGAATAGACTATCTAAATTAAGATAGCTATTTTTAATAAAAAGTGCAATATTTCTTAATTAATTGATACCATGCAAATTTGATCTATTTATCTTTTTTCCCCCAAATTCTAATTGGACCATCATTGTGTTAAAAGAAAAAAACCCATTTTTAAGTGTAAATGTAGTTTTAGAAATATAAGTATTTTCATGACGTAGCATCTCCTTCTAAGGAAATATTATCACTAATTGCAATCTTATTAAATTCATATCATTGATTCGCTCCCTCATGTTTTGGTTTCGATTGTCTCATCTTGTGACCAGTAACTGTCCTATATGACTCGGGAAGGAAGCAATGATTTGAACTTTGATCCATGCAAATTCCATTCGGTTTTCATAAATTCCCTCCCTGAAGCACGTGGCGGTGTTTGGGAAATGGACCAATGAGAACGGAGGTATCACAGTGAGCGAATTAAGCTGCTAACCTACATCCATCTTGTGATGGCGCCGTTAAGCTCGCCCTTCACTTTTTGAAGTAACGTAGCTCTAATTAAGAAGGTGGGAAAGATGTAATTACAGTGTTGAAGTAGAGGTAGGTCATTTATGAATACGTTACGAGTGATACTTACCGATGTCAATTTAAGAGTATGTTTATAACTTATAGATATATATATATATCGGAGCTTGATATGCCTTCATAAGAAGCCTTGTTTTTATGGTATATGACCTTTATTGATGTCTCACGAGCTTGTGACAAAACAGTCGTACACTTACCACAGAAGGACATACAAGCACGATGGAATTATTTTGTAAGGACCGTATTGGCATGGCATATGGAAAATGACTTGCGTTTAGAAACATTATCCGATCTGGTATATTAATTACCAGTTTGCACCGCAAGCACATATAACATCCATTCGCAGCTGCATTACGCCCCCCTTGAGATAAGAATGCATGGTACAGTGCCATTACCCATTTGTCTGGAATTTCTTTGCAACGTACTCTGCATTACATAACGATACTGTTGCAAGATATTCTAAATAACTCTGGGAAAGTACTTCTTCGTGCTGATAAACAGATGTTTGTTTTCGTGAAGTACGTGAATTGGGACTAATTATAGCCTAACACAAGTAAACAAAAGACGTATGTCTCTGAGTAAACTTATCAAATATGATTTGAAATTATTCCCCACTAATTTTCTTCCGCGTACAATCTGCGCCATTTTTATTTAGGATTTTCACGGCTTCTTACATCATCATAATCATCGAACAGTTTTTGTATATAGAGAATACTAAACGACGTTCAGTTTAATAACATATTTATGAAACGAGTGGATGGTATTCGTATTTAACGAGCGAAAGCGAGTTAAATACCAATACTATCCACGAGTTTCATAAATATGTTATTAAACTGGACGAAGTTTAGTATTTTATTTATTACACTCTTTAAATGATAACATAAAATGAAAATCATGTTTACTCTCAATTCTCGTAGTTGTGCGTAGGAATACAATTCTTACAATCGACGCATAACGTCATTAGACTGCATTGGAGAAATAGGCCAAGAGTAAGTCCGTTTATAACAGCTTTAATTTTGAACAATACAAATGGAAGGCACCCATTCGTGTTTTGGTCACTACGTACACAAATTGGCGAGTTAACAAAACATAACATCAGTCACTGAATAACTTGAATGAACGTTACTGAGTTGTGTGAATGAATGTCACGTGATCGTGACGTCATTGGAATGTGAGTTATGAAGCGCGATTCATTTAGTTTGAGTTAGTGTCAGTGGGAGGAACACTGTCCTTGTTGTTGCCGATGAAGTTAACATTGATGAGACAGTTGCTAACGGAACCACCGAAGATTGAGTTGATTGATAGAAATTTGGAAGCACTGACGCTGACAAGAACCTACCGAAATCGGCGGGGATGACTTTGCCCGATCTAGGCCTACTGACGATAACCCGCTTGACCCGGATTCGGAGGACATGTTTACATTTGAAGAACATGGACGTTGATTAATAATAATTGTGCTGATATTTCTGTGCTGTTTCTTGGACAACTGAGAGTAATTATTTATGCTTTGGATATTTTTGTGACCACTAATTTACATGATTTGATTGGGAGGAATGTTATCGCTATTTTGATTTACATCATCACGTGATAACTTGTCATGTGACTACAGGGAAATAGTTCCGGATGCGATCGCTTTCACGTGCAATGTTTCACAACAGTGTTGAATAACATGTCATTGTTTCACAACTGTAGTATCTCCAACGAGAGTGTAATAAATGTCTGTAATTCATCTCCTTAAAGATAATCTAGATAATCTTCTCCAGAGAATAACATGGATTGCACAGTTATGTACTTCGACAATAAACATGAGAAACCGAACAAGAATGTTATTTTGACACTTCTGATATCCGGCATATCCGGCGAGTTGTATAACACTTTCAAAACGATAACCCGTTTCCTCCTCTTCATGTAATTATTTAAAGTATAGACATTATGTACAAGCATGAACATTGTCGACCCTTCACAAACGACCTGAGGTTCAATTGCTTAAAGATCACAGATTGAACAATGGTAGTTATTTGTAAATATGATGTCTGCACAGAGTATATATAAAACTGCTGACCTTAACGAGGATCAGTTCAGGAAGGAGATCGAAACTACGCACCATTGCTGTATCTCGCACAGTGCAAACCGGCCAAGCTGGCTGTACGCTCGTTCAGCGGTTTATAGCTATGTTGTCTCAGGCTATTTCTGTCTCTCTTCTTCCCTCGTTTCGAAATTATTGTGGCTATACAATCTGTACTTCCATGAGCAAATTACTTAATATCACTTATATCCAATAGAATTCACTAAGAAATTTAGTAAACGCCGTCTGAATGCTTTTCTAGATCCACATCATCGATTTTGTACCTTCGCAAAACACGACAATGTGAACGCCCAAAAATGACACAAGATTTCATACATTCAAACGGTTTATGAGATTTCCCGTTAACAAGAGTTTTAAAAGAATTCAAAGTGCTGCCATACCAAAAGCAACCGGAGTAGGTAGAGTGTCATCAAAGTTGAAGACTAAGGGTGCAATGTTTCATGAGATACCGTGTTAAGAAGAGTTTTAGAAGTGCCTTATTTATTTATATATAAGAGATACCATTTTTTATTTTCATTATATATTATTATTATTATTATTATTATTATTATTATTATTATTATTATTATTATTTTCGGCGATACACGCCCCTGTGCTCTTGGCAACTCACTTTGGCAAACTTGTCTTGCCAAACTTGTGTTTGCCGGTTGAATGTGTGTTTCAATAATTCAGATGAAATAAAGTTGATTTTGTAATTATGAGGATTGTTTTACTTTTTTGTGACTCTTTCAATGTATAACAGCAACACATTGTATAAAAGCGCGTAAGGTAGGGAAGCAATCCTTTGATGTATCAGGAATGAGAAGTTTGGATGTCCATGATGAATTTACAATCAAGTTAATCGATTTTGTAATCTTATTAAAAGCATAAAATAGATTGTGTTGCATATCGAACAATGGAAGTAGAGAGGTGTAGATCCATCATATGTTCGTAGACATAAAGGAATGAAGAAGCAAACGGTACGTAACAGACAATCTATCTCTATCTTTTAATTATTTACATTATTTGATATTTTTATATATTCTTCAACACGTTAATTTTTACAATGTAGCAAGTTCATTGTGTATCTTACCTAAAAAAGGGAGTGGGTTCGGTGATCACCGAACGATTTTTTAAAAAATCAGCATAAATAACTAATTAGGAGATATCAAATCCTAATTAGGACATACTAACTCATAGTTATCACTCAATTAGGAGATAATTATTACCTAAGAAGGAGTTAGTATCTCCTAATTAGGACTTCTCCTTATTCAGAGAAAGTATCCACTAAATAAGAAATAGCTATGTCCTAATTAGGACTTAATTATCACCTAATTAAGCGTTACTATCTTCTAATTAGGAGTTACTATCTCCTATTTAGGTGATGATATGTTCTAATTAGGAGATAATTATGTCCTAATTAGGAGATAGCTATGTCCTAAGTAGTACTTAGTTATCTCCTAATTAGGTGTTAACTAAGTCCTAATTAGAGGTTACTTATCTCCTAATTAGGCGTTACTATCTCCTTATTAGAAGTTATTATTGCCTAATGAGGAGATAAAAAAAATTGACTGTGGCACTAGGGTGCTTCCGTACTCTCGTGTTATGGTTTATATTTGTGATTTATATTAGTTTTTTTGCTAACCGTTGTTGGTGTGATTATATTATAGATAGTTAAATCACAAATCACGGATTATACCGAGAGATATACAATATATTTATAAATAATATACATAACCAAGGGCATCGCATGAAAAATGAACCTCGACACGCCCTCCCCGTCGGGTAAGAGATCTTATGTCCTTAGTGGAACAGTATGGATTGTCATTGTCAGTAACTTAAAGAGCCACTCCGTGATTTTCATAACATATTTTTTACATTTGATACGAACCTAAATGTCATTTGTGGTGATATACAATCAAGACATCTTAACTATTCATGTCCAAAAGATACATATATGACAAATACTAGTTTTCCATGAAAATCTAAAAACAGCCTTATAAATGCAGTTGTAGATATCAAGTGCAATATACATGGATACTAGTTATATAACCTAACAAACACAA
This sequence comes from Phorcus lineatus, assembly GCA_921293015.1. NCBI lineage: Eukaryota > Metazoa > Mollusca > Gastropoda > Trochida > Trochidae > Phorcus > Phorcus lineatus. Next base: position 26,206,682 of record OV121098.1, on the reverse strand, counting down.
TCAACTCCTAACTGCCCTTCTGACTGTTTTAGATAAGTCTCAAAAATTACTTGGTCACTTTAATAGATGTCCTTTTCTTCTCATGTATTTTGATCAATTTTATATATATTCAATTCAAGCGTAAAAAATGTTATCTTCAGTCCCATGTATCAAACTGTAGAGCATCTTTTTGGGCGCACTACGCAATCTAGCAACAACTCAGGATAATCACTTAAAGGTACCAATATTATATACATAGTATTATTATAGATAGCGTAAATATGTATTCTCAATAATCGAACCAAAAGAATCGTCAGTACTCTGTTTAGGAAAGTTGACAAGTTTATGATATCTTTGTTATGTGATGGATAAAAGAATGAAAGAGGGATATAAAAACATAAAAAATAGTATTGTTGGAACTTATTCTTGTGAAAATAAGCTGTAGCCGTTTTCGCCTCATTTTCGTTAGCCGTTTTAGCCAGCACCCGTTTTATCTCCGAAAACATTCCTTACTTTATCTAACAACATACCATATTTTTCGCTATACAGTAGAAATTAAACAGCTAAAAAGGGTTTCTATGTGGTAAACCAAATTTCTTTGTATTTTCTTGTCATAGAGTAACATCATAATGTAACATTTTTGCTGGTGTTATATTAAAGATATAGCTAAAAGCATTAGCCAATATTTAACTGCTTTTATGCAGATGTAAATTTAAAGTACTACATGTAACAGTTAAACCTAAATGTAAATTAACTTTATCTAAAGCATGCAAAGTTTACTGAGTATCAATCATAACATTTAAAAAGGTATGATAGTTAAGAGAAACTGATAATTTCTTAATCCTGTGAAAAGTTTATCAGGTTGTTGTTTAATTTTTCAGTAATCTTTTTGCACCATTTGTGAAGCTAACAAGGAGATGCTTTCACCAGTCTCAGTGATCGGCACCTGAGGGTAAAAAAGGATGTCAAGCGCATGTCTTCATGTAGTTCTTTTAAATCAATCTTGTATAATTCATAAAACTTTCATGGATCCAGGAAATTCATACTTAAAAAATCTTTCCACCAACTTATTGTTGTCACCCTTGCCTTCTAGATGAAATTAAACAGCTACAGTGAAAGGCAGTACATTGGAGCATGGTGGAGATAACAGCCAGCCAGATGCTATAGAGTGTCTTTAGGTATTTACAACAACTATTAATAGTTAAAAGAGTCAAATTCAGGACAGGCTTTCGAACTGACAACGGTAACATTGTGTGCCGATGGCTTGAGAAAGCTAATCACACTTATCATCGCTTCAATCTCAACTCAAAATGTGAATATAAAGAGTTCATATCATATCTTCAAAAACTTAAAATATGCTATTACATACATTTTCTTATATCAATGAATATAAGTAAAAGCTTTCCTGATGAAAAGGGGTGTAGAGCGTCGGAACACTATGGGATGAGTGACAATCGATGTTCAACTTTGGAACTTATCAACCATTTCAATTCAAATTTGCCATGGAAATTCAGATATATGTAATGATTACATTTTTAACAGTTTTGAAATTACCTTTAAAAGTTTGGGGGTTTTGGAGGAATAGTAATGAATTTGTCAGAAAACTCTTCACAAGTCCTATCCGGCTCCTCATGGGTTTAATAAAATTTTGAATGAACACGTATGATTACGCAGGTGTGTCAAGGTTGACAATTTTGAAATTATTTTGTAAAATTTGGTGTTTTTGACAGAAAATGGGGAATTTGTTGGTAAACTGTTTCATAATCTTTCCGACTCATAACTTCTAAACTTCTCATCTGCTTTTGTTCAAATTTGGTATGGATATACATATTTCGTGAAAGTGTGTCATGATCAAAAAGCTCCAAGCTTCTACACTACATAATTCCATGAAGATTGTCTTGATTAACAATTTTGACATTTTTGAAAATCATTTTTGTTCTTTGTCGACAGCTGTGACTCTGTTTTTGTCAAACAAATCATAATAAACAATTATTAAAATATATTTTTGAAAAATTGCAATATTGTTTAAATGTCCTCTCCGATATATTTCTTCTCAACTAATCATCTGATTTTGATCAAAGTTGCTATGAGATGCTGAAATAATGAAGGTGTGTTATCATTAGATTTTTAAAAATTTGTGTATGATATTCCTTTTATGAGGAAAAAATTTAATTAAATGAAAATTGTAGTGAGTCATGTATTGATCATGATCAGTTATCTTTTTTGGCTCGATCAAGGCCAAATTAGAGATAAACATTTTTTTTAAAATACCCATGAAAATTGATTTGAAATTTTGTATTTAAGATATTAATCTTCGGCTCTCGAAATTATAACATCACAACAAGGTTGAATTGATCCAATCTTCTCCGCCTATATTATTTTGTCTGTTGGGATTTAAATGTGTATGCTGATCACAAATATTATTGAAAATATTTTCTTTTAAATAATTTGAGTTAGTCTAAAAGGGTTGATTTCTTTTAGTATTTGACTAAACGGTTTCCTTCTTTTATTCTTTACAACACTGTGAATTACACATTTCAGCAATTTAATATTAATTAAAGGGCCACTGAGTATGTTGATACAAATTAGAAAAAAGTGCCGAAAATCCATCTCGTTGAAAGATCTTTACATAATTTATCGCCAATTGTTTCGACTCCAAATAAGCCGAGAAATCTAACTAATTAGTAATAGTGTTTCCCGTGTCTATAAATAGATATGATCGACTTTATCATTTTATTGCGCAAAGCATTGTGGTCGTAGTTGGCTCCATCCTGTAAACAAAGACAACCACGTGGGGACGGGACAAGCGAAGCAGGATACAGTTAAAACGACGATAGACCAGAAGGGAGACAAGTTGGTCGACAAAGGGAAAGTCAAAACGGCGAAACACATATATGATTTATTTGAAAGTCAAACTTGCTTTACTTTGAGTGATTCGATTTAATATGGACAGGTTACTTGAATATTCATATTGAGCGCGCCCATTGTACGTTGTTTTCAATTAAATACATCATGATAAAGATGATTGCGAGGTTACTCTTATAAACTTTTTGATTTCCACAGAGCAAGGCGTGATTATTAGCATAAACCCACCTTGTGACAACTGACTCTATTACAATTTCTCAGTTTTCGACGGAACAAGGGTCTTTTTAGTTTGAATATGAAGTGTGAATATGTTTTATATTAAATTACAACAACAACATCCCATTTCGTTTTGAAGGTTTTGGTCATCTTTTTGTTAAATAAAATTATGGTTACTTCTTTCACGAATTTCTCGAGTTTATAATATTTATTATTTATATAATTATAATCTACCATGTCAGTTGCTTGTCTGATTTATTTTCAGAAACAGACTTGCCTTACGTTAATCAACATGGCAGTTTGTGATCTGCTATATTTCTGTTTTACCGTCATACTGCATTGTAGCGTTAGTAAGTATCCTTAATCTAACGTTATTGTGGCAAATTCTGTTTAAAAATTCTAGATACTTTTTCAAAATGATTAATAATTGATAATTTCATTGATAGGTTTGTGCCAATACCTGATTTTGTAATTTAGAATTAATCAGAAATTTAAAACCTGTTATCCATGCGTTTTTAAAAATTCAAAAAGTAGTATTGATTTGTTCAAAGTTCCAATAATAAATTTGTTCAATGTATATAAGTAAATGATTACAAAATTGGCTACCTTTACCATTTCCTCTGTTTCCAGGTCAACCTGTTTTCGACTGCTCGAAGCCTGTTGCTTGTGGTGACTCCGCAGTTTTAAAATGTTCTAATTTAAAATCTAGTATTAGCATCAGGAATCCTGCTAAAAATCAAGTATGTACTTGTGCAGCTGGTACGTGTGTCATTACAGAGAGTATGCAAGAGAAGATGAATATGACATTAACAAACAACACGATTCTACTGACTGTACACAGCATAACTAGTGATGATGAAGGGAGGTGGAGCTGTGAATCTGAGGGGAAAGCGAGCTGTTTCTTAAATGTGTACAGTAAGGTTCTATTTTTGCTATTTGTGTATTAATAAGTAGTGTCATTTTATAGACTTTTTCATTGTAAAAGAGTCGGTTTCCTTATTAAACCTTAAACTGTTGTCAGAAATTGCGTGCTTTCCTGAGGAAATACCTATTTGTCTTGGACATTTGCCTAATTTCAATAAAGAACTTGATGTGTTGATAGTGGACTGCAGTTATTATCGTTGAAACAGAGTTGTAAACTATCACTATGAGTTAATCATCCCCAATGCACCCTGCTACATCATCGCATTGTAGCTGCCACGAAATATCCATAAAAAAGTCTATATATCTATTTTGCCCTATTAGATAGGAAGGTATTATAGTAGATGATAAGAAACGTCTACTATCATATGCTTAAAATTGTGTAAAGTAAAACATCTCCAACTCAACGGTCCTGTCATCCGTGTACTGATAGTAGTGCCGATATTGCTCGAGTTACGTTATTTCATTTCTGGTTATGCATAGTGAAACAAGAAGTTTTTCATGATAAATATCAAGGCATTTTATGAGCTTTGCGGGTGTGTTTATATACGTTTATCATCCAAAACTGTGTTCCACAGGAGAAATTGCTTGTGGAAGATCAAGCAATATCTCCTAGGAGATATCGTTTTGACAGTAGATTTTGAAAAATGCCCTATTACAGTCAAGTGCATGACATCACAATTGATTTACATCATCAAGCAATGACATCACAATGCTATGACGTCATAAACATGATGACGTCACAATGCTATGACATCACTCCACTGAGAGTCTTAGAGTAGTGCAGTTTTCAGGAATACACATTTTTCACGGAATCGAAATGAAAAATGATTATGGATGATAAATAGAATCTCACCCAAGTGTCTTCTATATATCAACACTCTTTGATAAAAGTGAAATATTTGTAACTTTTATCAACTCGTGTTGATATATTTGATATCAGAAGATACTTGGGTGAGATTCTCTATATATCTTCATTCACATTTATCTTATTTCTTAACTAATACAACAAACCTGACGCAGCTAAAAAAACTCAGTTACAAAAGAAACTTTCCACTTTTCAAAACTGGCATACAAAGTACTCAATAATATGAACATTGTCAGTCAAGTTCAAGTGACATAAATGAAACCTTCACTTTCTTGTTTTTCTTTTGGATGATTGTTTACACATTTTGGTGAAACTTTCTAAACATGGTCATCCCCTCCGTGAAAAAAACTCCTAAAACTTTACAAAAACCATGGCGATACAACGTGAACCTCTTAAAATTGTGCAAAACATTGGCAATGGAAGATATTAAAGAGAAACTCCGTGATTTTCATAACATATTATCTACCTTTGATACGAACCTAAATGCCATATGTGGTGATATAAAATCAAAACATCCTAACTTTTCATGTCCAAAAGACATATATATATATGACAAATACTGGTTTTCCATGAAAGTCTAAAAACAGCCTTATAAATGCACAGAGTTGTAAATGTTACGCCCAATATACATGGATACCAGTTATATAACCTAACAAACACTATCAACTCCTAACTGCTCTCCTGGCTGTTTTAGATGAGTCTCCAAAATTACGTTTGATATTTGGCGCGCGCCACTGTCCGGTTTTCGCTCATAATTGCGACATTCAACCTTCATATTGTCACTGTAAACAAACCAATAAGCTTTAATATGTGTCGTTTTGGTAACAGTCTATACTTCGCGATGAAATGACACCATTGATTAAGTTTGGCATATATGACTCCAACAACTCACATAGTGGTTCTTTAAGCGGAATTCCATCTGTATACCGTTTTAATCAGATTGGATAATGACACGCGGTAACAACGATGTGAGCGAGGCACAACGTTAACGTCTCACAGTAACTGTTAAGCTCTCCAGGCTGGTCCATGATCTAACAACTCAAAGTCGTTTCAAATAGACGTGCTACAACTGCAAAAACTACTCCCAATTAAAGAGCAAGCGTTGTTGCAGGTTTTACTTGATAAATAACCCAGTCGACAAAGTGACGTTCTTCGTTGTTTGCAATTGTTGTTCGTAAATTGTGTTTCTGGTCGTGGGATCACACGAGTGGTTCATAACTGACACTATGGTGACACTTTTTGTTATTTGAAAGAGTTTATATGGTGGAAAAGATGAAACTTAAAGATATTATATCCCAGTTTTGTATCCGACTTCAATCCCTATTTTCATAAAGACAATACATTCAAATAAATAAAACACCAAACAGAGTTTCGATGCGTCATTTAATTAAAAAGATATAACGGTCCAAAGTGCGTAGAAATTGGCCACCTCGAAAGCCCAATTTAAAAAGTCCCTAGAGTGGCCTGAGCTCTCCTTCGGCGGTTGTGACGTCATAGACAGGACTCGCTCCGCGTTTGTTTGTAAACAAGTATATATCAATGCAGATATGAGTCGCATTCGTCTACGTTTTCATTGCGAAAGAGACATGCCTTCTTCATGCGTTGCTGCCAACTGTACTAATAAGAAATCAGGAGACATTCAACTGCATCGGTTTCCGAAGGATCCTGTCCAATTCGCGAATTGGACAAAGTTTGTTAGTCAGAAAAGAGCGAAGTGGAGTCCCAATGACAGGTCTGTCATCTGCATTTCACAGAGGACTGTTATGATCTTTCCTACGATTTCAAAACGGACTTTGGACTTGCCCCACAAAGGAAAAAACTCGTCAAAAATGCCGTACTAACAATTAATAAACAGATGAAGATAATAAGAGGCCCGCTACCCGTCTGCCCAGCGAGATATGACAGTAAACCATATCGGAAGAGAAAACGGACGGAATACTTTGAGAAGAGGGAACGAAAGAGGGTAAGGAATTTGAAAGAAAGGCTAATTCAAAATTCTGTTCAGGGGGAGATGCACCGGTGGGATAAACAATCATGAAACTTTTGGGGAGTTGACTATAATTGATGATTTTGCAAAAGATTGTTGACTTTTTATCTGCAGTATAAATTTATATCTCTTAGATAAGTCGCAGAAATTATTAAATCAAACCCCAACAATTGTTTGAATTATTAGTATTTGATTGCATATGAGGTTGAAAAGTTCATCGGGTTGAACTAAATAGTTATTCCAACATGTTGGAGACTATAATGAAATAATGTGCATATTTAGAGAGATCTGTAAATGATACACACCATACAGTTTTGGTTATAACATTTATGAAAAATTAAAATTTCTTGCTACAGCGTCATTTTAGAAGCAACAAAAAGTAAAATTAAAGTCATGAAGCTGCCCCGGAGAAACATTTACCATTTTATGTAGCCTTACAGTGGATAATTTATTACCTATTTGATATTGATAAACATTGCAGAATGAAATAAGATATTTAGTAATACAGATTGGTTAATATATTGCCATGTGTCACGTGTATTGACAAACCTAATTACATGTACCTTCATCAAGTTTCAATAAAAGCTGTTGATCATGTGTGATAATAAAGTTTAGATAACTTATCAGTGCCTTGTGTATTACCTATTGGAAATGTGCCAGGTGTTGAGGTCATAAAGTTTATTGCTTATTTGCCATAAGGTACACGTGTGTGGCATTTCATGTACACTGTTAGGTAATAACGTTATGACTATTTTGTCTGATGTGAAAAAGTAGTGTTAGGTAACTAAAAACCTCTATCTGGTAAAATACCGGTACTAAAGTACTGACAGAAATGGAAATAATATGCTTTTTTTACCGTTATTATTTTTATTTGGTTGAAAAAGTAAAAACTGAAAAAGAATTTCATATTTACAATTCATTTCCAAGCAGGCTTTACCTTACATCACAATCAACAATAAATGGTGTGTTATTATTGACAATATTGGCCTACGTCCCTCTAGATTAGTACCACACTCAAACATTAACTCATAAACAACAATAATCTGTATCCTTACTATGCAAAATACATTAGTACGTAACTCTAATTTTTTATGAAGGTGGCAAATCGCGAATCAAGAGGTACATTTACTAAACACATCAAAGAGTTGATCTTCATTATCATTAATAACTGGTTAATAAGGCCAAAAACAGCTGCTCGGAACCGTCGTATCCCAATGACGAGTTCCGGAAGTTGCCGAGAGGCAGTCCATCAAAAGCGAGATATCATTGTTACAGTCATGCAAAGCAGAAACACAGAGTTACGATGTTAAGTTGACACTTTAAAATTGCACAAAGTAGTAACAAATATTCTACATATACAATGGCCTATCAACTACACAGGGGGATAGTCGATCTGTCTCGGTGTTCAAACAAAAACCAGTCACAATGGCGGCAGATATCAGTTTGGGTTCACTCGATCGGCATTATCGGAGATTAACAACCCAAACAAATAACAAGTTAATTAATGCCAAACAGAATATGTCGATGTATTTATATTAATAGATTTGGTGACTTAGGGGCTTTTTTTATAAGCACAATCAGTGAAAATATATACGTTCACGACCGCTGGAATCTATAATGTAAACAATGACACAGGTCAGCCAGTCGTTGACGAGTCCTGTCTATGTCGTCACAACCCCCCTACCACCTGATTGGCTAATAAAACGTTTCGCGTCTGTTTTCCGGAAGTGTTTATAAAACACGTTTTTTCTGCTATTTTAAGGTGGATGTGAACCTAAATAGTTGTTGATATTTATTCTTAACTGTGTTATGAAGTATTTCCGCTAATTGTACCCCCTATGTGGATATATTATCTTTAATTTTCACATCCTCACATTAGATTTCCTCAGGGTAAACTGGTTATTTTTCCATATACTTTTAGTTGTTCGTTGTTTTAAAAACTGATTGATATAAAGGGAAATTTTTCTCGAACTGTAACTGTTTTAGTTGTTTCATAAGAGTATTTAGAATGGGTGTAAAGTTTCTTTTGTAAGTGGGTTTATCATTTGCATACATAAGACCAAAGGTATTTTGGTCGATCATGTCTGTTTCCATCATTGTCATAAACACATTTTTACAGTTTATGAAGAACCGAGGACCTAATGTGTATCTTTGTCTGAACCCAATTTTGGAATTGAACTGAATTGTCCAACCATGGTCAGTCCTGAAACATGCTGATAAATTAGAATATATTGACACAATCATATTAAGTAGACAACCCTTCAAACAATTTCGAAAAAGACTTTTGAATAGTACATTATGGTTACAGTCAAAAGTTTTAAAAAAGCAACAAGAGAGACACAAAATCTCTCTTTCTTATGCAAACAATCCACAAAATTCGTTATGCCTAAATCCTCAAGACTCAAGTATACAGTTACCGTATTTCCTCGATTACAACCCGGGTCTCGAATACAACCCGGGCCTCGAATTTAACCCGGGGGTAAGGGGGTGCTGAGAGAAATAGAACCCGGGCCTCGAATATAACTCGGGTCTCGAATATAACCCGGGTTCTCAATGTTAAAATAATCTCGTGTGAATTCCAGATGGGAAGTTTTGAGATATAGAATGCCACTTTCTCACTCTTGCAATAGATTCTGTAATGTCATTTCAGGTCTGAAAAAATAAAACCCGGCCTCAATTAGAACCCTGGCCTCGATTAGAACCCGGGGCGTAAGGGGGTGCTGAGTGAAATAGAACCCCGGGGTTGTATTCGAGGAATTACGGTACTTCATTTTACTATTGTTTGAGTTTGTTATTGATCGCACCTGTCAGATTTTTTCAGAGTTAATCAAGTGGAAATATCCCTTGTACATTAAATATATAGAGGTCTCATACAAGGAGAGGTCACAAACTATTTTTTCTCCAGGATGATGAAAATTATTTAGAAAACATTGCTTCTAACAGCTTTATCAGAATTGGTTCTGATATAAAAATATCAATCCCCATTCCAACTTGTCTATTTGAAATCTATCCGAGACTTTCTTGGTCCTCATTGAAGCCTCTTTTCGAAAAATGAATAATTCTATACAATTTTTACATGGGCATTGACTGCTGTTTTATAGATATTAACAGCTTTATCTAGAAATTATAAGCTTTATCAATTGTATCATTAACACCTCAGTCAAGTAAATCTGATTGTCAACGGGCAAATCTTGATGTAATGGAAGTGAGTGATTATGTAACAACAGACTTTCTCATTTCTGAATATTTCGATAAATCTTCAAATGAACTATCTGCTTAACATTTATTTTGAGATATCTTATCATGCAAAATAATCAGCAGCTAAATTAACATTGGTCTGTGTCTGAAATTAGAATTCATTAGGCAATTTTATCCAAATGTAAGCACTAAATAGTTGTCAATGTGCTCGTGTTTTTACTTACAGAACTCCCATCATGTGAGATCAGCAGTACCAGATCAACCAACGACCTGACCATAGGACAAGATTTAACTTTGAATATAAGCCTCAATGACTACTACTGCACAAACAGCATTGCTTGGAACCTTCAAATCGGGGGGAAATCTCAGAACATCACACAATTTCAGGAGCGTGAAGAAACGGAAAAAATCACTAAAAAGGTTTTCACATATTCTCCTACTGTGACGTCATCATTTACTGGACAGGTGAAGTTAACCTTTAACTGCAATGATGAGACGTATAATGTAAGCTGTAGCGGAGTGGAGGAGCTGAAGCTACGAGGTAATGCTTGAATATAAGTTATTTCTTATCAAGCTTGTTATAGTTTTAAATCCCGGCTTCTCAAAGGAAATTCAATCAAAACTTCAGTGTACTTGGTAAACAACAGCTGACGAGTATGAGAAGTATCATATATCGATATAGAGCAAAAAAAATCACCTTCTCATTGAATAGGACAACATCATAAGTGCCATTCATAGTATTTATTTATAAACTTCAATTACTGCTTTAATTATAAACCGTTTCCATAGAAAACGCAACCTGGAATATAGTTTCTAGACCAGAATACAGAAACTTGGTATGTATAACAATAATGATACGTAGTGCTGCTGTTGTCCATTGTGTTTAATGCTTCTGTCACTTGGTGGAGGGTATAGTCGACTCTTGCCTGCTTGCATAAACTTTTTATTAAGGATTCAGCAAGTTTGCTGAATCCTTATTGTTATTGGCGTGTTTTATTATTATTATTTTTTTTTTTCTTCCACCGATTTTGTGAGCACGATTCAGCCCGAACCGCTGAAGCGATTACAGCCAATTTTGCCAGTCTGGTAGAGCTTCATGAGACAAAGCCACAATAAGCTTTTGGGCATTAAAGGCACAGCACCATCCAAAGTTCGAAAAATTAACATGGGAAAATTTTTCAAAATGCACTTAGAGACTTGCAACTTTTTTTAAACGATGCACAGTAACATTGTAAGGAAAAAAGTCAATCATGACAAATTCGTAGCATCAGCAGTTTGGCCGCCATATTGCTTTATTTGGACGTTTTGAAATTTACGGACCCCATGCACCTTTGAGAATCTTCTTCTCTGAAGATACTTGCATCTAAGAGCTGAAATTCATACTCAATGTAGCTGAAGCATTCAGTCTGATTAAAATCGACCATGTTCCGAAGAATAAAAGCTTCAAAATATTGACTCTACCGAGATTCGAACTCTATACGGCTATCTTCTCCACTAGGTCTGACCGCAGCCTACTGTAGCGCACGTGCTGACACCAGTTTAGCGCATACAAAACCTAGTCATTAGCGAACCAATCGCATCATCGCGTTTAAAATAAGGACAACCTGGTTCCCTGGCCTCGTTCCGCTTGCGCTACAGTGAGGCCATGGCACTGGCTGTATAATGGCGCTGCGCAGAGCAGCGATCCAAGATGGAGGATAAGGCAAGTTTATGCATAGCGATCACAAATTCACTTCATTCTCGCTCTATAGCCACGACATATTGAAGACAAGCATCTACCTAGAATGCAAATAAAATTAGAACTCGGAATATCGCCACATATATTTTTTGTTGCAAAGGGATATTACTAAAAATGATAATGTTTGCAGCCAAGCGATAGCCCCGCCCACCTTGAAATATAAACAATATAGTGGAAGGCTTCGTGCACTGTTTTTAACTATGACAGGTCGAAAATTGAAGCAATTGTTGTTTACTTGGTGTGGTGACAACTTGTTTCAAATACTGGTTATGAAGGAGTAAGGCGATTTTGCGACATTTCCCCAAATCGACCCTATTAAAACCTGTCAACTACGACGCTCAGTACCACCGAGACACAACAACGACCAACTAAATTGCAGCAATCAATTGCTAGTCGTATGTTCCAATTTCTTATCTTTGACCTTTTTTAGAAGTCACATTTTTATTTTATAGAATACATAAAAGTTGTAATTGAGAATAAGACTATTATTAGTAGGATTCATCAGGAGAGAGATTTTGAACCTGTTTTGGTGTACGAAAAAGTATAGAGGGACACGACAGCTTTTTCTCAGGTCTGTATACAACGGATGACTAAAAGAAAAATTAATTCCGACTTCCAAACAATTAAAATTACCGAACCAACAAATTCTGTTTTCTTTTGCTCTATCTTCAAGTATCTATATTGTTAAATCGTACGATGAGCCCCTGAAGCGTGCAAATGAAATCCGGGATTTCCTTATATTTAATAAATCAGGTAAAGTAGTATAAGCAATTGTTTGAAAGCTATAGGGACGAAGACCATTTTTGCGTGGAAACATCTTTAAGTCTCTGCGTAAACTTATGCAAACGATTTGAATGAAAATTAACATTTCGACACGAACTAATCATAACGTAACATTGCCTTGGATATCTATAAAAGGGCATTTATAAAAGACTCATCCAAAATGTTATCATTCTTGCTTCAGCAAAAATGTGAATCGGAAATCTTCCGCATTCTCCGTATACCATATTACTAGGGCCCTTTGCCTTCACTTCTAGAATTTTTATAAGCAATTTTGTTCATATATGCCACATAGTAAGAGCATGATTCATTTTGAAAGAAAACACATTTTCTGCCGTTTCCATTTGACTATTGGAATGTCAGAATGCTGGAATATAGTAATGTAGGAATAAATTCAAAATCAGTTCCTCAAATGTGTCTTATGACTTACATCTTTCGTTTTCAGGAGCTGTTATCTTCATCTCTATTAGCTGAATACAACCGTTTACATAATACACCATATCAACCTTCTTCAAGACGAATCTCTATTAATGTGTGTTATAGTGGGATATGTCCTTACTATATTGCCAACAGTTATGGAAAGTCTACAATTTATGAAATTTTGCAAAGTCTTCATTCCTAACACACACACGCAAGAAAAAGCATTCATTTTTTCATTATGCTTCTTTATGTCTTTAAAGAGTTTCAAGTTCAGAAGTTAGGAGACAGGTGTTTCAACCCTACAATTACTGTTCTTCGTGATCTTCATCAAGGTTCTACTGAAGATGTAAAATGCAAGTTTAAAAATGTCGAATATCGGAAATTGGAACATTCGACTAGCAACTGATTGCTGTAATTTAGTTGGTCGTTGTTGTGACTCGGTGGTACTGAGCGTCGTAGTTGACAGGTTTTAATAGGGTCGATTTGGGGAAATGTCGCAAAATCGCCTTACTCCTTCATAACCAGTATTTGAAACAAGTTGTCACCACACCAAGTAAACAACAATTGCTTCAATTTTCGACCTGTCATAGTTAAAAACAGTGCACGAAGCCTTCCACTATATTGTTTATATTTCAAGGTGGGCGGGGCTATCGCTTGGCTGCAAACATTATCATTTTTAGTAATATCCCTTTGCAACAAAAAATATATGTGGCGATATTCCGAGTTCTAATTTTATTTGCATTCTAGGTAGATGCTTGTCTTCAATATGTCGTGGCTATAGAGCGAGAATGAAGTGAATTTGTGATCGCTATGCATAAACTTGCCTTATCCTCCATCTTGGATCGCTGCTCTGCGCAGCGCCATTATACAGCCAGTGCCATGGCCTTACTGTAGCGCAAGCGGAACGAGGCCAGGGAACCAGGTTGAAAATAAGGATAGCAGCAGTCAATGTTAACGAATGGTGAATGAGAGTTACTTGCCCCTAGCTACTGATACCGAATGCTTTTGCCGCACGCATTGTGATTGGTTAGTTGTGTTTACGTAAGAACGTGCGCTACAGTAGGCTGCGGTCAGACCTAGTGGAGAAGAAAGCCTACACATATAGAGTTCGAATCTCGGTAGAGTCAATATTTTGAAACTTTTATTCTTCTGGTCGATTTTAATCAGACTGCTGAAGCATTGTAATTTTTAATTTATAATTTTCAAGGTCCTAACATTAAAACATTTTTCTCTGCAACCCTGCAAAGTCGGGCGACTTAGCTCATATAAGCATGTTCAAGGGGCGATAACTCAAAAAGTTAGAGTCACAATTGCAATATTTTTTCAGGAATGTAAGACCAGTATGTGGACTTGTAGAAACTGTTAAAACATTGATCGCGAACAGTCATTTTCGTTCACAATAAACGATCAAAAACAGCAAAAATATGTTTACAAAAAATTAACATGGGATATTTTTTAAAAATGCCCTTACAGGCTTGAAACTTGTTTTGAATGAAGCGTAATAACGATACAAAGAAAAAAGTCAATCATGACGAATTCATAAGTATCATAGTTTGTTCGCATTATGAAATTATTATTTCCAGAAATTGCTTGTCAAGATTCGACGATTCAGCCTAAACCGCTGAAGCTATTACAGCCAAACTTGCCAGTCTAATAGAACTGCATGAGACGAAGCCACAATAAGCTTTTGGGCTTAATCGGCTTAAGTGTTAAAGGCACAGTACGATCCAAAGTTCAAAAAATTAACATGGGAATTTTTTTCAAAATGCACTTACAGACCTGTAACTTGATTCAAACTATAGGCAATTACATCACGAGGAAAAAAGCAAATCACGGCGTATTCCTAAGTAGCATACTTTTTGCACATTATCAACTGCTTTGCAATTATCGCAATTTTCAGATGAAACATGCCGCTGAAGCTAAATAAATGCACCAATCTTCATGAAATTTTCAGTGAAGTTACCTTACATCACTATCTTTGTACTGAATGTGCTTTTTATGCGCTGAATCCTTTCATCGTTGCTTGCAACTATATTTTTTATTTTTATTTTTTTAAGGTTTTTCTACATTTTGTTTCTGTTGGTTCCTTGTAAAACGACATGAATTTTGGTTCTGAACCAGACCTAAAAAACCAAAAGGCTTTGCTTACTGAAAGAGTTATATGGAACAATTCCATGTGTAATCGTGCCTTTTGGGGTTTTCAATTCATTCCTACATATATTTTGGTAGTTTCTACAACGTTTTTAAAATCATATTTTATCTGTATTTCCGAATCAGAATTCATTGAAACGTGGTGGTATATATAAAAATCGCCATGTGTTTTGGTGCCTTTGTCCAATGTATTTAATGCTTCTGTCGCTTGGTGGAGGGTATAGTCTACTCTATCGGCTTGTAGAAACTTATTATGTTTATCATACCTAAATATACCTTCATAAGGGCTTGTCTTACAGATATCATGCATGAATATTGGGTACCCAGGTTACAAATTTATGTTTTAAATCTGACAACATTTTTTGGACTTTAGTTTAGTTGTTAAGTTTTATAATGTTCTTTTATGGGTGTTTTTCACTTACAAGAGTGGTCAATAAATGAACGGGGTAATGTTTGATATTAAAGGCACATATTTCGTTATTACAAAAGAATAGGGAGTGCATATCTCTGAATAGTACTCACTCGGTCAGTCTGTCTCGTATATCATTCATCAAATATGTACTGTTCACGTTATAAAGTATTTCTACGTTGCATTAAGTCCACATTAACTACGATATTAGAAAAATTTAAATCTTGCTTCCAACCAGAAAAGCGAAAGGGGCATAAAAATGAAATACTTTTGAGAGCGGCGTTAAACCAAAAATCACCTCACCTCGTGAATGTCTATGTCCTCAAATGCCATAAAATAGCCAATTTGAACCGAAAAAGCGTGCGATGTTGGCTTTCATGATAACCTATTATTTCAACATATTGATCCCTTGGACGGTAATTTATGACTGTCCCTTCTGGCCTGTATTTATATATTTCAGGTCCACCACCTTGCAATGTAACAAGTAAAAACGACACTGATGACTTGAACATCGGCAACAATCTAACATTAGAAGCAGCAATAGAGGAGTATCCTTGTACATCAGGTATCGAGTATGCTCTACTCAGTGGGTCTGTGATGGTCACTGAATTCATCAGGAGGGACAGCTTATTCTATGCCACGTTTGAAGTGAAGCCTGAATATTTGAACAAGCAGTTACTACTGAAATACACCTGCAACAATATCTCGGCAACCACAAAGACAGCAGGAGTGACAATATTTCTAACCAAAGGTACATTCTCACTTACAAACTTTCATCAATGGTATACATTTCTTTCAGAATGTTACGAATTTTTTTATAATTCGATGAGCTAGATATAGCTGCAGGGGTTATGCCCCTTGTTTAAAGGGTCACAGAGTATGTTGTTGTGGTCAAATATGTAAAACATTTTGAATGGTGTTATCTGATCAAGAAGTAATGGTTGTTTATAAAACTTGGCATCTCGATGCGTATTAGGTCTTGATAGTGACAATAAACAGGGTTAATGTGAGAATTGTGATCGAAAACCGTACAATTACGCACGCCATGGACTGAAACGTAAAACGTTAGAGACACAACAACAAAGAAAGGTTTGTAGTACTAAGTAGGTCAATTAACTAAAATGCTTGTAATTAGGGCGCAGAAGTTTTACAATTTTACAGCTATAGGGCCATTTTCATTTACATTTGAAAAAAGAAAATATCCTAATTTTGGCATTTTATTAACATAGTTATGATTTAATTTAATTACCATTCAATTAAATCATAACTATGTCACGTTTAAAGTTAAACAAGAATATTTGTACAAGCAATTACACCTGAAATACACCTGCAACACATCTCAGCAACCACCTGGACAACAAGAGTGACAATTCTTCTGAGCAAAGGTATGCCTTAACCATCAACAATATAGAAGTATTTACTGTGCATTCAAAATTTTGTATATTCTGTATGTGTCTTCGGGGTAAATGACCAACATGTCCTCATACTTTAAGAGGATGAACACAGATGTAAGTTATGGTTGTATTTTTTAAATACCCGCAAAAAGGTTATTAGAGCACTGTCATCGTTAAAAATTCTGACAATCAATTCGTGTAAATGGTAATCGAAAATTCTTTTGAGAATATAAATGGTGTTTTTGAATATTTACAAAGGCACGGGGCATATGCACTGTACGTATAAAACCTGGCCAGATAGAACTAGTACTACGGGAGTTGTGTCCCTTTGTTATCGAGCAGGCAAAAACGAATTTTCGATACTTAACTCCGTAATAGTGTTTTAATTTGGATCATGCTACCTGCAGTAGTTCAAATTCTCGTTTTCAAAACTCTGGTTTTAAACACGGAAGTATTTCAGTATCAAAATGCTTAGATTACTTCAACCCGGTAACAATTTTGTTAACGTTTAATTCGTTGCGTCTACCTCAATAGTATGAATAATATATTTTACTTACAGATACATTTAGATAGTTTTCTCATCTTTGATTTATATTTCTCACACTATCCGTTGACTCTTTATTTCAGAATTGTAGCAAATTCACTTTTCCAATTTTTTCTCAATAACAGTTACCCCTTGCAAATTTCGGAAAAATTCTTCTATATAAATATACACCTAATTAATGTTAAGATTGATAAATAGAGGATAATATTTGAGTTTCTATATGATGCAATCTTATTCAGAACTGCTGCATCCTGAACACTGAAATTTGTGGGGAGTTACCTTGCAAAATGGTATCAAACGAAAGTTAATGTGATTGGCCCACGCCCACTGGCCATATGTATTTAAGGGACACAGAGTATGTTGTTGAGGTCAAATAAGTCAAACTTCATAAATGGTGTCATTGGATCAAAAAGTACTCGTTGTTTTATAAATCAATATATCAATGCTTATCACTTCAGTAAATTGACAAGAAAAAGGTTAGAGTCGGGGTTTTGATCTAAAACCGGACAGTGGCGCGCGCCAATGACTGAAACGTAATTTTGAAAACGTATTTACTGCAGACACAGCGAGAAATATTGGTTGGTAGTGCTTATTAGGTCTTTTAACTAATATAAATGGAACGCCGAATTTTGACTTCTTTACGTTTATATGAACGTTTTTCATTTACAATCTAACAAGAAACATACCATCATAAGGACATTTAAGAGATAAAGATGTAACTTTTGATGGCCGATTTCAACTAAAGTAAATTCATATGGTACTTTGGCTCTTATTAAGGCCACATACCAAATTTGTGAAACATACTCTGTGTCACTTTAACTTAATGAAGCTCGTATGCATCAGGAGAGATTGAAGAATGACTTCACGAAACCGTTGAAGAAATGATTGTGAAACAAAATGTGATCCAAATAAAAGGTAACAATTATGAAAGATGCCACATTTCTACGACACGCATATACTTCTCAAGAGAACCTGCTTGTTTAGGCATATTATGAGAATGCAAGGAAAATACTGATTTTAGAACCGAACTCGTGAATTTGGTTCAAATACCTAAATCAACTTAAAAGCAAAGGCCGAGTACCTTACATGCTAAAGAATGGTTATTAAAGAAATGTCAATCAATAAAACAATCACATCACATTGTTCTTCAGGAAGTCACAACCATCGTAAACAAAAGTGACATTTTGCCCTGTTGTGCGTCTGTTTTGTGTTATGTGAAGTAAATGTTAACCCTTTTCATTTGTGTTTCAGAGACACAGACTCTGCCTTTAAACAGTCTCGGATCTGTCATTGGTCCACCAATGGGAGTTATAGCTGCTGTTATCGTCTTTGGGTTTATCATGTTTACTTGCTCACAAACTAAAAAAAACATCATCAGAGAGCTCTTTGTAACTCATTGATCTGTCTTTCAGGTTTTCACGGCATGCAATTTATCACCATCGTCATCATCATCGTGCTTGCCATTGGTCTACCAGTTGGTATCGTAGGTACCGTTTGTGTGTTCCGGATTATATGTAGAAAAACGACAACAAAGAATGATGTCCCATACTCAGATGTCCTTGACATTGTAACTGGACGTATAAGCAATGCCAAGGTCATTTCCGATGACACGTACACAGACGTCAGTGTCACTGGAAATTTACAAGGGAACAACTTCGGTGATAATGACGCCAATAGAGGTCCTAAAAGTAAATATTGTGGCACCGATGACGTAATCGGGGGTCAGAAAGAACTCGGTGATGACAAGGAGCAAAGGCCAAGGTCAGAATGCGTCATGGTTCCAAATGTAGCATACGTGAGCATAGATGATGTCAGGTAACGAAAGCAAAGGAGGAGTTTTCAGAATTTTGCTTTTGTCCCACCGGATTAATGATGACTATACTTGAAAATTCAGATGTGTTAGCCTCACGTTTGTGAAATGACTTTCCTTAGCATATGTTTATCATAGAAAAAGAGACCCCTGATTAAAGACTGGATGATTGAGACAATCAGATCGATGTTGGTTTAACGTAATAGTGAACTACAATAGTTCGTATATACAACAAATGCACGAATAACGCTTCACACATTACAAGTTCATCTGTTTTAACGGTTCACATTATTCCAATTTGTATTCATATGATATCATATCATAGTTATGATATGCCTTAAAATAGCCATCGAACGGAAAATGCGTGCTGTAAATGCTCGGTTAATAGAGATGGCGAATGTTCATATTTGAGATGGTGACCTTCGCTAAGGGGTTCGAATCCCGTTAAAAAATTATACGTTGAAATTTAGGGAAACCTATCACCTTAATTTAGCATATGTTGCTGTTGGTAATTTAAAGTGGCAGCAAATGAAATTCTACGACTTAGTTTACAGCGAGCTCAAAATTTTAAAAATGTTCTTTATATACTTCAATTTTTTTTGTTTTTGGCTATTCCTGCTTATTATGTTTACAGTGTTATCGACTGCTCATACTTTTCATGTATGTTTACGATTTTATGTTCCAATTTACATTTAATGTTGCTTTTATCCTTTAAAACTCGCAGGCTTGCTTCAAAATGTTTTTAATGTCCTTACTTTTCAGTTATGACCTGATTTTCGAGTCTGATATTGTAAGAACAGTCACTGTTTCTTAGAACCACACTTTAAAGCATGCATTGTTACTTCATTGATCATTATTCCTTAATATATCCATGAAGCCACGGAGGCGTATGGATCAGTTGCAAGAATTGATTATATATTTGTAATCTTCTACTTGGTAAATCGCATGCACTCTCTTACGAACATTTTCCAGTGTCCCCGTGACAACATTTACGGTTAATATGTTTGATAAAACACTCCTTTGGTGAAGAATGTAAGTCATTGATTATCTTTCTCATTCTGGCAATTTATTAACCGTGTCAGCTCGAGGATGAGATGTTCACTACTTTGTCTGTTATCTAATTATGATAAATGAGCATAAAGCTCCCATTAACCCTTCTCGTGCATATAGAAGTAAATGGGATCGACAATGTTTTTTGTTTTTTGAAAAATGTTTCTATCGTAGAATGATCGGAAGTCACCGATCTGAATATATTTGATAACTTCTTATGATTATGTGTCACATAACATCACATTAATTTCACCAATTCCAAATGAGTTACTTATTTCAAACATTTGCATTTCGCTCATTACATCAAATGAAATCATTCGGCTTAGTTCGCCATTAATCCACCTATTGTTCTTATATCTTATCTTATATATTAAACGTGTGGTCAGCAGGTGTGTCCTATTGAAACAAAGGATTGATCATTAGTTCGGTTAACCGTTCTCTTTTATTAGTTTATTAAATGTTTCTTTCGTGAAATGCATTTGGCTCCTAATACCATAGAAATGATGAGCTGATGATGATGCTTTCATCCGTAGGTTTCATATGAGCAAACTTTTTTATTTCCTGTACTGACATTAAATTACTGCTTGAATAAGAAAAGGGACTTGCAAAATATAAGCCTGTGTGTATTTAAACTTTGTGTGTTTGAAATTTGTTGTCTTTCTGACGAATGTTTTATTTAGATTGCTTTGTAATTCTTTCAGCCTGAAATTTGTTTGATTCATCCGTTTGTCTTGTTACTTGTTGATCATTCTTGTAATGCTTTTTAAAAAAAAAATTTCAAATTTTCCTACAGAAAAAGGACATATAAGAATAAGTGTCCCCAACATAAACCAATTTGTAATTCTTGTAATGTTACAATGTCCTCAAACTGTTAAAGAGAAAGTTGTATTGTATCTTGATACCATTGTGCCTTCAAACATTTACGAAGAGATGAATCAATGTCTTCCACCTTACCACTTAAAAATGTAAATAAGATTTTCAGTATTATTTTTAACATTTTCTTTTACAATTTTGTACATACTTCGAAGGTATCTCACTTTTGAATAGAGAGTTTTTGTATAAAGCTGTGCAAAATGAAATATACTACTTTTATTTTCCCATTAAAGCCCGTTATACTCTAGTGTATTGTATCCATAAGATCGTCGTTTTTCATTAATCCTTTTTTAAATATAACTTAATCAAACCAACATGAATGAACCTCCAAAGTTATCGGCACTATAAGATGGTTCTCTCTGTTAAGAGAATACCAACTGACCAAGATCTACACACTTCTTAAATAATAATTGAGTGTTGATTAGATTCTGTAAATACAGACTACAGTATAATTGTAAAAACATAATTGATGCACAAACAAAACAAACGAATATTTTCTATTAACTTGTGTGGGATGTGTTATTATCCTGAAGTTCACCTTTTTCACCAAATTTTAGAGACAGACTTTCACTTAAACGAGTATTGATAATCCAAATGTCATTCCAATTCGAAGCAAAAAGCTAATCTTTATAATACTGACGTATATGCAAAATTTACAAGAATTATTACAGATACTACATTCATACCCAAAATATATGATATCGATAGAATCTAACTGGCGTCACATAAATACCCTCCATTATCACGATTGGCGTTTGAAGCGGTCATGTAAACATTTCGAGTCGACAACAACAAGAGCGTTATTAACGTTATGTTCCCAGGATGCAGGTTAATATCAACATAATCGCCCTACCAGGAAGGATATCATGTTGAAACACACCTCCTTTAATAATGTTATTTTCATGAAGACATTAAAAATATGCTTTGGCTAAAGCAGCTATAACTGTTCTAACTATCACTAATTAATATCCAAACTTTCTATTTTCAAGCTGGTAATGTTTTTAGCAATATACAGTCTCGAACCCACTTACTCCCTATTCCGAAATCCCAACGTGTATACCATTGGATCACTACGGCCGAGCTGAATGTTATTCAATCAGAGACCCTTCATAACTAAGAATGATTTCCGCTTACAGGCGCGTAGCTAGCTAATTTTAAGGAAAACAACACTTTTTGTGCTTATTTCAATGTTTGTATGAAAAAAATAGAAAATTATATGTTTCATGAGGCATCTGAGACTTTTCTGCAGGTTGAGAACGTGACGTGAACATTAAATGCCTGTATTTGGTCTCACTCGAAATTGGTGCTACGGGCCTGGGTAATGGGACATTTTACGGCCGTTCCTATATATATTCTTCCTTGACGTGATCACTCCATTCAGTGCAACTATTATTAGTTGACGGTTTATAGAATGGATAAAACATGACAAGCGGGAATTAAGAAGAATGAAGAATGTTTTCCGTCGTGATTTGCCGCAGGCACTCGACTCTTGGTACATGTTCTACCCATAACATAAAACTTAAGATTTGATGATCAGCAAACAGCATCTACAGGGTCAAAGGTTGTGACTAGATTGGACGTACTGAGTGGGGTAATAATGTAAGATCTGGTGATTTGAAACACATATCTGAAAAATCGAACGGAATAAGATATAGTCCACTATTGCAAACCACTTACTTGCACAAGTTGGTAGGATTTGAAGCGAGTCGTCCACTTTTCGATCCATGTCATGGGAGGATTAGGATTAGATAAGCTTCGCTAATCTTCACCCATCAAAATAAGTACAGAGTCTGAAAAAAAACCCAAAAAACTCATATAATTTGTAAAGTGAATACGAAAATAACAAAACACCTATTAAAATGTGAACATGAGGTCTTAGAATAACATAACACCATCAGTATTTGTACATAGATTATGCAAAAATACCAAAACATTCATCAATATCTATACAGACATTCTGAAAATAAATGGGTATGAAGGAGATAAATTTGGCTATTCTTCCTCGTTGTCAAAAAATATTCTGAAAACATATTTGAAAATAACTGATTACACCCAGATTGAATATAAAAAGGGAGCGAAACACAATTTTATCTTGTTTTAAAAACCCAAATGATATCATTTTGAGAGAGAACATTTACGCAGAGAACCCTGTTGATAAATGTCTTCATTGGTTCGCAATTCTTTGACAACGGAATAAAAGATAACCAACCCTGTTACCGGTATTGCCGGTGAAAAATCAATGGCTTGCCTAAAGTGCTCTTCTTCAGAATGAGTGGTCCTTGGTTCGAATCTCGTCAGGATGTTTGCTCAGTATGGTTTTGGTACGAATGCATACATCACAAAATATCCTTGTTCGCGAGATTCTGCCCAACCATGGTGTGACAATCGTTCTGAAGACTTGCCACGGCACTGAAGTATTCTTAATAGTGGCGCTAGGTAACAAAGCCTATCGGGTGTACAAGGTTTTACCCTGTCTGTAGTAATTCACCTCTACCTGAATAGGCTTTGTGAATCCGGATCCCGGGTTTTATTAAAGGTGCCTTTTTGTCGTTCATAGCTTATTCCTTGATAAAGCCGAATGTATGTACATACCATTAAAGCCGGGAACCTATGCAACCCCTGACTTGTATTTATATTGTGCCGTTGACACTCGGATTGGTTTGCATTGTGCTGATCTAATATGTGTCATATCTCAGGTCAATGCGATCTCAAATCCAATGATTTGAAGAGGGACCGTCTCACTCGTTACACGGTGAAGATGTCGTTTTCCTTGAACATTTTTTCTTATTATTTATGTCGATTTTACAAAACACTTAAAAAATCACATCTCTTGTCACTGAGAAAGCTTATTACTATTTGGTTTTTAAAAATGTGAATGCGTTCGGGGGTTTGATAAGTTTGTTTACAATTTCAATGTTTACCATTAATTTATTGGTGTAGACAAATATGTATCAAACAACATATGTTTTCATCGAGGGAGACACTTAATTATCTAATTAAGTATTCATTTTCAAATTATTGTGACACAGTCCCTATACGTTGTTTTACTTGTCAGTGGTTTTCATAATTGAGCATGGTGTAAACGTCAGTCAAAATGATTGGTCCACACGTAATAAATTTAAAACTGACGATGGTCTGGTGACTTTGGGCATGGATCAGTTTATGTAAATTGACCCAAATCACACGAGTCAATCTAGGAACTAACGCCACTTTCGAGGGTGTACTAATGGCATAACAGTAGCTAGTATATTGTAGAGAAAAGGTCAGAAATGATTTTGTGGCAATTAATTACAGAGCAACTTGTGAACGCTGCCTCAAACTACCGGATTATGCATAAAACACCTTGCTAAACGTTCATGTTAGAACAAATGTCATTGCCAGAACTGTGACGATATGTGATAATATCAATAATATCGAGAAGCGTTATAGTGTAATTATATACGTATCGTGATACGGTCACTGTAACTTGACACGTATCATTAACTAGAAATTGTTTACTGTGCCTAAAATCAAGCAGTTTGTCAAAACTTATCTACTTTTTTGTCAATATCCATTTAAAATAGGGTATCTTAACGTGTATCTTACTGAATCGTATCGTTGAGTTATCGATATATGTATCGTATCGTCAAATATCTGTTGAGCCCCCCCCCCCCCCCCCCCCCCCCCTCCTGACTCTAATTATTACTCCCAGAGAAGGGGGATGAAATACAATGGGGTAAAAACCTACTAAAATGTTAGATTTGTTTTTCAAAAACGAGTTTAATTGAATGAAAGATGATATTTAGAGCTGTGTGTGCCTTTAATGCCGAGGCGATATCTCCCGATTCCAGTATTTTTATGAAATATTATGAAGGTATGCAGTTGGTATCATTTTTTCATATGCTTTGAGATCTCTTTATTTATATGTAACGCGGTGCAGTGCCATAAACAATATTTTAGTCGTTTTCCTTTTCTTACATTTTGATTGGAAAAACTTCAGAGAAAATCCTCAACATAAAATCATTAACAATCAGACTTTAAACCGAAACAAAGCTGGTTGTGTTCCGGATTAGGATGTTACTTGACCTTGACACTTCTTGAATTGTTCAGAAGACAGAATCGAAAATAACCCTGTCTGGATCGGAACCCCAAACCTCTCGATCCAAAGTCAAACATGCTTAATACTGCGCTAGCTCACCCCAGCTCTGATTCTAGGACGAAATTTCAAAATTACAAACGGACATCTATAGAAATTATTTGCGTTTGACTAACACTAATATCATTTTACAAGGTGACTGGCGTTTATGAGATTAATACATCAAACTTCGCTGACAGTCTAGCGCACACCAATATTTCTTTAACACAACGAATGCACAGATACTGCATATCTCTCGATATTATTCAAGAACCTCACTCAGATAATCGACCTCGTAAGTTATTTAACGAATATTTACGCATTCAGGTAGTAAAGTTGATTTTGAAAGACCGGAAGTTTTTAATGTTATGTAACAATAAATCCGCATGAACTACGATATCAGAAATATTAAGATTCTGCATATAACCAAAAAAGCGGAAACGGCAGACGCTTTGGTCAATCTAATAGCAATGCTAATGCTGTGTTATTAAGTCGGTTTATTTACAACATTGCTTTCATAAAACATAATTCATTAATTGTTCTCAGTTCAGAGTTAAGGTAAATTCAACAGCTGCACATAATAAGTGTTCAGCCGCTTTCAACTGTCTATAATTTATCCGTTTTGTGCACAGCTAACCTTAGATTTGTTATATGTCCAAGCCGACAGCGGCTGTCTCATTTTTTTCATTGTTGATTGCAGGTCAATTGTAAAGAATTTTAAGTATTTCATTGAATGGATAGAAAGCTGAAGTGATTGCATAAGTCCTCTTAAACCTTAAAAAACCCAATTGAAACCGTAAAAGCGTGCACTAGTGCCTTTAAAGTCACAAGTGCACGCTTTTAAGGTTTAAATTGGCTATTTTAAGGTTTACGAGGACCTACATGTATGCATTCACTTAAACTTTCTATCGATGCAATGAAATACTAAACATTCTTTACAATTTAATTTAATAAGTTGCTCACATACCAGCATATCCTTATGTCATGTAGTTCAGGTTGTCTTTAAGGAATCGTAGCACTACGTAAAAGAAACGGAAAATGTGGAATCTTAGATACAGACGAACGATCACGCCATCTTTTTACTACACCCCACAGTAGGTCGTAACAGTTTTGGCAGTTGATTGAAGTAACTAGGGGTCAAACTTTCGCAAACACTTACTCTTAGTTTATCTACAAAATTCTTAATAAGACAAGTCATGTTTGTTCCTTCTAAGGTCTATTTCTCTATGCCAAAATTCGTATTATTTGCATAAGATACAAGACGATCCCAAAATGGAGTAAAGTATTTAACTCTTTGACTATGGATAATTCTTTATCAATTTTGCTGAAGTTATTTTATTGTCGTTCAAACAAGCCCAACATATATTGCTCTTAGAATATATATATGTATGGAAGAAACTTGGTATACATATATTTATACACACACACACTTCAATCATGACTTTTAGATAGTCAAGTGTTTCACTTTCAATTTGTGTATTGTGAAAAGTAGGCCAACTCTTAAAGTTAAGGAGTTTGTCTATAAAGTATATGTGCGTCTACAAGCCCTCGAACCCAATATAGCTTTTGTTCATTGTCGAGTGTAATGTTAACAAAAATACTTAATTGAGAATATTTTTTACACCAAAAGCGGGTGAAGTGATACTGCACATTGCAAACGTTACTATTTTTTAGACTTTGCAAAGAAGATGACTAATATTTTTATGAAGTTAGTCATATGCAAATATTGATAAAATAATAGTGTAGCAAAAGCCACAGAAAGAAACAGATCTACGATCAAGGGTTTGATAAATGATGGTTTCGAATCTTGCCTAGATCTAGGCAACTACTTTTTACTTGGCTTCCTCATAAATACGCACTAGGGAACTCCTCGGTCTTCTGTAAATATGACTTCCTTGTAATGAATGATGAGTTTAAAAAACGTTTCCTTGTTTTGTCTTTTTCTTTACGTGGGAGTCATGAAACCTATGCCGATTGCTAAAAAATTGCTAAAACATTGCAATCCAAGTTAGCTACAACAACGACATTATTTCAAACTGAAACCGTTGAGCAGAATGTGATATATTTTATTGTGTTGAAGACAGGCGCATATGTGACTAGTGCATAGAAATAAGGACAGTTTCTGTTTTTCAAATTTTCGTCAGAGTTTTGGCGAGGAGAGATTCATCCCACCGTATCAAAATGATTTAAAGGGGCAGTAGCACGTTTTATTATATATATAAAGTTATCTCACGAAAACTAAAATAAATCTTTTCAACTGAAAAATGAAAGGGTAGTTTTGAAACGTTTATAACATTTTCGGTTAACCTTTGCGAATCCATTTTCGTCCATTTTAATTGATTAAAATGTGTTCAAACAAAAATGACCGTCAATGTTTTGTCTCCTACTTGATTATTTCCCTAACGACTATGGAATTTTTGGTTGAGTAATGGCATGTTTGGACTTTCTGAAGATGATACATTTGGCTTAGCTAATGTTTGTTGGGGAACATTTTAAAATACAGAATTTTTAAAAAAAACCTTGCTACTACTTCTTGCAGGTACCTCTGTGGTGAGAGAATGCATTCCACTGTTGGCCTACTGTACTAAGATTTGTCATGCACTTTTGTAAAACCAAACACTTCACGACCATTAAGTGTGTCAATACGCTTGAGTGTTGTACCAACATACAGGGAAAAGGTGATAATCTCTTCATTTGGATTTTGAATTGATTCTTGGAAGGTTACCAATGACATTGACGATCTTAACAAAGGCCGAAAGAGTAACTAAATGCTGTTAGTCATTTGACATCAATCTAAAGTTATGGAAAGAACGGATACATAGACCTATATCAAATTAGTTTTATTCGTCGGGAAATTCAGGCACTTACTGTCATTTTTCCAAGATGAAATTAACTCTTATTTGTAATAAATTAATGTTATTTCGTTTCGTAAAATACCCCGATAGAACTTTCCTTCTCAGGATTACCGCCTAAAAATGGTTTACTTTTAGTTATCTGTTATTTTTTCAAATCATATCAGTTTGAAAACAAGTCTCGAAAGAAATTGCATAAATGGTCATGGATATTTTGTATGGGAACTTTTTGCACCATTGCATTTAACAAATTATCATATGATTTGCGTTAGGGG
This sequence comes from Phorcus lineatus, assembly GCA_921293015.1. NCBI lineage: Eukaryota > Metazoa > Mollusca > Gastropoda > Trochida > Trochidae > Phorcus > Phorcus lineatus. Next base: position 26,178,238 of record OV121098.1, on the reverse strand, counting down.
TAGATTGGTTTCGTTGTACATGAATATTTACAAGTGCGAATTTCAAGGTTCATTTCAGTTCCGTGCCATAACCATCAATGGATGGGGTCCTGGGGTCGAATTCAGTTGGCTCTGCATGAACAACGACCATGCAAACAACTTATTTAATGTTTAGAAACTTTTCAAAGTGAATTCATACGATTAACCGTTGGGTCATTCTTGTATATTTATTAACAAGCTGGGAGTTGTATCTCGGTATGAAAGATATCGTTTCGCTTCAATAAGGATTGACTACTGCGGCAAAGTTAATCATTGAATATTTATTTGCTGTTACCAAGCAATTTAGAGGGGGAATGTTTGAGGACGGCGTTCGTTTTCTTTTGTACATTGTCAAATATCGATTTTGTTGTAAAATAATTTATTATTCTGAAGTGTTTTAATGTGTGTGTGGTAAAGCTAACAGTATGCTCACTGAGCTTAAACTCCTTTTAATAGACAGTCATATTGCATGGTGTAGACTGCTGGCAAACTGACAAAATGAATTCGAATGTCGTTTTAACAAAAAAATACCTCATTAGGACTGTCCTTATAAAAAGCATAGAGATCAATTTCAGCAAGATAGAAAACATGCTTCTCTTTAATCAAACTATAAGCCCTAAAAAACAATGATAACTGCCCATGAAGTCGAACGTGCACGAAATCTATTCACACAAAATGACCAAGGTATTGAACAAAAGTTATTGAGCTGTGTGTTCTATATGGAGAATATTTCCGAAGTATTTTTCGGGTAAGCATACGATAACCTTTGATCTAAGGAACACTTCCTATCTAGAGTATACCTCTAATGCAGGTACACATATATAGGTACTTAAGGGATGAGTATAGGTCCAAAGAGATAAGTCATGGTCTAGCGATTTTAACAACTTGAGCTGAAGGGGGCTGAATAACTACATACGCATTAGTATATTCAGAAATATTCCTTGCTTCTTAAATGCCCCTGCCTTTACATGTGTATTGTGTATAGACTGTTAAGGACCTTTGGTGTGTTTTACGATGTGTTTGTGTGGTAGGTTGGGACATTATGTGGTTAAATAGTATGGTAAAAGTTAATTCAGGTAAATCGTGTGGAACATTTTAGTTTGTGTGGTTTCATGGTGCGGTGGTATGGTGTAATGTAACATTAGTTATATTGTGCGGAGGGGGTGAAGTGTAACATTGTTTGGATACATGGTGGGTGGTAAGGTAAAGTGTAACATTATTTGGATACATGGTGGGTGGTAAGGTAAAGTGTAACATTATTTGGATACATGGTGCGGTGGTAAGGTAAAGTGTAACATTGTTTGGATGGTATGGTGAAGTGTAAGAGTCTGTGGTTTCATGGTAAGGAGTAGAGTAACATGGTGTGGTTACATTGTCCGTTAGTAAGGTGTAATGTAACACTGTGCGTTTAGATGGTGCGGTTGTAAAATGAAGTGTAGGATTGTGTGGTTACACGTTGCGGTTGTCAGGTGTAGTGTTATTGGTTCCGTTATGTGGTGATGTGATTTAGTGTATCCTTTTACATCTGCAAGATGTGGTGGTCTGGCATATAGTGTATCATTTTTTAATTGCACGATGTTGCGTTGTTGTATGGTGAATCATTTTGAAATTGCATTATGTGGCAGTGTGGTAGGTTGTCTCATGGAGTGGTTCCATGGTGTGATGGTGTGGTCTATTGTATCCTTTTTGATCTGCTTGATTTCGCGGTGTGGTATGGTGTGTCATTTTGCATTTACATGATGTGGTGGTACGATATGGTGTAACGTTATGCATTTGCATTATGTGGCTGTGTAGTAAGGTTTATAACTTTGCATAAATTTTGCATTTTGTGGCGGTGTGGCATGGTGTATCATTGAGTGGTTCCGTGATGTGGTGGCGGGGTATTGTTTTCATTTAGCATTTGCATGATGTAGCGGTTTGGTATGGTGAATCAAAAAGTGATTTCGTGGTTTGGTGGTGTATGAAGTACCATTATATTGTCAGGCGAGTTGGCGTTGTGCTTGAGTGGTTTCATTATTTGATGGTATGGTGAGGTGTTATAGTTACATAATTTGTTAGAATGATACACTTTTATATGGTGTGGTTTCATAATGTGGTGATGTGGTAAAGTCTGGTATTGTTTGAGGTATGTTGTGATAGTGTAACATTTTGTGGTTGAATGGATTGGTGGAATTGCATATTAGAACATTGTGTGGTTGAATGGTGTTGTTTTAGTTGTTTGTCTATATCATTGAGTTGTATCAAGTAAGGAAACCGAGACGGTCGAGACCACCGACGCCTTTCAGTCATATCTTAGGTAAATCACCAGGTATTATAGACTTATTAAGTGCTGTAGCTCGTCATTTTATTTCTAGAGTCAAGCTTTTGTCAAGGACAATAATATTCTTGCTCTAAATCTTTACCAGTACTACAGTTTTTATAAGAAAGAAATAGCATGACATTTCGCCAGAGAAGGTTTGGGCTACCAATGACCCCATTATCGATCTGAGCACGAGTAAACAAATAAACTGGCTTGTCTAAACACTGAACACAATATGACGATATCGGTGTTTGCCTTTATTGAATTTGGTCAGGGGTAATATCTCCGGTCTTCAAAGACAAAGATAGGTTTATCGTCCATTAAGGTTATGTTTGGGTCGTATTACAGTGCCCTACGGTACTGGGTGAGAATTTGGAAACTCAATAAAATTCAAGGATTCGGCTATTTAAACTCGTAAGTATCGTCTTCAGTACCAAAGGAATGGAAACCAACGTGCAAGTTTGTATCTCGAGAGAAAACATATTTTTGAAATAAAATCACTCGGACAAACTGTTACATGAGCAAGATAAATGTTCAAATGACACAACTTTCAGCATGGCCTTTAAAAGTTACAATGCGTTGACTTTTTTGTAAAGTAGTAAAATTGTTGAAGATATGTTGCATTGTCTTCTAACTACAATAGTTATGTATCATACTACAGAGAATCAAATGTTACAACCTAAGCCAAACCATTTCACAAAAGAGATCGCGTACTTTTATCTTTCATAGAAAATTTGAAGGATTGTAAATTATAAAACGCTAGTCAGTATAGAAAGGTTTTCCCACATTCATAATATATGCTTATCAATATAGTATTATATGTAATCGTGTGTATATAACAAACAGTAGACTATGCTTACCCGTTCAGTGCCTTTAACAAATATTCATAACTCCTTACAGAGCCGAACGTGTGTTCAGTGTGTAGGAACGCCTCTGTTGCACGCACTGTCGTAAGTCTTGTGTTTGTATAAAGCCAGAGGAATAGTAGTCCTGCGGGTAAATCGCCCCTCATATCCCCTGCCGATCACTACAGATCGATCACCTGTATCGATCGACCCACGAGACAGCGGCAAATCTCATGTCGGGCACTTGGACGTGTTTACATTGCCGCAAGAGCGATTCACAATGTTTAGGAGATTTTGCTATATGTTATCAAAGCAGTGTTTGAGGAAAGGAGATTTTCGTTATTTGTCATGTTGGGATTTTAAAATGAACAATCCATTTTTTATTTCTTATATTTTCCTGAAAAATAATAAGATAAAGAAACAAAGATAAACTGAAGCAAAATAACGGCCACCTTACAAAGTACGAAATATTTTGATTTACGTGGGATACTTACGACTGCAAAAGCAGGAATTTGGAAAGGAAGGGGCTAGCTATGGGTCATTTTGCACATTGTATGAAAAAAATGAAATTTATTGAAATGTCCATATAATAAATAAAATCCCAAAAATGGCCCATTGTCTAGAGTGCCTTTCCCAATCCCTGCAAAACCAAACGAGATTTTCATATTCTAAATATTATCTGTTTCTTTTCGAAAAACACGCTTTTTTAGGAAATCATCGTTTTGAAATATCTGTAACTGTACGAAAAGGGAGAATCAATAATGGGATTTATTTTGGCAAGTTCTATGCTTTCCTATAGCCTAATAAGTATGCCTAAACAAAATTAAGTCAGAAAGGTAATAAATGTCGTTATCAACTTTCATCACTTATATTTATATGTTTCGTAATTTTTCAAATGAAGTGAAAAATCTTCTGGCGCCTTAACAGTTTTAAAAAGCTATTTTTGAACAAGCATAAGAAAAATGTATGTTACTCTGATCAATAAAATGGTGAGTACTTCTTTACAAAACACGTTTCAATCATTCACTCGTCTTTCTCTGACTGCACTTTTTCATTTTGACTCTGTTGAAAATGTGGTGACGTTTCTTTTGTTTCTAAGTTTATATAAGGACACTGATACATACGTTACACATGGCGTTTTGATACCTTACAGATCGTCTCGGTCTTCGTGCTTTTTTGTCAATTTGGTCTTTTAAATTTATTAAAGGGAATTTAGACATTCATTATTTTTATTGATTGAACCATATTTTGTATTTCATTGAATCTAACATGACATGTTTGTCGATCATATTTTGAAAGAAATAACCAATTTCGTTATCCATCCAACCATACAATAGCATTACCGAATTTCATAGAAAGTTTGGCAATCAAAATTAAAGCGAGCAACAACAACAAAAATAAAATAAAGTTTCTCTAAGACATTTCACCTTCCTTATTAATAACACGATTACCAAAATACGATATTGCAAATATTTCAAAGCTTTTGAAAAACGAATATGCCCTTAATGATTCAAGAATGACGCTGGCTGTCCGGAAACAGATGACATTTCGATGGCGCAACATTTCCTAAAAACCAGGAAATACTTCATCAGGGAAACATCGCAGTGATGATGTACGTAGACTTTGGCAAATTGTATCATGTTCGAATGTGACAATACTTAAGATATGAAAATCACGAAAATATTTATGAGAAATCCATATATTTATATAAAAAAATATAAAATGAATAATTTAGTATATATCTAACGTTCTCCGCAATTCAGTTTTCTCTTTTCTATTATGTTTAAGTATGTTGTGTACAATAGTTTGTGTTTTTAGATAAACATCTTCTAAACAGCGTTAGTATTTCTTTTTTTATTCAAGGTTTCATTACATTTTTTTAAAGGACAAACTAAAAGTGAGAGAGAGTCCGAATTAGCCTAACACTCCTTATTTTTTCAGGTCTTATTTTCGTGATTGATAAGTTAGGTCACAGTGCTCAGTCTAGGCAAGTGTTGGTTTGATGAGATTTTGCCCCCAAAAATATGATTAAAGGAAACCGCTTTTCTCATTTTGGGAGGAAAATCAAGCTCTCAGGTCTGTTTATAGACTTGCTTAGGCGTACGCGTTAATCTTATTTAAAGGTATGGATGGACGACGTGGCTTATTTGTCCAATGGTTTCACTTCTCCAGAAGTGAAATTCGAAGGATCGGCGTTCGACCAAAAATACATGGCCGACATGACGGCATCAAGTTTAAAAATCGTCTGGCTGTTATGACGTCAAGTTCTATGTCCGTATTCCTTACACGAACCAGTTACAATAACCTGATAAATATCACACCTCGATAACAGCTGATCACAGTTATAAACGGTTATGAAAGCAATACATCCGTATCCTGTAATACGACACTGGTTAAATGTCTTGTGTTTAACACATGTTGAAATGACAGACCGGAACTTTAGCCATGGCAGTTGATAACAATTTCATGGTTTAATGCACTGAATGAACTTTATCTGGGTCGAATAAAAGGTTCTGCGGAACACACTTAACGAGATAGAAGCTTGATAAACAATGAGCAATTTGGGGACTCATTATATCGGACAGCCGAAAAGGTTATGTAACACATATAGCATGGTATGATTTACAATCGGAGAGAATATCCTTGCGTTGGTCATAGAGAAAAAATTAACGCACAATGAAGGAGGATTGATATATTGACGAAAAGTAATCTGCAAACAGAAAATATCTCCTTTAGCAAACGTATAGTATGAATTAATAAAAGAACTTTGTGGTATAACTAAAATACGTAGACATATGTTTAAAAAATTCCATAACTTCTGCCATACTGCAGCTAATGTGTAGAAAAACGGTTGGTAGTACTCAGTATATGATCACGTAAAGTGTCAATAAAACGTATACATACGTCTTAATTTTTTATCAAGATACGGACAACCTAGCCTACCGCGGGTCACTTACCTTAACGTTATTTTGAAAAGTTATATCTATATCAAACACACAGAGGGAGTAAGATCGGGTCTGATATAGACAGTATTCCTGGAGAACGGGACGTAATATTACGCGTGACTTGGGCTGTTACACATAGAAGGTATGTATTCAATATTCATTGAAATCTAGTGAATATCATAATTACACCTTGGAAAATGCATTTCAACATTCAATGACTGTCCTTATAAAATAAATGCTAATCGATCTAATATACGTATAAGTGTTCGTTCCAGGTTAGAAACCATGTCTAAGAATATGACAACCGACCGACTATACGATAATTTCCCGGATTAATCTTCCAAGACAGTCATCTTAACTCATGCAAAACAATAAATTTTCTTAGGCGAAATTGTTGGCAGCAAAACAGCAGTGTTATTAGTAACGGTGGATGTCGATAATTACTTGTTGAGGCTGATTACTGAAGGTACACACAAAGAAGAAGCAAGAAAGTCAGTATTTGTTGAAACGCCCATGAGCAGAAATGGTTCCAGAATAACGTTACCTTATTTACTGAACGCGACGCTTTGGTGTCTATGAGGACATTCTTTTCATTCTGTTTTGGTAATACTTTTGTAAAAAATATAATTTTAATTGCGGAACCCATCTACATCTACTTCTCTGAGTGGAATATCTTCTTTGACTGGCATCTGTATCTATATATATGCAATACTTTCTTCCTTCTTCATGTGTATATTTGCTATTTGGGGATAACTTAAACATGCAAGTCACAGGAAATATGCGAATTCATATCGCCACACTTGATATTTAGGTACGTGTCATTGCCACAATAAAATTCCATTTAAACAAAGTTTTGTTTGAACTTGTTTCGTGCGCACCACCATCATGATAATTTGCCGTGCAAAATCCAAAGTATGTATAATGTATGATAAGCAGTCATTTCCCTTACATATATATTATAAACGTCATAGTTTGCAACTTCAAACTGATACATGGTTCTCGTTTTCGCTCCGGCAATACAAAAATTTCCAATTTATTTTAAGACTAGGACTGCCGAGGCAGTACTTAGGTCTTCAAGACTTCCTCTTTGACCTTCACACACTGTTTGACCTTGACATGCTCTTTTGTCTCAGTGGTAAACAGTAACTTATTTATGTGACCAAATCTTTGTTTTGTATACGTTTTCAGTACGTAGCGAGACATATGAGCGGAAGTGAGGTTTACTCAATGTACATGGCCTGCTGCCAGTTGAGGCAAGAAAGCAACAACATCAAAATATAAGGGGTATCCGGAGGGGAGGCAGTAGAGGTTTGAAAGTTGGAAAAGGGCTAGTGTTTTCCTTTAGCGAGATCAAGTGGTTTGCCGACACTGGAATATAGTTGCTTAATGCTGGTACATAGGTTGAGGGTCTCATTATATATAAGTAATCAAGACTATGTCAGTCACTAAGGCCAGGCAAGGCAAGCTAGCTTTTTTGCTCGTTTTCCTGCCTCTCTGATCGGATTTTGACGGCTCTTGACGCACTTGCGTGCATTTGGTCATCTCGCGCACGCTGTCCACACGTCCAGTCATACGGACTTGCGCTGCATAAAGCGATTTCGCCCTTCTCTAGACTGTAAATTACGTGATAATTCATAAGACATCGAAGAGTATTTCTTCAAACTTTTTCCCCATGTCGCATTTCTTGACAGGAAGGGTATTTTCCTTCAACTTTTCAAATTACCCCTTGCTAACGCATTTAGAGAATCTTGATACAGGAGCGATGTAGAGTATTTCTTTCAACTTTTGCCCTTTCACACGTACAAGAGCGCATGTACCTGCATTTGGACATGTCACACGTCTTGACCGTCTTCAATATTGATGTTTTCCTCCAATTTTATGCAATCTAACCCTTGCTAACGCACTTGACGAATCTTACTACAAGAGTTCTGGGCACGTTCAGATTTGCCTTTATGCATATCTGCAAACTGCATTTCATCACGCTAGAGTGTGTTTTCCTTCAACTGTTTGCGATTTAACCCTTGCTAACGCACTTAATTGACATATAGTATGATGCAAAATTTGACTCTCTCTTGTGAACTGAAATGACTGTTCGCGATCGATTTTATTCTTGATTCTTAAAGACGTATTCGACTTTCATAAAACTTAGAATCACCCTGAAATTCCCAATGCCTAAGCTACATTATTGGAGATTTTCAGCTCTTCGATGCAAGTATCTTCAGAGAAGAAGATTCTCGAAGATGCGTGGGATCAGAAAATTGCAAAAATCCCAAAAACGCAATACGGCGGCCAAACTATTCATGCTAGGAATTCGCCATGATTTACTTTTTTGCTCCAAATGTGAATGCCTATCGTTTCAATTAAATTTCAAGTCTCTATGTGCATTTTGAAATTTTTTGTTATGTTAATTTTTTGAAATTTGGATCCTACTGTGCCTTTAACGCTTAATCCGATTAAGCCCAAAAGCTTATTGTGGCTTCTTCTCATAACGCTCTATCAGACCAGAAAGTTTGGCTGCAATCGCTTTAGTGGTTTTGGCTGAATCGCGTTCACAAGAGTCGTGGAATAATGAAAACCAATTTCTGGAACAAATAAGTTGAAAATGCGAAAAAACTATAATACTTATGAAATCGTCATGATTGACTTTTTTGTTGGTACTGTTATGACGCATCATTGAAAATAAGTTTCAAGTCTCTAGGTGCATTTTGAAAAATTACCCCATGTTAAATTTTGTCAAAAGATTTTTCCCGAATTCGATGGTTAATTGTGAAAAAAAGACCATGTTCGCGATCGATGTTTTGATAGTTTCGTCAAGTCCACATATAGGTCTTACATTCCTGAAAAAATGGTGCAATTGTGAGTCTAATTTTTTGAGTTATCGGCCCTTGAACATGGTCACAGGAGTGAAGTCGCCCGACTTTGAAGGGTTGCAGAAAAAAAAGTATTAAGAAAAATGCAAATGTTGCTCTATTACTTTTCTCCCCACTCCTTCAGCTATGATATATGTGAGTTGCAGCTCTTAATTGCATGTATCTTCAGAGAAGAAGATTGTCAAAGATGTATGGGGTCCGGAAATTGAAAAAAGTCAAAAAAAGAAATATGGCGGCGAAAGTACTAACGCTACGAAATTGCCATGATTTAGTTTTTTGCTCCAAATGTAATTGCCTATCGTTTAAAACAAGTTGCAAGTCTCTAAGTGCATTTTGACAAATTTTCCAATGTTAATTTTTGAAACTTTGAGTGGGTCTGTGCCTTTAACGCATGATCCGATTAAGCCCAAAAGCTTCGCACGACTATTCCACAGTAAGGGCTATCAGCATACCAAATTTGGTTGAATTTGAAGCAGCCGTTTTGGCTGTAGTCGATTCACACAAAAAGTACAAATAATAATAACTCGGATAAAAACAATAGGTCTTCCAGACTTTGTCTTGAAGACCTAAATATAAATATCAACCACTTGGTCGTCATATTAGCACGATTAGGCCTAAATAGGGGAGACCAGTACAAACATATATCACCTTACAAAGCAGCAACCTGTTCTACAAGGGCCTATAACACAGTCTATGTGTATGTACACAAAAATATATGTGCTCATTCACACGACAAGCCCCAAGGGAACAACAGCCCATTACTAAACGATACGAGTGTCCGTAACGTCATTGTTGGAAATCATCGGGGAGCATGTCATGGCGGAAATGACTCATTAGTGATACGTTGATGTATCAAATGAACAAGTCATTAAAAGATTAGGCATGGAATCTGACATGGGTGACCTTTGTGTTCCTGTCAGTTAATTGTACCATTCATATGGTTAATTATTACCCATCGTGGAGTCAAACCCCTGATCGATACCCTATCAAAGTGCATTGACGTATGAGGTAGGAGATGCCTAGTGCGTGGATAAGCCTGTAGCTACTCACACGGGATTTATTCTTATAAGGTTGGTTTTGCAATAGTTAACATTAAAATGCTTGTTTGTAGTGTGTTAACAAATACGTAAATTTTATATCTATATACGCCTTAATTTATATCTTTTCGTATTTATATACATGTAAATATTTATATATGTATACATATGTAAAGGAATATATGTATGTATGTATATGTTTAGGTGTATATGTATATAACGTCTTTGAAGGGCTATTAGAAATGATATTCATAAGGAAAACATGATTTTCTAGAAAACAACTTCTGTATTGTTGAATTCACGACGTTTCAGTGTATATGCTTAATCCTCCATCAGGTATATATGTACCTGTACATGTACCTGTATATGTACCTGTATATGTACATACTAGACGTAAGTTTAGTCTATGAAAACTGATATTTTTCCGAAAAGCTGCAATATATTTTGATATATTTATATCTTGGTTTTAAACTCTAGACTTGCGGACCAGACTGTACAAAAGTCTCCAATTAGGCTATATACACTGTCACGGAAGGGGACTAATTAATTTCATGAATAAAGAGCAGAAATGTAAGAAAAAATCAACAGATGAGAATGTTTATAAAGTAACAACAATGAATTCACATTCGAGTATTTTTAAGACAATGCTAAGCATTTGTTGGTTCGAAACAACCTATCCAAATGGAAGTCAAATGTCAATGATTATCTAAATCTACTGAATTAACTGCATTTAAATACATAATGAGTCATTATTTTTTACCTTCAATAAAATTTATCAGAATTCTTTCACCATTTGTTTACAATAATGTATATAGATTGTAAAGTGTATATACATTACCATCTTGAGGCCTCCAGAAATGTAGTGTCGTCTGCGCTTTCAGTAACAGGTAAAGCTATCGTCAAGGTTCAGTTTCGTATGAGAAAAATTACGTAAAATTTACATGAAACGCAAAATGAATAAGATTTGTTTAAACATATTTCTGGTATTATCAAAATAGCAGTAAAATGTAAAATGCCAAAATCTCTTTTACATCAGGGGAGATAACTTCATTTCTTTTTTAAGTTGGGCCAACGTTGAACAAACTTGACAAAATAAGTATAAGATGGGCACTGGTTTTCACATGTTGGGCCACTGTTGGACCAATGCTTCCCAGACTAATGTTGATTTGACGTTCTGAAAATAATGTTTGGCCAATGTTTTTAAATGATTGGCCTTCTGACCAACAATAGATCAATATTGACCCAACGAACATATGTTCTGGATTTATGTGTATATATATATATGTATATCAATATGTTTGTATATCTACCTATGCTCTGTTTTTTGCTAACAGACAGTACATCGGGCTTGATAGGGAAAAAATTACTTAAGAATATTTATGTTTGTGTTGTACTTTTTATGCGTAATTACAGCATGACATTTTTTGCATATTTTTTAAATATTTCATGTTGATAAGAATAAATACAAAAAGAATTATGAAACTCTAAATTGCAAAAGTACTCATCAATTTGTGTCCGGCAAGGCATCCTCCACCCTTCCGCCGTATTACTTATCTAGAAAGATTCGTTTTCCCCTAAAGTTATGTTTTAAGCAATCCACGTGCATAGGCCTAAAAATTGTACGGGTATATTCTTCTTGAAATTTTTGTTCAACTATTTCAAGACATTGAACTTTTTGATCAGCTACCGTCATTTCGTGTTATCGACCGCTTATCCTTTTGAAAAAAAAGTCTTATGGGAAATACAACTCTAATATTATTTTTTGTAGGTTAATCTTTCTTGTTTATCGCATGAATTATGTTTCTTTTCGCCGGCTTCAATCAATCGAAAAGTCGTTTATGACATATTTGTATCATAACTTGGATTCCATTTGTATTAAATAATAATTTTTAAAATTCGACAATTCAATTAAAGTATTTCATAAACAACATAATTGAAAAACTAACTTGCTACAAGCTTAAGTGGTCAGCCAATTTAAATTTGTTTATGCCTAGCTTCTAACTAATCATATGTTTTCATTATATATCAACAAACTTTTCGCAATGCCCTACTAAAATGAGATTTCCCTTCTTCCGGGGTAAGGGGACGGGGGTAAATTTTTCTCCGTTTATACCTGTTAAAAACACATACTTTTCCTTTAATACTCGAGGTTGAGAACTAAGCGCAAGCGCAGATACAATGGCAACCTAGTTTAGGGGCGCATTCGAACAGGTGCCCGGGTGCGGTACCGTTATGCTATCTTTGCAGTTTTAACCAAAGGAGTACATATTTAGTTTGATACACCAAACATCAAGTGAAACATCACATTAATAAACTATTCTACTTCTTTATTATCAATTTGAAGCAACATGGAATATTTATTGGGGTGTTTAAACTAACTTCCTCTTTAGAATTTCGAAGTCTAATAGACTCGTTAGTAACTTTCTAGCATTGACTTTTCTAATTCAAAGTAAGTTTCTATTGTTTATTGTTGAATCCATTTAAACATGTCTCAATTTCTAAAATCCTGAAAGTCATCTCTTGAAAAAGTGTCATGTTTATCATGTTTATTCAAAATCCTAATCAACAAGTAATATATCAGTATCGTGGGTAACACTGACCGGAAATGAATTATTGTAGATATTGAGAAACGTAAATTAATTAGATTCTGAAGAATAAAACCCGGATTTGAAAGTAAACACCGCTGCAAAACATGTGACTATGTCAGTTATGACGTCACTTGATGAGCCAGTGTCTATTTCCGTTCATATCCGGTATCGCGACACGCTTAGTAACTTTTCTGTTGCATGTTATAACTTGTCCGCATGAAGGGCTTGTCAGACTTAACTCTGAAACCATCACCGGCCCGTATAAAGCAGAGCTGAACTGGTTTTAAATGAACATCAGTTTATCTCTCAAAACCAATCTTTGTTGTTTGTCGAATTTTTAAGAAAATTTTTTTGTTATTTCCTATGCTACAATATTGGTCAAATTTAGTATTTTAAAATAACAGAAACATACATATGGACATCGGATAGGGGATAGTCACAGGCGCCAAACTGTACAAGTAGCATGTACCTGCTAACATGATATTGTAAATTCAGAGTCTGGGGCCTGTGGGGATAGTATAACTTGTGGAATTGCATCTGTAAACAAACATGTGCCATCTAGTAATATTTAAACAGAATGTCTTAATAAATTGATTTTTTTTTCAAGACTATAATAGGCTGCATAAAATTAATTTACTTGTCTTTTGCACATTTTGTCCTAAAGACTTAGGTATGAGGATGGTGGAACTCTATTTTCCATTGGAGACCTGGAACACAATTTATTTTCTATTTTCAGCAATACAGTTTGAAAGTTTAAATTACCTACATACAAAAAGATCTTTCATTTCTTAGTTTTTAGTTGACATACATGATTGACTTTGTTGAATAGAAAATATGTAGATTAATTTTCAAAAACAATAGACAACCTTTCATGAGCACATATAAGTGATTTTCAATGCCAGAGATTCATTTAATTTTTTTGTTTAGCCTGTACTTTCTATAGCAATAATTAGTTTCAAAAGAAAAAATTAATTTGAAATGAAAGACCAATTCGATCTATCCATTAGTGGATTGAATAGACCTTTGATTGGCGAAAAAGACTTAAGTCTTAAGGTTATAATTCTTATATTCCTTTTGGGATAATTGTTTTTAATAATGGATGACTATTTCTTAAAAAAATGACTCATGCTTTATTTTATTATTCTAAGCACAACACTGGAAAACTGTCACCAGTTTAAGTCTCTGTATAAACAAGTCTTTCATTGATCCTTGTAAAGCTGTCCACCAAGTCCGTGAGGAAGTGTACCAGTCACCGCTATGCCCAGATGTCATTACTGTCTTGTGGTTATGTAAATTCAAAACAAATGAACAGACAAAAAGAAGTATGTACAATGTATTGCCCTGTTACCTTTTGAACAAGATTAGATAAATCCTCAAGAACTAAATATGAGGGGGCGGGATAGCGCAGTGGTTATCGCGTTCGGCCTCGGATCCGGAGGTCCGTGGTTTGAATCCTGCCAGGGGCTCGGCAACTTTGTCTGCAGTAGAGAACTGTTCTACACGCAGTCAGGTTTGGGTGCAATGCTACACTGAAATTCAGTGCAGTACCACCCATGGTTCGCTAGTTCCAACCGATGCTCGCAGGTTTCACCGCAATGCATAGCCACAATGGTGTTGCGGGCTTTCTCCCTGCAATAATACTAGCAGCCGCGATATAAGTGAAATAATCTTGAAAGTGGCTTTAAACACCAACTCACCTCACCTCACCTCACTAAATATAATATCCATTCATCATTGCAAGGATTAAACTGTTGCCATTGTTCCCAGATAACCCACAAACTGTTCACAAGTCAACCCTGAAAAAATCATCTGTAAACATAATCATCCAAAACATTGCTTGAAAAGTAGCTTTCATTATCTTAATATTGTCTTGTGACCTAGAAGGAGATGAAGATTAACGTAGTTGAAAAATTTAAATTGCACAGTATGGCAAATTAAAAAGAATTTAGTCATTCAGGAAACATTTCAAATTTTCAAGGTAATACATCACTCTTTCAAAGACTGATCTCCAAAAAAGCTAAAATTTACTTCATGATAGTTTATAACATGATAACTTTCAGTCCTTGAAATACAAAACGGGAATAATGATATGAACATCTTTCAATAAAAAGAAACTTAATTCAGGAATCATGTTAAATCAGACAATCAGTTGATAATGGATAAGAACTAATTTCAGCTTTTTAAATGATTCGAGCAGAAATGTTTTCACTCGGATAATACTGAAAGGCACTATAGTATGCATCGTCACACTTTTATAGGCTATTTAACGTATATTGGGGCATGGGTACTCACCTTAGCTTTATATCGTCGCAATAAATATGTATTATTCTTTACAACTGACCTAAAATAAATAATTAAAACATTAAGAAGATATATTATATAGATATAAAACTCCATGGTTAGCTGTGCACAAGATGGATTAAATATGGACTGTTGAAAATGGCTGAACTAGTAAATTGTGCAGCATTTGAATTGATCTTAATCTCTGAACTGATAATTAAGGATAAGATGATGTTCATAAGGCAATAAGCCTTGAAGCCAAACTGATTTCTTAAACACAGTTTAGCATTGTTGTTGGACAAGCCATAGCTGCTGTGATCAAAATTTGGATATTTCAGATATCATAGTTTATGAGGATTTATAGCAGCCTTGCATTAAAATTAAATACTTCCAGTCTTTTATTATTTTCTTTATAACCTGAATGCATATATATATGCAAAAAAAAACTTATTTAGTAGAATACCCCAGTATGGGTCATCATTATTATTGAGAGATAAGCATTATCTGTGGATTAGTTGAAAATATGAAATATTGCTGTGTGCTAGTTTCTTTAAATACACATAGAGCCTTTGCTGCCAAACAAATTCTTCAAAGACAATAGCTTCCAAGATGAAGAAATATCAAAAACAATTGTCATCAAACTGATTATCAGTTTTCACCATCTATCTATTTTATCAGATGTTCTATAAATCCCTAATACATGATATCCATCTTCTCTCTAAGTTTTATATCCTACATAACCATTGAGTTAACTAACATGGGTGATCTCATTACATGAAGCCTGAGGCTAAATGACAACATTGTAACAAATCACCATTATGTTGTAAGTCTTCCAACTGTGTAATTCGTCTCTCAGTCAATGTGTCGTCTACCTTGTTTGACCTTTGACCTCATATGAACCTGTAGGTTAACTTTACAGGTTTCATTGTTCTTGAGATATATTGTTTTTCATGGATGATTTTTCCCGCCATCTTAGTTCAACTGTGACAGAAAGCAGTCACTTTGAATTGTTTATCCTTCTCTGGTTCCAGGATTATTAGAATTTCTAGTGTATCAATTTCCAGTCTCTGTGTTTGTTACTTGAGTGATCTTCTGTGGAACTTCAAAAGGTTTTTATATTTAATTTCATTGTGCATATGTTTTGGGTTAAGCTCTCTCTCTGAAATCGAAACTTCTATTCGGGGATATTCAGATGTTTTGATATATCGTATATTATTGTATGTCCCCGGAATCCTGGATTATTTGAATTTATATAGTGTATCAATTTCCAATCTCTCTGTTGGAGTGATCTTCTATGGAACTTTTTTTTATATCTTTTTCTTTATTTCATTATTTTATTATATTATATCTTTTATTATTATTATTATTTTATTATAAGTTGTTTTATGCTTTTGTGTCTGAAACTGAAACCTCAAATGATAATGATGGATATTCAAGGGTTTTAATATTTCTTTTATTATTTCATATTTTGTGGCTTTTGCCTTGTTTATGAAACTAAAATAATTTTCTATTTCTTTTTTTGTTTAGTTTCTTTTATTTCATATTTTGTTGGTAATTCTATCCTGACAAGACGTGAATGAGTAAATAATTAATTTATGAGCTTCTCTTTCATTATGTTTGACTATGTCTGTTTTGATTTTCATAAAAAATTGTTATCTTTATATTTCAATTTGATGTAAGAAGTTAAAAAAATTTCTTTGTATATAATATATCTATCATTTTTATCAATATTGTTGACGAAATTTCCGCCTGTTTGCACAGTTGCTTTTTAAGGAGGTTCTGGGGTTATATTTTTTACATATAATCTCTTTACTCATCACTGAAGCTTGCTGCAAAGATTCACTATTTCAAGAAATTGGTCATGCTTTTGTTTATGTCTTTTCATCATACTTCTTTTGTCTCACTTTGATATTTGACCTTGAACACGGCTGATTGTAAAAGTAGGATTTTTTCATTCATCAAATTTATATGAGCAGTGTGTTTATTGGTATTCAAAAAAACAATTTTGAATATTCATTTTATTATTGCTCTGCATATTTCAAATGGCGACTACAAAAATAAATGTGTGCATAACCTTTTCAACAAATAATTTGAAATAAAACCTTCCAAACAAGATTTCTGATGAAAAACAAATAATTATTTTCCTTCTACTTGCTTTGTTCATATTTTGATTAAAAAAAACAATGAATCAAGGAAACAGAAATTTTACTTTCTTGTGTGCGGTTTTAGCTATTGAAATAGGATCTAGGCACAGGAAATGATTTTGTCAGCAGTTTTTGTTGTTGTTTCCTTGATATCAAATCATTACAATGACGCATATTTGATTAACTATTCACAACAGTTGTAAATCAGTAAGGATGGGTATCGGTCCTCATTTCCATATCGCAATATATTGTGATACAGAAAAGCGTATTGCAATACGTATTGCAATAAATTGGTACTTTTCATATTTTAGTTTTTCTATGTTCTTTTGACTAAGAACGGCAATTAGAACAGTAATCAATGCTCAAGTAGACGTCATTTTGTAAAGAGAGGTAATTCAGCGACTGGTTTCATACTTTTAACATGTCTGTGATTTTTCAACTTTGCAAGTTCACAATTTTTTAAAACTTTCAGTAAAATCAAAAGGTGTTTTTCTTACGTTTTTCTGCAATTTTACACGGAAAGTGCCCATTCTAAAACCTTCGATATATTGGATATTTTTAGAAGACTGTACCGGTACGTATCGTGGTGTTTCTGTATTGCAATATACCTATATACCGATAATACCGCTCACCCTTATTAAACAGACTTACCATATTTCCACGAATACAAACCCTATTTCACTCGGCACCCCCTTACCCCCCGGGTTGTAATCGAGGCCCGGTTCTATTTTTTCAGACCTGAAGTGGCATTACAAAATCTATTGCAAGAGTGAGAAAGTGGCATTCTACATCTCAAAACTTTCCATCTGGAAATCATACGAAGATTATTTTAACATTGAGAACACAACAGGCCCGGGTTATATTCGAGACCCGGGTTATATTCATGATATCTCAGGCCATAAATAAGTTAACATTTTTATGGCATAAGGCTGGTAAAGAAGTCAAGATTTTGATTCTTTTTTTTTTAGGCTTGTAGGATTATTATTTCACATTCGTCTTGTAAAATAATGACAAAGAAAATTCATATTTTAAAACAAATTTTAAAATGCTGCAAATATTTTGAATTATGATCTAGACATTTGTTTACATTTTGTCTTTTCGACATAACTTAAGGCTGAAGAGACTTTTGTCGGCTAAATCAGACCCCAAATAAACTTCAAACACTCTGAACAAAACTAACGCTGTGCTAACGGATTATTTAATGCTGTGCACTGTAAATTGGGTTACTTTCCAGCCACAGGTCAGGGGGACATCAGTTTTACCCCGAATGCCTGAGATCTTAAAGAGCAATCTGGAGGGGTCAATCACAAAAATGAGCAAACTTATTTTAATGAGAATGAAAGTTAAACCATTACAACAAATAAAATCCCTCTCAATCACTCGCTGTAATATTTTTGGTTGACAAATGAATGTTTTGGTTTAACAATGATGCGGCTGTTCAAAATGATTAAAAAACTGTCATTTACTCACTCAAAAAGTTTTGGTTGACAAATGACTGTTTTGGTTTAACAATGCTGCTTTTCAAAATGATAAAAAAACTCATTCACTCACTCGAAAATTTTTGGTTGACAAATGAGCGTTTTTGTTTTAACAATGATGCTGCTTTTCAAAATGATAAAAAAAACACATTCACTCACTCGAAAATTTTTGGTTGACAAATGAGTGTTTTGGTTTAAAAATGATGGGCTGTTCAAAATGACTGAAAAACTGTCATTTACTCACTCAAAACTTTTTGGTTGACAAATGAACGTTTTGGTTTAACAATGATCCTGTTTTTTAAAAAAAAAACAAAAAAAACTGTTGTAAGCACAAATAAGAAGATGTACCTTTGACAGAGAGACAAGAGAAGCCTAGTGTAATATTGTATCACTCACTCTCATATTTCTGGTGGACAAATGAACGTTTGGGTTTACCAATGATGCAGTTTTTCAAAATGATAAAAGAAATGTGTTGTTAGCACAAATGAGAGAATGATGCACCAGTGACATGTTTATCTACTTTTGTTAAGCCTAGTGTTTGTAACATTGTTTGATACTTGTCACATTCCTGCCGTAGATGAATCACCTGTCTATGAACTGTTTTATGTTTCAGATATGGATAGTCTCGTGTTGTTTTGTGGTTTGCTTCTGCTGTCTCGCTATTCTGTAGGTGAGTCAAAGTTGATCCAATTAATGGAGATAATGTACAGAGCTCCAGATTGAAGGTTGAAGATTGAACTACGATAATTGAACGCAAAATTTTGCTTTCGATCGGTGCTCTGTACATCAAAGTGAAATTTCATTATACCAAGGTGCCGTATTGTTCTCTGTTTAGTTTTATTTCCTTTTCATTAATTTTCAGTTTTACATTCTTCAGACTTAAATTTCTAGGAAAAATATGTTTTGTAGCAATTTTAGTTTTTGCATTCTTTGTTCTGTACCAATTAAAAGACCAAGGCTTCTGTACCGGAAGACATATCGTACCGAAACTCAAGTGTAACTCTTTATAGTATATTATCAATCAAACAGCGGGTTCAATGATTAGAGACACTCAATCTTCATGCTTTTTACATGTCACGCTCTTAGTCGTTTAGAGGGATGAAGTTTATCGATCCGCTCAAGAGGGTGATATCAGAAGTTATCCAGGGTCATGTGGACCAATTAGTGATTGTAATTCTAATGAAGGATAATTATCATTATTATTATTTTCAGATGGAGCAACGACCAGGGTAACCTGTAGCCCTAACTCAGAGTCAAGTATGTGCTTAGGAAACCAATTAGACATCCTCTGTGAAATTAACGGTACGATAGAAACAGGAATAGCGTGGGCACTACCTCCCAACAAAGCCAACAACCATGTCTCTCTCGATGTCCAGATTTGTAGTAAGCCACAGCCTGGAGCTTCTGAATCTACTTGTTTTGAAAATATTAAAGGATATACAATTGTGGAAAATACACTGAGGCGGCAGGTTTTGCGGATCCAGAACTTCACAGAAAAGGATATTGGGAAATGGATCTGTAGAGATGGTGATAAGTCTACGGAGCAGCTGTGTGAGATCACCGACATACTCGGTATGTGAATCACTTGTAAAACAGTTATTTGTCGAATTTGGCAGTATTGTGGTGTGATGGAGGTGAGGGGAGAAATATATTTGAAAATTTTAATAACTGATTTGCATCAAATATGAATTTTACAAGTTAGCAGTTGATAGAATCTTTGAGTATTGGATATTTTGATTGTCAGAGGTTGTATTGGAATTTATGATGAAGCTGCCTCTGTTTTGTTCATGAAAGCAAATTACAATCAATTTTAATAATTTTATTGCAAATTTTTTCCTTTAAATAATCTAAAGGTGAAGGACTTTCATATAAGAAAATGAAGGTGGAGGTATGTGGTCACCTTGGAAAATCATGAAGGGTTTTGCAGGTCATGGAACTTTCATCTAAGAAAAGGAGGGGGCATATGTAGTCACCTTAGGGCTACACATACTTCAGTACAAATTATCATTAGATTTTTCAGATTGGGGGGGGGGGGGGTGTAGGGGGGAGGCGAATGAAAACCATCCTGAAAACTTCCAGACATTCCAGCTACCATTCAACACCACAACTACACATTGTAGGCTAATCATGCCATTATTTCTGTGTTTTAGTGGCGCCCATACTTCCAGAAAGTCTAAAAGCGAGCTGTGTCAAACCGGGTGATGACGACAAGTTCAACGCATCCTGTACGAGAGTGGATGAGTGGGGATTACCAGCAGTTGATCTGATTCTAAGTGTAGGTGGCAGAGTAGTTAGGCAAACAATCTTTATTTCATTCAGTTACCAAGAATGGTCTTACGAGAGCAAAATAACAGTACAAATATATCAAACAATGTACATGTGTCTTCTGTACTATTTCTTAGCATCAATTGTAATTTACTTTTGAATCTAGAAATACTTTTAAGTTCTTTTCAACATTTATATGGATCAAAATTTTACCAAGTGATTAAACTTTTGGATATTTGTAATACTCTGGGGGATATGCTGAGCTCTAATTGGGGAACGATCGAGCTTCATATCTGAATATGTAGTGAAACTCATCACCAATAACATTATGGCTGCCAAAATTATATAAGTTGAGGCATCTTCCCTTGCATGGCTTTAAATTGCACCAGTCTCTATCACTGGCTAATTCAAACACTGATGTCAACCTGTCAAAATTCATGTTTTGAGTGCGGGGCCCTCTTCGGCAAAAAGTTGATATTCTTATATGATTTCTCATTGGATTATTGCAAAACATCGAAGCAGTTTAGATGACAAACACAAAAAAATTAGGGAAATGCGGCAAGGCCTATCTTAGCAACTCATAGGGGCGGTTGTAGGCCATGCATGGGAAGTTGAGTTTGAAGATCTGTTACTACCTTAAATTATTACGCACTTTTCATACACAATCATAAACCAAAGTGGCTTGACAGTTTGATCAAGTTCTTTGATTTACTGCTAAAACTGCTGAAAGTCCAAGACTTGATATTTCCTGCAATTTGTTTAAACCCTAATTGTTATAATCGATATCTCTATTGTTTCAGGGCACTTAGTGATGTTATACTTATCATTTCAGATTCAAGATAACAGGCAAATATTGAACACTTCCGAGGGTAATTTCTCGATAATCAGATCAGGAATCGGTGGCCAGAGAGTGACATGTTCCTTGGATGGACCTTCAGCAGTTTGTGTAACAAATATCCATTCAGTGGAGTGTCCAAGTTAGTATCAATAAGATCTCGAAATCGTCTGATTTAAATTGGCTGTGTTCCTAGGAATTAACAACAATTGTCTCTGTTGGTATTCAAAGTTGATTCATCAAGGAATTTCCTCTGCAATCAGTCTGAGAACAGTGCTTATAGTCAAAAGTTCTAAGGGTAGTTAGGTTGGGTTGCTGGCAAAATATTTCAGTGTCACTAGCCAGGGGCAAGGAAACTCGCCATTGATATTCAAAGTTGATTCATTGAGGGGTTTCTACCACTAAATGGTCTAAGAACAGGGCATATAATCAAATGTTCTTAGGGAAGTTTGGCTAACCAGTTCCTTGGCAATATCAAAAGCAAGGGAAGCTAAGCAAGGGGAGCTAAGCAAGGGGAGCTAACTCCCCTGAATCTCGTTCTGAACGATCACTGCCATCCTGGCTTTATAGTGTAAATTATGATTTTTCTTCTAATGTCTAGGTTCTGTCTTCAACAAAATGTTAACAGAACGATTGAATGAGTTTGTATTTATATTTTGAAACTTTTATTCCATGGAACACAGTAGATTTTCTATCAGACTCGATCTTTAAACTTGATTTCATAGTTTCATAGAAATAAATGTTTCAAATTGAAACCACTATATATATATACATTGACAAATCCAAATTAGTCAGGGCTGAATCTTCTGATGCTCTTCATGTTATTCCCCTGTGAGTTATCAGGAAAGTTTTTACTGCTCAGTGTTGATTTAACGGCTACATAGATTTGACCTGTGAGCCTGAACATTCTTCAAACATTGGTATCCAAATTATCTTGCTTTGCCATTCTTACCCTCTCTCTTCAAAGAAGCGCAATCCCTCAATCACCTCACCCAATTCTTAAACAATCATGGTTGCGGTAACACTGAAACCAAATTAAACCTACCTAAATAGTGACATGGGGGGAAGGGGCTTACCCTGTACTTTTTAATTTTTCTATAAAATTTTAAAGCAGAAGAAGAATGACTTTTGAAAATTTGATTTTTTAAAAAATTTTCCCCTTAAACATTAGTATATTCCAAAAGTATCACCAGAGGGTTGATTAAAACACATTGTCGTGCCATTGATAACATTCATTTTAGATTTCATGAGATTTTATGTATGTAAAAAGCCATGCTATAGCCCTTTTTAGGGCAAGAAAAAGGGATTTTAGCACAAAACTGCCCACCATACTTCCCCTTGAGTAGCCACTGTTGACATGGGGTTTGATCTAACTCCTTGCCGTTATTCATAGAATTTGTTGTTTTTCTGTGCGAGCTAATTCTATCCATCTGAATGCAGGTATGGCCAATGCAACAGGAACTATTATCGGGATTATCCTGGGCGTGGTTGTGCTGATAGTCGTGATCGTATTTGTCGGAGTCTGGTGGTGTCGCAAGAGCAACCATGTAGACGATGAAGACTTCACGTGAGTCCTGTGTTTAGCTTTTTACTTCTCTCATTTCTCATAAGGCAAACCAGCCAAATATTTTCCGGCCATCTGAAGTTAACTGTTGGTTGGCCTTCCAGATCATCGACTTCTCTTTCCGAGTCTCATAAGAATTGCCCGTCTATAAAAATTTACTCTGGAGGATTTCAAACTCATTCTATCAGGGGCTTTCCTCTCTTAGCTTTGAAAGCAGCCTCGTAGCTCACATATTTTGAAGTTATCTCAACTAGCCAATAACCATGACTCTTGCAAAACCTTTGGTGTCAGTATTTAGGGGCAAGTAACTCCTGTAAACCATTCGTTAAACTTGAGCCCTTCCTTCTTTTAAGTGTGATGATTTGATTGATCTGCTAATGACTAGGGTTTGTCTGCATTGAACTGGTGTCAGATTGTGCAAGCTACAAGATTGCTTTCAGACCATTGTGGACAGGAAAGACACAAGAACTATGAAAAATTTAAAGAATTATGAGAAATTTTCACGAATTTAAAAATGTGCAAGAAGATCACTTTGATTTAAGAA
The DNA here is from genome assembly GCA_921293015.1 of Phorcus lineatus. NCBI lineage: Eukaryota > Metazoa > Mollusca > Gastropoda > Trochida > Trochidae > Phorcus > Phorcus lineatus. Next base: position 26,154,526 of record OV121098.1, on the reverse strand, counting down.
GTGTTTCAGTTGATAGTCATTTTATACTAAGAATCTTTTCTTTAGTAAAAACATGTAGGATGAAATGAGAGCACAGATTTGATTGTAATCTCTTTTCCTGATTTGGTTTTCAGAAGTTCGCCACAAGACAAAGATGATATAAAAAAAACAGATGAAGAAAGGTTAGTTTCAGACAGGCTTCCAAAGAGTTAAAACTATCAAATTATACCACCGCTTATTTAAAAGAAATCAGGGGTATATAGCAGTTATTTCATCTATTAGTAATAATTTCCTGTCAGTTATCTCAAGACAATGAAGAGTATATCAACCAACTTCGCACACAGGAAAAGCATAACCGTTTGTAGAGTTTAGCCCCTACAACTTTCGAGATTTTGAATTTTTTCGTATTTCCATGGAATCTGTGATTAAACCCAGTGCAAATGTCATTTAAATACCTAATGGGGACCATTTTAAAATTCAGGGAATGAAATTTCAAATGTTGGTGGTTCTGTAGATTTTTTATTGAGGTCAAAAGCTGTTCAAAAATAATTTGTTTACAGACTTCAGTACTTTGGCAGATAGCAGATTGAGAGGATATGTCAGCTATACTCACTTTTTTCTTGTTTGTTCCATGATAGTGCCAAATATAGTTATATATCTTACTTATGTTTAAGTGACAAAACTTTCACTATACCAACAAGATTAGTCTGATTAAAATTTACTGTGTTCCAGTTTCAAAATTGCTACTCTGTCGAGATTCACTTAATTTGTCTAGGGTTTTCCTCTTTATATGGTCTGACCAAAGATTTTAATCAGACTGCTGACTAAATGATTTGATTTTTTTATTTTTAAGTTCATTTGTTTTATTTTCAGAGATCTCATGAGTAACACAAGAGCAAAAGAGGACGCTTGAAATCACAGGGTATGAGGTATGTTTATAGATAATAAAAATAATAATGATAGCATTCTTATACCCTGCATATATCCATGACAAAGCATGCTCAAAGCGCCATGAGTATTATTACCCTGGAGGGATGGTATGTTCGGTGCCGCCCATTTACAAGCGATCCGAATAGGCGTACTTCCCCCTTGTTCAGGTACCCATTTGTACAGCTGGGTGAACTTAGTGCAAAGTGGATGAAGTGTCTTGCCCAGGGACACAACACAGGATGAGACCCAAGTCACAAAGTTTTGGTGTCTCCACCGGGATTTGAACCTGCCGGGTCTCTGGCGTGAGAGGCAAGCATGCTTACCACTAAACCGCTGTGCTCCTGTGTGTTGAGTTTTATAAATTAGGCAATATGCAACATTTATTCTTTAATTCCTTCACCTGTGATAGACCCTTTTTTATGTATTATCAAGTATTATGGAATTTTATGAAACAAATATCTGTCAAAGTTTGACAAATTTCTCCACATGCACACAGCTTTTCTTCAATGATTTCCTACACTTTTTCAGTATGTGACAGACCTTATTTTGATGTAATGCCAAATATAACAAGATTTTATAAGTAATAAACAGGGCTCCAGATAAAATGCGTATCTGCGTAAAATACGCACAGGGAATTCAGATATACGCATTAAAAATGAAATAAATGAGTGACAAATATGCACAATTTTCCCGGAATACGAGTCAGATATTTGTTTACAGGAGTAACCATGACATGTCCAAATAAAATTTAATTTCTAATTGTTTTACCTTTACATTTCGAATCAACTAGTCAACTTGATGCCAACCTGTATGAAAACAAAGATTACCGATATTATATTTTGCCAAAGAGAAATCACTTGTTTATTTACGTGTGGAAAATATATAATCAATGACTTACATCGACAAAGATGCTAACTTGGAATGAGGATCAGAAAAGGATAAACCTTGAAATACTCCTAATTTTTTTCATGTGGTAATTTTCCTCCTTAATTGTTTTTTTGAGAAGTGAAATACACCTTTGTCCAAATAATTATCTGGAGCCCTGATAAATCTATTTTGACAAATTTCCATCTAAAGATATGAAGAAAAAATAATATTCTCTATGTATGTTAGAAAATTAGTTTGCACCATAGAATGAATGGATGTAATTGATTGAGTCCAAAGCAAGCTTTCATGTCCAATATATATAACTTCTTTTTACAGAATCTAAGGAAAGTGCTGTTGGATTTCAAGAAGTGGAATCTGTTTGAAATCATCAATCGAGGCTGGGAATATTCATCAAGGTACGAGGGATACCCTTGCATTCCACAAGACAACTCTGGTGCAAATGAAAGGGAATGACTGTGCCATTTAGAATTCCATTTTCAAGACATATTGAACAAATGTTTGTAAGAAATTTTTTCCACTATTATGCTTCATTGTGTAAAAAGCCGAGAGTGCTTTGGAGACCCTAGTAAGATAATGCTTCGTACAACTGAATCAATTTGTAGGAGTGATAAAAGTACCGGTAACTGTAAAGTTTCTTTTAGAGTCTGCCATCTGCAAGAATATTCTGCATTTATCTTTTGCAAAGGCGAAAGAAGTCTTGTATTTGAACAAATTTAATTAGGAATATAGGACTTGATAACCTTTATTGAAAGATATATCAACCTCCAGTCAATATGGCCATCAACATAAAGAATTAATCTGACACTTATGATATTGCTGAATTACAGAAAACAGAATAGAAATCTGGTTATCGTATTGAACCTCTGATATAGTTTCAATTCAAATGTCTAGATCTTTTACAGTTGTGTGATGGTTATGAATGATTTTATTAAATAACATGAAATGTCGAAATATGACAACAGTCCTATTATGAAAATTCTTATTTTGCACCCATACGAGATGTGATCTTTTAATGATTGTAGAAAGGACTTTTCAGTTATAAGTGAACTCATTAGTATCCAGTGGAAGTTAAGTTTTTAGTTTAAAGTATTTCAAATTTATTGCAATATTCAATTTATATTTGCATCTTTTGGTATTAAGAATGATACTGGAGGATATGTTTCCATTAGTAAGAATCATTCATTACACAATCTACTTGTGTATTAAATTTTTCAGTGATCTCTGGTATTCTATATTGTGGTTTTTCTCTAAGAAAATTTAGAAAAAAATTACCTGGAAATGTTGTTGAAAGGGATGTTTTGAAAATGTTTATTTTCCCCTGTTATTTCAACATTATGTAAAAGAGGAAAAAAAACCTGAAAATTTGGTCTTGAATGACTATTTTTTATTATTGTTTATTAAAACTATTATTGTTTCTTTGTTACAAATGTTCAACTTATAAATGTTGATTGTAGATTTTATGAGTGCATCATAATTGGCAAGAATTTTCTGAAATACAATTTTTTAGTAAGTTTTTGAATACGTTTATTTATAAGTTGATAAAGTAATACCTAAATGAATCTGACGTTCAACTCTCAAAAAAATAAGTAGGTTTTGAACAACGATGTAGATATAATGAGTGCTTCATAATTGTATTTCAGAAAATTCTTGCCAATTCATAGTAGGTTTATAAACAGCTTACTGATAAGTTGAAAAAGTAATGAGATAGTAGATCAGATGTTCAACTCTCAAAAACATTACCAAATTTTCAAAGACAGTGTTGTCTGTAACATAGTATAAATGAACAAAAACAAGAATATTTCATCATTTGATCATTTTTACTTTATCATAATTTTCTGGTGTGCCTTTTGCTGAGATATTAACCTAGTAGAGAAAAGTTGTTTTATTATTGAATGTTTTTGACTAAATATCTTAGAAAATTGGCATAAGAGTTTAATATCTTAGAAAATTGGCATAAGAGTTTTGGGGAGGATAATTGATTATTTTTGAATGTTGGATATTATTCACAAGGGCTGCTGAACTGTTGAGTATGATGTTGTTATTTCCTCAGGTTTATCTGTTGTATTGTGTATCTAGTCACATAAGAGCTTCTTGTTCAAGTTTTCATCTGTCTGTTTCTGTAGAAAATCTTGTAAAATACTTCTCATTTATAAAACTCATGAAAAATCAAGGTGAATCTAAGGAAACAAATATGTTGAAACATAAGCAGTATTATTTCTGTCATATGTGCACATGTAGATATTTTGCTCTTGATAAGTAACTATTGTTTTTGCCCAAATTGCTTTTAAAGACTCAACTGAATATGGATTTAAAGAAACAAATAACGTTAAACATAAGCTGTTATTTTTGTCATAAGTGCACATGTGCATATTTGTTTTTTTGTGAGAAAATAAAGTTTTTACCTAGATTGGTTTTCAAGACTCAACTGAATATGGTGCACACCAACATATGTATCAAATGTTGTTCTTGTTATGTCAGTGTTTACATTTTCCATTTGATGTCAAAGGTTTTCAATCCTAAAATACAATCACATCACTCATCAGACTAAAACTAATCTGTAAACAACAAAATGGTAAGTGAGAACTAGTAAAACAACCAGATGTGAAATTTCATAGCAAATATTAGATGAATACAATGGTTACATGGTCAAATATAACTTTTAAGGGATTCTCACTTACAAGCCTTTGTTGATTGTGTATTTAAGTCATGAAATACTGTATAACCATTTCAAAACATCATATGATAATAGGACTTCGGAGCAAGATGGAAGATAAACTGTTAAATCAGTGATGAATTATAGAAAAATTCTTTATTCAGCGTGCTTACAGTCTTAAAATTTGACAATGCTTTTATCAATTTATTTCAAATTAATATTTCAAGTAAGGCATATTTTGAGGAAATTCTATAAGATACTCTTTCTTGAATATGATATCAGCCATCGTCTAGAATAGTATGTCATTATGAACATTGTAGTACGTCTTTGTAGGGACAATCTCACAAATAGGAAAAAATATTAAGGTAATGCAATATAATTTTTTTAATCATTTAAACGATTTCTTAATCTTACCATCTAAGTTTGTCTTAGATACCCAAATCCGCTCGAACTAAAAAAAATGGCAACATGCAGTTTTGGCTTCATATGTCCCAGTATTTTGCATTAACAGAAACATCCACTCAAAATGTTTAATAACATGAAAATACAACAGTTGAACTATTCCTGTAATCTGTTTTTTCACTGCAAATGTTTATGTATCATCGATTGTTGGAATCATCTTTTACTTATGAGATCCACCATGTGTGTGTTGCTAATCACCAGTTTGTTCATTGACTAATAATGTTACAAACAGATAGAGAATGAATCCCTTGTCAACCCAGGATGTTATATACTGCTATACTTATGTTTCATGCTCCTTCTTCAGACAAGGTCTAATAGACGAAGGAGTATCCTTTCAAAGGATTAAGATTCCTTTCTGAATAGAATAAATTGAAAAACTTCAAGTAAAACTTGAGAATTTTTTTTTATTGTTCTATAGATTGTATGAAAATGCATAATATTGTTGACTTTCATTCAGACTCGTTATCATGCATGTATGTGTGTACACTATAGTAACGAGTAAACCCAAAAATATCTAATAGTTTTAAAGGTGCATTGCTAAATTGTATCCTCTAACCTTTCTTTCTCCATAGGTGACTTGGGCAGTTTCTTACTCTCTGAGTAATATACTGACGGATTTGTTTGTAACAAAGTAGCTGATTGAATAATTGAAATTAGTTTCAACCAATCAGGATTTTGATGGGTACCAGAAATTTTTATATAAAAACAGCAATTACAGCAGAAAAAATAACTTGAATGACCTCTGGAGAAAGAATGCCTCTGACATAACAATTTCATTTACAATTATCATAACATTACAACATCCTTTATTATCAGTTTGCAACATCTTTCAAAGAATCAACTTTTCTTACTTGCATGCCATGACATTTGTTTATATATGATTATTTTTGTTGTGCTTATTATTATTTGCATTTTCAGTATTAGATTGAAGGAATGGCTCTCATGGTTCTGATGTGTATATGTTTCTAAAACTTTCATTTGTAATAAACTTTTTAATTAACTAGTTAAGTAGCTTTTGAAAATGTACATTTTATTTGTATAATCATTTTACATAAGTGTTATATTTAACAATTGATATGTTGATCTCTTAACACTCACTGAAAGTATACTTATCAACAAAAGTTAAGGATCGCCCTTTTTATATTTAAGCAAGTATTGTTTCATATTATGACCAATTAATAATGCTTATGTATTAAATAGTTTGGTGGTCCTTTCCATTTACCAGTAACTATGTACAATGGTTAAGGTCCTGTGATGTACATGTTTTATTATAATAACTCTAGAGTTTAACATACAATCAGTGACAAGGCTGCCTATTTAGTAATTTGTATGCATGACTGTCCTAAATATGATTGTACATCAATGTTGAAAAATTACTGTGACCAAAAACTATTCATTTTCAACTTTAATTTTTCTGCATTTTATGACATACTGTAACTACTATTACATAATTAAATTTTAAATGGCAGGTGCATCTGAAGTAAACTGAAGGAAAAAATATTAAATAAGCTTTGAGAATGTATGTAGATATTTATGGTTTCTTATATACCGGCTTCATTTGTTTTGTACACAAGGGGAAGATACACAAGATGTTATATTTCCTAACATAAGCATCAAGGAGGTTGAGTTGTCGTCAGATGAAGAGGTCTTAATATAAATAAGGAATTTCTACACAGTACAATATTGTTAGGCATTTTATTATACCCCCGCCTTACAGCGTAAGCGGGGGTATATAGCGTTCATTCTGTCCGTCCGTCTGTCCGTCTGTCTGTCTGTCCGTCTGTCTGTCTGTCCGTCTGTCCGTCCGTCACAAATCTTTGTCCGGAGCATATCTCCTAAACCATACATGCTAGCTTCACCAAACTTCATACAGTTATCAACCATGATCCCTAGATGTGCCTTTTGAGGGTTAGACCAACAAATGATTTTTATTTTTTGCGGTTTCCATGGAAACATGACTAAAACAGTGACTCTATGACCAAGTCCTTTGTCCGGAGCATATCTCTTAAACTATACATGCTAGCTTCATCAAAATTTATACACTTATCAACCATGATCCCTAGATGTGCAGCTGCATGCCTTTTGAGGGTTAGACTAACAAATGATTTTTATTTTTTGCGGTTTCCATGGAAACATGACTTAAACAGTGACAAAGTCCTTTGTACAGAGTATATCTTCATAACTATACATGCTATCTTTACCAAACTTCATACACTTATCAACCATGATCCATTGATGTGCCTTTTGAGGGTTAGACCAACAAATGATTTTTAATTTTTTTGCGGTTTCCATGGAAACATGACTAAAACAGTGAATTTATGACTAAGTCCTTTGTCCGGAGTATATCTTCTAAACCGTACATGCTATCATCACCAAACTTCATACACTTATCCATATTGGTGCATCTCTTGAGGGTAAGACTAAAAAATTATTTTTATTTTTTGCGTTTTACATGGAAACGTTACTAAAACAATGACTATCTGACAAAGTGCTTTTGTCTGAGCATATCTCCTAAACTATACATGCTAGCTTCAACAAACTTAATACACTTATCAACCATGATCCCTAAGTGAGCTTTTTGAGGGTAAGACCAACAAAGAAAGCCAGACTATAGTTTGAAGCGGGGGTATGTGAGCTGTGCTCACTTCTTTACTTGTTTTTGTTAGCTTGGCATTTTATGACTGCTTCAACATGTGTAGCTAAACAAAAAGGTGATGTTATAAACAGTTCATGGTTTGCTCATGGATAGCATTTGATTTTATATCACCTAACCTCACATGAATGACATTAAGATATTTGGCCAATCAGAAGAAAGATTCCATACCGCTTTTAGGGAAAGACAATGGTTATATATAGACACTTTGTAGTATACAGTCAGACCCCGATAATCCGGCCACCGAAAATCCAAATCTCGCAGCATCCGAACGGTAGCAAACTGTCACCAAACTAATCTCTATATAAACTCATTAAATGTTGATTCATTAATCCATTGATTCAGTCTCTGTATCCGAACGCTAATTAGCTGTAACGGATTAGTTAATTACAGCTATTTCTGCTTCATTAATCCGACTGTTCATCAAAGCATTCGGTAATCAACATTAATGACAGTGGATTGACACGGGAGTTGAGTGTGTCAGCAGTTTGTGATTGTAATAAATTGATCTGTAATCGGCAAATTCTTCAAACCTGAGTGAGTGTCCAGAAATGCTTTTGTGCAATGATTGTTTATTCATATATGTATCCCAGTTGTTATGTGTATATGAAATAAAACTCATTAGATATTCGTAATATTCGTCTGTCTGTAGATTTGGTTCGTTTCAGTAGTCCGAACGTTTCACTATCCGAACGTTTTTGATGAAAAACGGAAGTGTTCGGATTATCGAGGTCTGACAGTATTTCATTGGTGAGAACTGAAGTGTTGTCAGAACAACACATTTGATCTCACCTTAATCACATTGGTGCTTTGATAAAATCAAAAGACTTGGGACAGTAGTTAAGACAAGTGTAATATTTGTAGAGGCACAGCTTATGAGACAGCCCTGCTTGTGCATCGGTCATTTAATTGCATCGAAGTAACATTGGCTTTCTAATTGAAACTGTTGAATATTTGTGGAGGACTATAAGTTTGCTAACCTCTGAATGCAAAGGTCCACAATGAATCCCGGTTGAGACACCAAATGTTTGCGACTTAGGTCTACATTGACAGTTTCTTCTGGGTATTAGTGTACCATTAGAAAGCAGTGAATATACCGTATTAAAATGGTCATTTCATTTTTAATTACCCTCTAGGGCAATCATATTGGGGTACAGATTTTTTACGCAATGCCCGAAGGGCAAAACATCCCTTTTTCATTGTAACGTATTGTAAACACAATTTGAGATCACAGTCTACCTATGACATTGCACTTAAAATATCTGCCTATGCTTGGAATTAGATTGTTTACTTTATATGTGACTTAAGAAATAAACAGAATATCTTGTGCCCATGATATGCTATGTTTATGATATGCCTAAATATCAGTATAACCCTGGTTCATGCTTGTGAAATACTAATATTTAGTAAATATAGTCATATAGTATGTCATGGACACTACTGTATTTTCTGTATATCATTTATATAGCGCTAATGTAAAAAATTGGAATAACCCCTTGAAATTCTATTCCAAACTAGAGCTATCCTACTGTCCCTATTCTTGAGTCTGAGATAATTGCAAGTGTGAATTCCAAGCATGATCTTTATTTGTATGTTATCTGAGTTTTTACTTTTAATAATGCTTTTTCTTGAATATGCTTACGGTTTCTTTAAAAAAAATTAAATTGCCAAACAAACAAAAATTTCTTGCTGAGGAGCATTAGTCATGTGCACCTAAAATAGGTGAAATTCATTTCTATTGGAAATTGAACATTTTCTGTTTATGGAATTATCATTTACTCAATTCAAGATGTTTAGAAAACATCACTTTTTAAATCATATTTTAGTAAAAGAAATTTATGTTGCAGACAGAAAGATAATCTTAGAAATTGGAGATGTAGTAATTTGGTATTTGAAACAATAAATCCAATTCTAAAGTTAGAAGATTTAATGTAAAATTTTACAATGTATGTCTGAAAATTATTCTTATAATGATATTTTTCACATATATTTGAAAAAAGTACAGATCAGTTTCATATTTATGCTTTCAGTAGTGATCTATGGAGAAATGGCTATTTAGATTTAGAATTTTATGTTAATGGGGCATATTGCTGTAAAAATTACCAATTTGTTTTCCAAGAATAGCACTTGATAGTTGAATTATCTTTAGTATTTCGGTTAACAAGTCAAATTGTATTTGTTAACCATTCTTTTGTGCAATAACATTGTAGAAGGATTTTGCTTTGTATGTCAATAAATCATTTTTGTTTTTGATTATGGTTTTTGTTCTTTTTATGATGTCCTTTAGTTAAGTCTTCATTAATTGATAATGCAAATGTTAAGTGGTAATAGAGTGTGACATAGATTAGATAGTTGTGGTTTGGAATTCTGCTTAGACCTTATCTAAATATAATCAAATAGTGTCTCTAACCAGTCAAACAATTTCATTGAAACCAATTCACAGTCTAAGCGATCAACGGTTCGGATCAAGAGGTCTGGGATTCAAATCCCAACAGGGGCTCAGAAACTTTGTCTGCAGTAGAGAACTGTTCTACATGAAGTAAGGTTTTGGTGCGATGCTGTACTGAATATCAGTGCAGTACCACCCATGGTTCGTTAGTTCCAGCCAACTCTCGCAGGTTTTCACCTTTTGTAGGTATTCAAACCCCAGACTTCTTTAAATGAAGCCGGACACGCTAACCACTGTGCTATCCCGCCCTCTAAATCAAAAGAAAAACAAAAGTTTTTTTATCTATTTATTTACTAAAATCTAAACACAAAGCGTGTACATGAGTCTTATAATTATATAAATGTTAAAAATAATAACTTCATATGATATTTGAGTAAACAAACATAAAAATACACTTTGGCATTTTGATATCTAACATGCAACTTCTGTAAATAGTTTCATCTAAATTCCAAAACCCATGGTAGGGGGAAAAATTCCCTTGAGAATGAAACAACATAAATGAAGTCTAATAGATAGAAAGTTTCAAAAGTCGAACAGATCTAAATGAAATTAAATCTTAATCAAATACAACAAATACATAACCCAAAAACCAAAACAAAATTGACAAAAGCTAAATTCTCTTGAAGCTATGGAGATATTTCAAGAGCAGTAAATCAAATTTAAAGAAAAAAAAAAACAATTTTTAGAATTTTCACTGAACACTAGAAGTGATTATCGTAAGTGACTTAAGATAATAATCATTAAAGACAGCGTCACAAATAGCTCAGTATTTGTGATTGGTATTTAATTCAAAGGTTACAAGAATTTCAATGATTAAAAACAATCATATTGAAGAAGAATTAAAGTCTCATGTATATATCTTAAAAAGAATCATTAAATGCTGAATCTTTATTTCAAAACAGAGGTAGCTCCGTAATAAATTCCTATACAACCTCTGTTCTAATACAAGCTTTTTTGGTCTAGAAATGTAGAAATCATATTGGATGCAATCAAAGTCAGTTGTGCAATCAGTGACGCCATTTCATAAGTTACCATTCAAAACATCTTACTTATTGATGTATGGTTTCAGAACAATAAACCTTATTTGAATATGCACTTTGCACACTGAACACATTTGCCTTATTTAGTGACTGCTTCATTGCATAGACCTGTGTGACAACACAAATATGTTATTCATGTGTTTTCATTGGCTGAACACATTGCAAGATAGTATATGTTGCAATATTTTGCCGCTAGGGGAACCTACTGAAAACTTGGAAAGAGCTTGTATTATAACAGAGGTTGTTGGTTATACAGGTGGTGTTAAAGAAAGAGTTGGGTGGGATAGATATTTCATTATAGGGTAATGATTAAATGTAAGATATTCTTCCAATAAACTGGGTACCTGGTGAAATAGGAATCTTGAACACCCTAACCGGCTGTAAAATCCAAAAGGAGTGTAAAGCATTCCTTTGACCAGAAGTGACCAAATTATCAGCACTTAATTTGGGGAGGCAAAGTAAAGCACTTTTTAGATTAGATTTCAAATTTTTCTCAACAGGACCAAGAACAAAACAATTTTGTTATAAATAATGCTGCTTAAACATAAATAAAGCTATTAAGTTTTGATTACATTATTTTTAGGGTTGAGAAGGTAGAATTCTGAAAATTGCAAACTGTAAATCATTTTGTTAAAGTCACATCCTCACTCTTGCAAAGCAACTAAATTGAACTAAATATTCTTTCTGAGCAAAAAGATGATCATTTACACTAATCTTTCCTGTTGCATTTAAATTTTTTTTAAATCTTTATGCCTGTTGGGTGACGCTGTTTATCTACGACTGTCGATTCAGCAATCAAATCATGGATCACATCGAAAGAGCGATATCCTTAGAATTTTGTAAATTGCATCGTCGATACTTATGACTGACGCATTCGTCATTGAGTTTAATCGCCTTTATATGTTCTTTTTGTATTTGAAGAAGGTAAGCATAAGCTATTGTTATTGCATTTTCTGCTGAGAAATTCCATGTGTTCCAGTATGATTAAAATCTACCGTGTTCCGAGGAATAAAAGTTTTCAAATATCGACTATAAAGCGGGATTCGGACGTATTCTACCGGGTGCTTTCCTCTCCACAGTGGTCTGAAAGCACCCTCCTTGCTCTCACGTTCTTACACCAGTTTAGCGCAGACAAAACCTAGTCGTCAGCGAACCAATCACACCACCCGTTTGAAGTAACGATAGCGACGATAAAGGTTAACAAATGGTAAACGGGAGTTACTTGCCCATAGATACTAATACCGAAAGCTTTTGCCGCTGTCATTGTGATTGGCTAGTTGAGATTGCGTCTGAACATGCGAGCAAGGATGGTGCTTTCAGACCGTTGTGGAGAGGATAGCTACTGATATAATACGTTCGAATAAGCTTGAGTTAATTGTTAAAAACTTTTATTCCCCGGAAAACGGTCGATTTTAATCAGACTGCATGTGTTCCACCTCAAGGATTTTATGAAATGATGTGGTAAGCCCTGTCGTACGACAACAGTGATGGGTAGGGTAACGTACGTGTTTTGAATTTCAATGTTGAGGGCTCAAATGCATACTAAATTCTGAAAATTGTGTCAAACATCAGGGGAAAGATCGATGTCAGTGATGAACTATTTGCCTTTGAAAAAATTATCCTATGACTTTCATCTCCTTTGCAAATTGGGCAATGGGGTTAGAATAACTCTTTAAAATAGTACTAATAATAATACCATAAACACTGGACTAAGATGTTTCATATATATATAAATAAAAGATAAGAAATATTACAGCAGTACAACATATACACAATAAAAAGGCACATTATATCACTACACCTCCGTCAAATTGAATTAAAAAATAAATAAAAATAAAAATTTTGAACTTAACTTCAAATGTTTGCAGATCTTAAGCAAGTAATAACAATTCATAATATTTTTAATTTATTTGGAAATATTCAAATAAATTTAATTTTTTACTCTTCATCTTTTCTGGTTATATTTTACATTGCATAGGTTTCGCATAATTTTCACAATCGATGTTTTTTTCTAAAATATGAAACAAATTAGTTTTCCACTTGACAGATGCAAAATCGTTACATGACAAATTCAATATGACAAATATAAAACACTGAAAACATTCATTAAAAAAACAAGTTTCATATTTGGCTGAAAAGTACAAGTAAAGTGGAAAGGGTTTCAAATGAAATATTTACCAGTGTTAACATATTGAAATCAGTTTTATTTAGGCATTTATTCCCTGTGACTCACTGTCAAAATATTTATTGAATTCAGAGCACAATATACAGAATTACCATCATGAAATAACCCTAAAGGCTTAATGACAAAGGTGCAAATCTAGTAAAATTCACGTAAATCCAACTTTGAAAGAAAGACTGGTGCATACTCAGACCATTTTCTCTAATGTTTAAATACAGCAAAGTCATTCTTATTGACTTTGAAATTGTATTAGGTTTGATTTAATCTGATATCTAGGTAATAAATGCATATTTCTACATTATTGAATACACCTTTATATTTGCATTGTTGATGGATGCTGGTTTGAAGGACCATTTTGCATATGTCATGGCACACACTGAAAAATATAAAAAGAACTAGAAAAAGTCAGGAAAATACATATCGTATTGAAGATATAAAGCACCTTTGGTATTTAGAAAATTGTCAAGAGAGTGCACTTATAAAATGGTTTCCATTCCATTCTAAAAACTATAAAAAGAAAAAATATGGAATAAAAAGACAGTCTCTTTGGTCTCTCGATCTGTCTCATGACTAGAGTAAGACAGGGGGGTGGCCTTACATTCGCCTAAGGGGCAAAAGTTTGCTATTGAGTAACTAGTTTCGTCCACTGTGTTGGGACTCATCAGACTGAAGTAGCAATGAAAATGAAAAACCCTGACACAGAAAGCACCACCCGTACTAGAAGATCCCTGGAACTCAGGTGGATATTTGAGCTTCAAACGTTCCAGCCGCAAGGCCTTAAAGGGGGTCAACAACTTTAATTTTTAACTTCCAGTGTTTTATTAGCGAGGCCCCGCGAGAGTCGTAAAACTCAATCAGCGCGCTCTCTACTCAGCGGTGTTTTTTCTGCGCTGCATCCTACGCACGCGGTTTCATTACACGCGCGAATTACCCAACCGGATACGCGTGTGAGAATGTCGTTTTAAACAAATCGTTCTAGAACTGAACTGCCATATGAGATATGAGAAAAAATATATAAATCTTTGTAAAGTGAAATTTTTTTAGTTTTAATTCCCTCACCTTTTACAAAATTAGATAAACAATTCTGGTGCTCTGGTATTATGCAGTTGTTTACATTTAACTTGTAAGCTTGGACACTACAAACTTCACAATATTTCTGTCGATGTTTTTAAAAGTTAGGTTTTGACTTGTGTGGATATTTTTTGAATTTTCGTCACTATTACTCAATTCTTAACTATTTGAAATTTCTTATCTATGGCAGATAGGGGTTTGAGGGTTGTTTTTTTTATATTTGGCAGTAAATTGAACCTGGATTAAACAACTGTAAAATCAATGCACTTTTAATATTGATACAATTCACATATAGTTATCCAACTTTTTAAGAGCATAATTGAACACCAAGTTGACATTTAACAAAAACACAATCATTTTTCATAAATTTAAGACACGTTTGCCCTAATTTTAAAATATCACTGATAGTTATAAAAAGGGAATACATGAAGGATATATACTGGTCACTAGTTATAAAGTTTAACTAAAAGGGTTTCCTTGATGATAGGGTGTTTTAAACTGTTTTTTTTGGGTCCGGTTTAGTATGTCTCGCATTTGAGTTGACTATTCATCAGTAAAATTTTAATGTATAATCTCATGATGATACAATCGAAAATTGATTTAATATTTTCATTATTTCAAAGTCATCGACAAGGGGTTCACCTCGTACATCATGCGTCCCGATAGTTCCGATATGGGATTTCTAATTACGAATGGATAAGAATAAGAATGACTTGAAAAATGATGTATACAAACCTGGCAGTAATTGTTAACGTACATGTATTTACCAGTCTTACAGAGAAAAGGGCACCAACAATCTGAGCCATAATTAATGATAGATTCACTTTAGTAAATGACAATAAAAATTATCTCGTCCTAATCCCGGATTGACAAATAGTTACTTTGTTTTGATTTTTTTCGCCAATTATTCACAGTAGATGAACACATGCTTTTGACATTTAAAAGATAGTGAAAAATATAAAATATATTTGGATTAATCTTGAACATAAGCAAAACCGCATAATCTACATTTTTTATAGATATATCTTATTCCACGTAGTCTCTCAGACATTATACAATGCATGAACGGTAAAGCTGAAATCAACAATGATGTTATCTAATTTATCAGCCAACCAGTCAGGCATAAAGCACAGCTGTCCTCGGAACAGGAAATGATAATAAGGATATTATGTAAGAGATCGATCACATACGTTGTTTATAACACTTCAAGGAAGTTATATAGTACTTGGAAAGTCTGGTCTAAACAGTCACTGTAATCTTGCTCTACTCCCATGTTTTCAGTTGACGAGCTGGAATAAACATTGTCAATTCACTTCCTCTCTAATTCTGTTTTATTTGTTTATGATTGTATGTGGGCGTAAGGCAGCTTACTGAAATTAAAGAATTGATATATTTCGAAATAATTGCATTTTCATCACTTAAATGCCAAAATCATGATATTTACTTATTTTCAATAATCATCGACAAAAGGCCAACGGCTGTACGGCAAGGACATGCTCCCCCTATAGTCGACCGATTGCAGGTGTTCTCACAGCGACACGTGATAGTAGAGAAGCTATAGCCATTTTCCATTTTGGACTGCAGGCATCGTGTTGTTGGGTTGAAGTTTAACGTCTGCTTCCACCATATTGTGTTATGTCGCCGACGTGGGGCCTATGCCTTAGTTATTTGCAATAAATGGGGGAATAAAATTTAGAATATGTCATAGACACCCAAATTAAGTTAATAAAAGTTCTAAAGTGGTAAAAAAAATAAAATCAATTTGGAATTTGGAATTTAGGCATCGTGACAGGAACGAAAATGAATAAGCCAATCAACGATCGCATGTAATAAAGGGGATTCCCCTGTCACAATGACCGCTAGGCCGGCGCCCAGTCCGTGTCACGTGACCTCTTTCCCGGCTATGGCAATTACGTAACTGCTGGTCAATTAGGTCTGAAAGGCTAGGGTTGTTGTTCCCCTTTAATGATAAGATCGTGGGTTAAAACTCTCCACCCCGTTTTTCATTTTCTCTCTCATGATTAAACTTGAAATGCAGTTCCCTTAATAACCTTCCGAGCAAGGCTTTTTTTTAAAATTGTGACTGAACTAACTGCCTAGCGTTATCATGAGTGTTTCCACTGGAATTTTTAACAGCTGGTCATCATGTCCGACAGCTTTACAAAATACCAGACATTTACATTTTTTCCAGGACATTAAATCTAATCAATAAATAAAATCTTCGTTTTTTATTTTTGATCTTTTGATACTTTACATCTTACAACTAGGAACGACAATTTCATCAAGCATACAGGTACAGATGAGAACATTCGATCCCCAACAACAGTTGATTTCAGTTAATAAAGGGTTTCTCCTCTGAATGTTTCAATGTTGTATTTTCTATGGAACCATTCTTCAAAATATTTTCCATTTACCAAAAATATTTACAGCTTCATGCAAGAGGTCAATGGCAAGCTGGACTACTGAAATCAGGAAACTTCTTATAAATAATCATAATCCATTTTGAAATTTTAAGTTTTCAAAATTTTTGATTTTTTCTTAATTTGAAGACAATGCATTCTAAAGGAGATAATTCTTGAAGAAACTAACTTTAAGAAACAAGTTTTTTGCAAAATGTTTAATTGGTTTTAATAAGTTAGTAAGTGTGCTAGGTCAATAAAATGGACAGATTGAAAGTGAGCTGATATATTAAACAACAAATATAAATGTTAGCAATAACAAAATGTGAAAGCAGCTTACCCTGTCAATTTTTACGATCAAGTCTATCTAGCTCCTGGGCAATGTCCCGATGGTGACGCTTAGTGGCAACCTCGTCCTGGACAGCAGGAATGTGAACTTCGTCTGCGGCTCTGAACCCATTGAGAAACGTCTCTCGCTGATCCATGGAAGGCAAAACACCATTCTTTACCGGACCTGAAAAAAGAAAGAAAATGTTAAATGTGAATAAGAGAAATACCAATTATTTCTTTATGCTTATATATTAGATAACATAAGTTAAGAAAATTGAAATGATTATTACTAATACTTTATCAATAAGTCAACGGTAGCATAAAAGTTTTCATTATTTATGAAGTGAAGTGAGTTCGATTTCTGGGTCCCATCTCTCCTTTAAGAATCATCAAGTAAACCCAAATTAAAACAACATAATTGTCTTAAAATCAAGTTTAGTCCATACATTTTGAATAGATGGCATTGAAGGGTGACAAAATGGAGCACGGCTCAAACTGCACCAATTTCTAAATTCCATTTAGTCTAGTCAAAGCAAGCTAAAGAACTTGCACAGGAAACTTGAAGAAATGCAGCATGACTAATCACTGACATCTTCCAATGCATGTACTATTCTTTTGCCAGCCCAGTTGACTTGCTAAGATAGGCCTTGCTACATTCCCCATACTTTTCTGTGCTTGACGCCAAGGCTGCTGCGAGGGAACGTGTTAGAAATCATTTGAGAATTGCAAATTTTGGCCGAAGAGGGCGATGCACGCATAACACGAATTTTGATGAATAATTTAGTGAATAGGTTTCCAACAAGAAATGCTTGTGGGGGAAGTTGATCAGTCCCCTACCTGGCACTCCAGGGTTTTTGCTCGCCTCCTTCCCACAGGGGGCGCCGGTACACACCCAGTCCCCACATGCGCAAACACTGAAACATAACAGAAAATGATAAGTATGACACAGCTTCATTCAATATAGCTGTCTGTCTGACCTCTGTTACCTAGATGTTTCACATAAAGTACACTTTTAAGAGTAAACTCACCACACATTACAGTCAACTTCAGTTTCCGCCCCATCTTTATACTGCTTGTCTTCAAGCTGGCATTCTGTAAAAAATTAATGATGAAAGAAACGATTAATAATTTTATTACACTTTGAAAGAACATGCAACCATTACATATTTATCTAAATCAGTTCTATCCATATCACTCCAACCTTCTTTGTATCTGATCTCAGTGTTGCTCTAACTCAGGGTCACGTCAGATGACCTTTCAAAACAGCCAAACAGCGACATGGCTAGAGACCTATAATCATGATTTGATATCTAACAGGCCTCTGATTGTTTGAATTCATCGAGGTCGAAAGGTCACCTGACTTCATCCCTATGGAGCAGTCTTCAGATCAGGAATCAGTAACAAGGAACAACTTCCCACTGATTCTTATGAGATTTCCAATGACTGGATATCACGAACCAACAGTGACATTTGAAATTGAAAGGAGTTCCATATCTTTGTGGATAGTGGATAGGATGAACTTCAGGTTGAAAAACAGTTTCATACCTTTAGTGAGCAGAATAAAGTTTGACTTTAGAAGAGTTACAAAACTTTAATGGGACGATGAAATTGGAGTTAAGAAGAGTTAGATATGTTTAGTAGGTGGAATGACGACTCGGTTGAGAAGAGTTACATACCTTTAGTGGGCGGGACGAAGTCTGGGTCGAGAAGTCTCTGGAGTTCAGTCTCAGTGAGGACCCAGTTCCGTCTGGTTGATCCAATACTGATGAGAGCATCAACACACAGCCCCCTGTAGTCAGACAAGGATGGACTTAACCTGAGGTTGATCTTAATCTAACTGGTCCACACACGGTTCATCAACAGATTCAACTCAGTCCTACATTGATATTTTAACCTTGCGTTGATATTAAGTTTAGTAAGTTGGTATATAATACAAGGATGAATGTTTCTGAAGGTTTACCTAAAGATTAAGAATTCTCCATGCATTATTTGTGAAATTTGTAATAAAGTTTAATAATGGTAAATCATTCATATATTTCCTAAAAATTGTAAACAATTATCATGAATATTATTCAAGATGAGTTCACAATGACTTCCTGCAGACTTTATTTTGACCTTCAGCGAAGTCTTTTTGACCTAATGAAGAGTTTATTTTGACCGTCTATAGAGTTTATTTTGACCCGCTGCAGAATTTTTTGGACCTTCCCATGATCTCATTTAATTGACCTTCCCAAGATCTCATTTTGACCTTCCAAAGAGATTATTTCAACCCTCTAAATAATTTATTTGACCTTAAGAAGAATTTATTTGACCTTAAGAAGAATTCATGAAGACCTTAGAGGAGTTTACAAAGACCATAAAAGGAGTTCATTTAGACTCATTCTGTAGTTTATTTTTGTCTTCCTTGAGATGATTTAAAGACATCATCTAATTTGTGAAAGCAACATCAAAAGTTTTCCTTCACATTTAAAGAGTCACTCCGTGAGTTGTTGGAGTCATATATGCCAAACTTAATCAGTGGTGTCATTTTATCAAGAAGTATCGACTGTTACGAAAGAGACACATTTTAAAGCTAATTGGTTTTTTTACACTGACAATATGAAGGTAGAAAGCAATTATGATCAAAAACCGGACAGTGGCGCACGTCAAATAGTCAAACGTAATTTTGGAGACTTATCTAAAACAGCCAGGAGGGCAGTTAAGAGTTGATAGTGTTTGTTAGGATATATAACTAGTATCCATGTATATTGGACGTGATATCTACACCTCTGTGTATTTATAAGGCTGTTTTTAAATTTTCATGGAAAACCAGTATATGTCATATATATGTCTTTTGGATATGAAAAGTTAAGCTGTTTTGATTTTATATCCGCGTATGACATTTAGGTTCGTATCAAAGGTAAATAATATGTTATGAAAATCCCGGAGTGGCTCTTTAATAGACACCAATATCACATACTATAATCAGTGATGGTATCTATCCTGAGATACCCATTTTTAAGGCAACATGTCATAAATTTAATTTTCAAGACGAATATATGAGTATGCCAACAACTCCAGACCTGAGTATATGTGAGTCTGTGTCCTTGATATCTTTGTTTCCTCGCTCGGTACATCTCAGCATCTCGTCGGCATCCAGAACCTTGCTGGAATCTTTGTCACACTCTGTGAACATCTCGGTCACCACTTCCCTGTAGCTCTTCTCTAAAAAAAAAAAAAAAAATTAAAGGCACTATAGCACTGTTTTTTATGTTCAAATGTTTCCAATTATTTTTGTTGTTGTAAACACTGTTTTCTCCAGAGGGAGAAACATCTCAATACTTTAATTTCAAGGCAGCAAATTTTGCCAATTTGCTGAAAATATTTTGATATGCATATGTATGTCCCTAAAAGAGTATCAATCCATTGGGTAAGGTGTAACGTATAAAGAAAAACTTTGTGGCCCATTTCAGAGTGAACAGCTAAAATCATTTTGATAATGGATTCATATACAAACTTTGTATAATCTATTTAGAAATACTTTTATTCATTTAAAATGATTGTTATACAATTGGACACATTTTTTTCCTTTTCATGAGATCCTGGGGTTTGGGAAAATGTGTTACTGTGTCTCATAAAATTTAATTATGATTTGTTCGTCAACTTATATTAACATTTTAAAAGAGCATATGATTTAGAAAGTGAAACAATGGATCAAACTTTCATAACTTGTACAAATTCAATTATTTTTCAAGTCAAGTCTAATAGGGATTGCAAACCAAAAGTCAGGCAAATAAATGATGTTCTCTGATTTTGCAATTTGGTAATAAAAAGAAAATCGTATCTATAAAATACTTGATATTCCTCACTCTCACTCAGGATAAACTGATATTTAGCCTTCATCGTAAACATAGTATGTCATGGACACTCTTATCTAAGGATGGGTGTCACTCCTCATTTTCGTATTGCAATATATTCTGATACAGACTAGAGAAGCGTATTGCAATACGTACTGCAATAAGTTAGTGCTCTTCATATTTCATTTTTTTCATGCTCTCTTGACTAAATGACAACAATATAACAATTATATCACTGATGAATGCTCAACTGGCTGTCATTTTGTTAAGAGAAATAATTCTGTATTCGGACTTTTAACATGTCTGTGCTATTTTCACTTAACAAGTTCACACTTTGTTTACAACTTTCAGAGAAATCACATATTTTTTGGTGTTGTTTCTCTGCATTTTCCATGGAAATAGTAAAATTTAAAACCTCTCATATATTGTATATTTTCAGAAGAGTGTACCAACACGTATCATTTTGTTCCTGTATCGTTATACATCGATATATGATAATACTTCACACCCCTACTCATATGAAATTCACTTTGTATTTGTTTGACCAAAATTTATCAATGCACCATAGATAAATTGGATTGTTGATGTTCAATAATTTTTCATTTCAAAATTTGGGCCAAGCCCTTTTAAGGGCCATATATAAACAAGCAGAACTATCCCTTCAATTGTATATTTCACTCACTCTCCTTGTATACTCGTCTTTTTATCCAATCAACAAGAAGCTGGCGAAGTTCATTTCGTTCAATTTCGTAGCAAACTAATGGCAGTTTCTGGACAGGATGTTTTTTCTCTTTAGTGCTTTGGACATCGTTGTCTTCTGAAATGCATAGAAAGATAAAATATCTTTTTAAAGTGACTAATTTTAATTTTTTAAAAATAAATCTTCAATATCTACTATTCATATATATATATATATATATCACTATATTGTGACGTCATACCATTGTTATGTCAATTGTATTGTGACATCATAACGTCATAACTGTTTTTTGTAAGACTCCCTGAAGATATCAATGAAACATGTTGGGGCAATGTTGGCCATGTGTCATTTTTTGTCTTTGAATATATATATATATATATATACTATTCTAAAGTTTTTTTTGCAAATAAAGTAAATTATTACACAAAAAATTCTAATGTTTTGCATTAGAGCTATAGGAATGGGGAAAGACATTGTCTCACCTTTGACATAATAATTGTAACCATAGTTTTATCAAAAGAAATCGATGAAGGGAGGCAACTCATAATGCTGCAAGCCTTAAATCAGCTTGATTGAGACTGGCACAGCTTAGAACTTGCGACAAAAGTTGCTCAAATTGGTATCATAATTAAGGAGAGATGCCAAATTATTTTCGAACACTTCAATTTTTATTTCTACAGGATGAATGGTTATGCCATTGCCACATATGTAAATAATATTATGAATTTTTTTCAGAAGTTAAAGAGATAACTAATGCTTGCAGTTTCCTGCAAATTTCAAGCAACGTTAATCCTAAAAAAAACCCAATCATATAGCTAACTGCATTCTCTGACAAAGTGCCTTGTTAAACATTTAACTACATTTCTCAGCATAATTCGCATATTAAATAATGATCTTTACTTTTACAAATATTTCAAATTACTCTAAAAAGACAGAAATTATATTTCAAGACAACATCTGCATGGGAAAGGCTTTCCAAATTGCCTCTTGGCACAGACTCAACACCAGTAAAAAGTGGGACACTTCTAAATGTATTTTCCTGAGGCACAGATATTTTATAAGCATCATACTTGCGCAAGCTCCATCGTGGGCTATTTTCAGTTTCCTTTTCTCCACACACGCTATGCGATGAAGCTCGCATTTATTAAAGTATGTGCGACCATCACTGCCGCAAACATCAAATTTTTTCTGCGGGCAATATGGCCGGCATGCGCAGTACTTTTCTCCATCATTGTTAGTCATACACTTCTGTCCAGCTTTGCATCTTTCGGTGCCACATCTACGTCCTATACAACGAACATGCGGGGGGAAACAGCAAAGAAAAAAATCAACAAAATCAAACAAAACCCATTTGCATGGTAAAATTTGTGAATAGGCATGGCAGCTTACAAATTTTAAATCATAATAAAGTGCTGAAATTCTATTATTGAAAGTAAATGTTGTAACTATAGAAAAATTAAACATTTGTGCTTGTTTAAACTAGTTAAAATATTTAGAGTATTTAAACAATAAAATTATATTTTCTATTGCATATATTGAAAGAAAGATTCAGTATTTGAAATGAAATGTGCTTCTTCATTTTCGTACCAGGTATACACAACACAAAATGAAATGATCTAATTAACTGTGAAGGGTACTTTTAAAGAGTAAAAAAAACTGCCACATTGAAAATAATAATAACAACCAAGGTGCCAGTAAAAGCATGATCATTACTTCAGTTCATATAACATTTTACCAATAAAATTGTGACTTAATCAAATACTTATACATATAAGAATGTCTGCTCATATATTATGCATTAACTTATATCTTTATCTCATTTTATTATTACCTACTTTCGACATGACTTTCTTATATTGAGCACATTTATACTAAATCGTTTTTCACCATAGATGATTTATATAATACTCATATATATAAATGATTTCTATTTAGATAATATAGAAAATCTTGCTTTTTGTAAGAGTTTAGATCGGGAAAGTTTATTGATTATTTATTTGATTTTTTTTGAATAAATTTTAATTTTAATTGATATTTTGAGTCTTTTACTCAGAGACAATAATTACCATAAATAAATTTCAAAAAAACCTTCACAAAACTTCATTCATTTTTGAGATATGATATAAACCCAGTCATACACAAACCCAAGACCATTGTCACAATATATTAAGGGATTAACTGCAGTATGTTCTCAATGATAATTCAATTCCTATATCCTTTTCCAAACTTTATTAAAGCTTTATTTCAGCTGCCAATTAGGTGAGGTGATTTGGGTTTTTACACCTCTTTCCAGAGTATTTCACTTATATCACGGCTGCTAGTATTATTGCAGAGAGAAAGCCTGCAACACCATTGTGGCAAAGCATTGTGGTGAAATCTGCCAGCATCGGCTGGAACTAGAGAACCATGGGTGGTACTGCCCTGAAAGTCAGTATAGCATTACATCCGAACCTTACTGCATGTAGACCAGTTATCTACTGCAGACAAAGTTGCCGGGCCCCTGGCGGGATTCGAACCTCAGACCTAAGCACTAAACCTTGCGCTATCACAACCCAAACAATACATTAAAAGATTATCTACAGTCTACATGCTTAAACAACAAAATATGTTCTCGATGAAAATTCAATTCCTATATCCTTTTCCAAACTATATTTAAGCTTTATTTCAGCTGATAAGATTTTAGATATAACATAACCCTATGAAGACCAGGGTCTGCACAATATATTCAAACATCAACTACAGTCGTAATTCATCAACTACAAAATATGTTCTCACTAATTATTCTGTGTCAGGTTACAATTTCGAGCAGCACAGATGAATGGATAATGTCACGACTGGCAAGACCTTATATATCACTGAAAAGAATCATGAATAGATTTTTTCTTGCATTCTTAGAGAAATAAAACCTCATCCGACATCAGCCATGGTTCAACAACCAAGGATAATCCCCTCATCACTTTCCTAATATTTTTTTTAGGGATGTTTAAATATTTCGCAAGTTTATCTTTAGCCATGGGCCATATAAATTCTTATTTTTTAAAATGGACAGCGGAAATAACATACATGTGAGGCAACCTTACCTGAGACAATATTATTAATTAGATTAATTAAAAAAGAATTTGCACAATCTATCATTAACATACTTATATCCACATGTACATGTAATTTCTTTCATTTGGGAAATGAAATGTCACTAATTCCTTTTCCTTATACAGGCCAAACAACAAAACTGCTGCATTGCATTTTAATGTTTTGCCAGTGAAGGATATATTTATGTTGGTTTTTTTCATGCTAGACGTGGACTTTTCCACCTATTTCTACTCAGTACAACAGTTTTGTCCTGGGATGGCAATGATGTTTTTGTAAAACAGCTGAAATGCATGGAACTAAAGTTACAGGGTTGGTTTCTATGAATAAAACTTCATTGAGGACCAAGCAAACACATCTGAAATCAGCTGATCAGCTGAAAATTGATATCCTATTTGTCTGGTTAATTAGGCCTGTGATACACTGTTACTTCTCCTTATTGTGTGTTCTTGTTGCACACTCAAATGCAACTTCACTTATCCTCCAACATTCAAGGGATGTCATAAAAGATCATAATTTTCAGGTTTTTTAAGTGCAATTAACACATTTTTTGATTGTCCTTAATTCAGGTTTGAGATGGATTCTGATTGGCATTTCTCACAAATTTGTCAACATATTACAGGGAATCTGAATATTAGAACTGTGTATCGTGGCCTGTGTATCTATATATCCACATTCCAGTTTATTAGGCGAGACAATATGAAACACAATAGGATATAATATGTATGCCAACGCCCTATAGTTTGTAAAAAGAGAATAAGACGGACATTAAATAGTAATGTTATTTCTTAGCTACCAATCTGTCATAATCATTACATGAATACAAATCACAAACTGTTTGTAACTAAGAAAATGTTTATTTCATATTATGAGCATAAGTGAAAAGTATAAAAAAGTAAGTAAAAAAAATGTAACACATAAATATTGATATCAAATAAATAATTGACTTTTCAGAGTGAGGTTGTTACTCATAAACTATGTGATACAGAAAAAAAATCGATGATTAAGAAATATCCAAATATCATTAAAAATTAGACATAAATGGATTGTTAACTTCTTTAGCATCACTACCCAAAGTTTCTGAATAGCAAGTATTAAGATACTTATTTTTGCAGTTTTACGTGCAAACGCATATATTCAGTATTGATAAAATTTACAAAACAAATGCCTCTACTGGTATAAAGCTATATTGTTAATGCACTGCAATCACAGTTCACCTAAAGCTAACAATTGATATTGATTCTCGTAATAATGTTTCTTTGCCTTCATATTTACTCTAAATGCTGGATGGAAAATCAAAGATTTAGGTAGCATTAATATCCATAGAAATGCATAACAATGACATTGGTCTGATATCATGACGATAATAGCAAAATGATGTTAGATACAATTCGTAATCAATACCAAACTGAGATTGAATGCACCTATGGAACCGATTATGATCAATCAGGACTTGAATTTCTCTGGCGGCAAAGATATGAATATTCATTTAAATAAAAGTCAATGTTGCTATAGAAACATCTGTATTAAGGGTCTGTGGAATAAGATTTCTATTGATTCTGACAAAAATTGTTTATCCAAATTATTATGTGATAGATTGCTATGTTTTCTTAAACTGTTATATCTAAATCCTGCAAGTCTATGAGAGTTATTTCAATATACCTTTTAAATCGTCTAGCTATCGGGTGAGCTGATTATTTCACTTATATCATGGCTGCTAGTATTATTGCAGGGAGAAAGCCAACAACACCAGTGTGGCTGTGCATTGCAGTTAAACCTGCAAGCGTTGGCTTGAACTAGCAAAGCATGGGCTGAAATTCTGTGTAGCACTGCACCCCAAACCTTACTGAGTGTAGAAAAATTCTCTACTAAAGACAAAGTTAAACAAGCAGACAGAGTCAGCTACATCCCCCGCCAAAGGGAAAGGGTAGTTAAAAATACTAGTTGTGGAATATTGAACAGTGATCATGTTGTTTTTCTACAAACAACCTTTAAGAAATCCTATGTTACGTTTCCATGGAAACGGGTAAAAATAAAAATGCAAAGAAGTTGAAAACCCCAAAAGGCACATCTCCGCATGATGCCCGTTGCACATACCAAGTTTCGTAGAGCTAGGTCTCACCGTTTTGGAGTTGTGCTCCGGAAACATTATCGGGACGAACGGACGGACGGACAAACGGAAAAAATGCAAAGAAGTTGAAAACCCCAAAAGGCACTTCTACGCATGATGCCCGTTGCACATACCAAGTTTTGTCGAGCTAGATCTCACCATTTTGGAGTTGTGCTCCTGAAACATTAACGGGTAAAAATAAAAATGGAAAGAAGTTGAAAACCCCAAAAGGCACATCTCCGCATGATGCCCGTTGCACATACCAAGTTTCGTCGAGCTAGGTCTCACCGTTTTGGAGTTGTGCTCCGGAAACATTATCGGGACGGACGGACGGACAAACGGAAAAAATGCAAAGAAGTTGAAAACCCCAAAAGGCACTTCTACGCATGATGCCCGTTGCACATACCAAGTTTTGTCGAGCTAGATCTCACCATTTTGGAGTTGTGCTCCTGAAACATTAACGGGTAAAAATAAAAATGCAAAGAAGTTGAAAACCCCAAAAGGCACATCTCTGCATGATGCCCGTTGCACATACCAAGTTTCGTCGAGCTAGGTCTCACATTATGGAGTTGTGCTCCGAAACAAAATCCTATGTTACGTTTCCATGGAAACGGGTAAAAATAAAAATGCAAAGAAGTTGAAAACCCCAAAAGGCACATTTCCGCATGATGCCCGTTGCAAATACCAAGTTTCGTCGAGTTAGGTCTCACCATTATGGAGTTGTGCTCC
The DNA here is from genome assembly GCA_921293015.1 of Phorcus lineatus. Classification (NCBI taxonomy): domain Eukaryota; kingdom Metazoa; phylum Mollusca; class Gastropoda; order Trochida; family Trochidae; genus Phorcus; species Phorcus lineatus. The sequence continues at coordinate 26,127,028 of OV121098.1, read as the reverse complement.
GGAAACAAAATCCTATGTTACGTTTCCATGGAAACGGGTAAAAATAAAAATGCAAAGAAGTGGAAAACCCCAAAAGGCACATCTCCGCATGATGCCCGTTGTACATACCAAGTTTCGTCGAGATAGGTCTCAACATTTTGGAGTTGTGCTCCGGAAACAAAATCCTATGTTACTTTTCCATGGAAACGGGTAAAAAATAAAAATGCAAAGAAGTGGAAAACCCCAAAAGGCATATCTACGCATGATGCCCGTTGCAAATACCAAGTTTCGTCGAGATAGGTCTCACCGTTTTGGAGTTGTGCTCCGGAAACATTATCGGGACGGACGGACGAACGGACGGAGACCATTTCAATATCCCCCACCAACTACGTTGGGCGGGGGATATAAACAGCCAAAACCCTGACCCCTTGATACAAAGCATAATAAGCTAACCACTGCGCTAGTGAGCCCCCTCTCACAATAAATAAAGGGGCAACACTGGTCACCCAGGCCTAAATTATGTTAAAGTACTATGCAAACTTTTTAGTTTTGATGGCAAACAACAGAACAGATGAATTTTAATAAACTAATATTTGTATCTATTTCTGTACATTATTTGCTCACATGAAAACATTCTGAAAAATGTCCCACTACACCGAGAAAGCAAATTTTTCTTCTCTTTTTTTCCCTGCTACCTTTAAAAAGTTGGGACAAAAATATCTGTAAATTAACTAATTAATTTTGTCTGGCCTGAAGATTAAAAGATGGATCTATCATTTAATTGATTTTTGAAAGACAAACATTTAAAATCTTAAAATTCAAATGTTAAATAATGTAATTTTATAATCATTTACAACACTGATGGAATCAATCTTTTCGTAATAAAATTAAGAATTTGAGACGGCTTAACAAACAAAATCTTGTTCATAATAGTAAAATCTGATAAATATTTTTCATTTCTATTCAAGAATATTTGATGCATTTTCATTCACATTTTACAAAGAAACACATTTTCTCTCAGCAAAGGGTACCCTTTCACAAAAGACTCAAGTGATTGTGAGTCGCTGAGGTAACCTTAGTGCAGTGTAACAGAATAGAAGCCGAGGTCAACCCTAATAAAGGTTTCTTTGTGAAACAAATCTCTTGTCAGAAACGGTCACATATATTCAATTTCAAGAGAAATGCGATATATCTTGATTTACTTTGTATAAGTAGCGCGTTCGGCTTCGGATCAGGAGGTCCGTGGTTCGAATCCCGCCAGGGGCTCGGCAACTTTGTCTGCAGTAAAGAACTGTTCTACACCCAGTCAGGTTTGGGTGCAATGCTACACTGAAATTCAGTGCAGTACCACCCATGGTTCGCTAGTTCCAGCCGATGCTCGCAGGTTTCACCTCAATGCATAGCCACAATGGTGTTACAGGCTTTCTCCCTGCAATAATACTAGCAGCCGCGATATAAGTGAAATAATCTTGAAAGCGGCATTAAACAACAACTCACAACTCACTTTGTATAAGCAGTTTATAAAATTACCCACTTAAATGTAATTTTCCTGCCAAAACAAATCCACTTAGTGATGTTGAAGTATATCTCTTATAACAGATGGCGAGGAACGATGAATAAACATCTTACATTGATTTTTCCTTTGAGTAAAGATATGATGATTGGTTTTCATCATGTGTCATATTGACCTTATTCAAGAAAATGAGAAAACTGTGCAAATTGGAAAATTGTGTAAAATGGTAGTTTTTCAAATTCTATTGTCAATCTGCAATATGTTTTAAACTATATTTGTTATAAAAGGTAAGTACAATTTTCATGATAGAAGCCAAACCTGTAATTTTCACAGTATCAATTTGAAGATCCAGGAATTTTGATAGGTTGGAGGGGGCTTTATCTATTGACAAAAAAGGGGGGTTGGGTTCAACTTCAAGGTCAACAATTATTTAAAAGTTTGATCTGCTGATACAACTTTATTTCTTAACGTTATGAATTATTTCTATTACCTATATGGAAAATCACATGTAGTCACATATATTTCATATGTGCAAATGTGCATATATCATTTTTGCCTTAAGAAGATAGCTTCAGTTTGATATCTTGTATTTTGCCATCTGTGACATCATTGAACCATTTTTTGTGACGTCACTCACCATAATGCTCCCTTGCAATTAAAGCAGGTAATATTCAGGATATCTCCATGATATTAATATTGAACGGAATCGGTAATAAAGTTTTCACTTGAAAGTGGGTCTTGCATATCTGTGCATAACGTCAACACTATTAAAATTCATACTCGTTTCATGACACATTCATTGGGTAATAATTTCTTCTTAATGAAGATTAATAATCATGCTTTTAGTGGCAGTAAAAGAGGAGAAAATAAACACTTAACACATATTCACAAGATCTGAAGCCGAATCTAACTTTCTTTACAAATGTACTTACCCTTCGATCCATTCTGCAAAAAAAAGGGTTCAAATATTTCTCAATTTCCTTACATCAATTCAAGTATTACAATTGTTAACACAAAGTTTTTATTCATAGAAAATCTTATAAATTGAATTGGGTACCAATAGTGTCCTCAATAGCTTTTTTATAAGTTTTTGGATAATCTATCACTACATATAGATTATCTTTATTTTATTATATAAGATACCCATTGCATTAAAACAATGGCGAACAATGGGACCGACGATGTGCTTTATTTGACGATACAACCATGCGCGAGGTTAATAACGTCATTTCAGTAACGTTACCAATGACGTCATATTGGCCAAGTCCATTGATCAAACTTGAGGGGGCTATTGTCCATCATGGCTGACTTGGCGTCAATCGATTCGAAACCAAATGAAGGAGAGGTGTGGGTTTGCAGAGTGAGAAAAAGCATGGATTAGAGACGTAACGTATCCCCTTGGGACATTTTCAAATTCATATTGATTGTCAATAAATTTGATTCTATTTATATTGTAGCGCCCACCCCTATACATGATAATGTTCTCGTCCGAATAAGTTCTACGGCGGGAGGCATCATTGTTTTAAAAATGTTTTTGTTAAAAATACCATAATTTTTCAACTGTTTATATATATAAAGCAAGTAATTGTTAAGGGTATCTCATATAAGAAATAGAAAACTCGTTGTTGTGCATCTATCGTTGAATAAAACATAGCAGGGAGCATAAAACACTCAGGGCTGCTGCGCCCTTCGTGTTTTATGCTCCCTGCTATGTTTTATTCAACGATAGATGCACACCAACTCGTCTTCTATTTCTTAAGTAAAATTAATAGAAGAACAGCTAGCTTTTTTTCTTTATCATGGCAAAACCAAAATGGCTGACTGAAAGCCAACGCTACTTGCCCTTTAAGCCAAAACGTTTAGTTTACTGGTGATTAGTCTAATCTGCTATCAAGTCAAGGTGCTCTATGCCGAAGAACTTGCAAAGACAATAAGGATGATGCCTTGAAATGGCAGTGATCTTGACTGAATGACTTTACGTTGCAGGGGAAGTTATCCCAGTTTTAAAATGAAACTTTCATTACAATATTTATGCCTACTGTTATACAAGTGCACAAAAAACATTCGTGACAAACTCTATAGACATTCTTGTCTCATCAAAATGTAGAATTATTGGTGGACACTTTGAATAATTTTATTTTAAATAAGTAGCCATTTAAGAGCCTATTTCAAACTATAATCTATGTCAATACACTGCAAATATTATGTTTCCGATTTTACCTTTTTTCCTGCTTCGATCACTTGCAGTGCCACAAGAACACACACCACTAGTAAAATCCGCTTCATCTGAAGAATCAAAATATAAAATTTTGAAGAAAAACAACTGTTAAACATGTAATTGATAATGCTAATGAAAAGGATAGGTTTCTATTGGATTTAAACCACCAATCTCAGACTGATTGGCAGGCACCAATCAATAATTCCTGGTACTAATCACCATCAACCTTTGTCAGCTCATAATTACCAACAGCAGCTTGATTTAGAAATTCTTATGTCTTAATCTGTAAATGAAATAGGAAATTATCAAAGAGTGCTCATGTTTTTTGTTTTAAAGATGATGCAGGTTATCAAAGACAATTCAAAATTGGATTAATATATATATATGTTTTAACATATATGTTAGAATATTTCTTGGGTAAATAATCTGTAAACATTCTACACTCAGTAACACGCTTAAAATCTTTGTGAAAAAATCATGTCTTACTAACACATGTGCATAAAGAGAAATGACCCCTCAATATTCCGTGTCCACATAAAAACCCCAGACAAGTATCCCTTTAAGTCATGCAGAATGAGCAAGGTCGGCCGAAACATCTTTGTTCTACTTAGATGGTGAATTATCTCATAATAACTTTACAAACAAATAAAACAATTATTGAATGCATTCTTAATAAGATATATGAAATCTGATACTAGTAAATGAATTGAAGATTGTATGTTGATCGCTACTACTTTTCACAAGTTTCACCTACAAAATCCAGAGTATGTGAAATATGTATTTTGGATATATTTATTGATGTTTTTGGGTCATAAATCAGGTTGAGGTATTGTGCGCTTTTTCTTGCAAATTTAATTGTGTTGGAATTAAGAATTTGTACATGCATACTTAGCAATATAAATAATCATAAGTGCAATATTTTATAATATTGAAATTAAATCTCTAATTTTTCATGAATAGTTTATGGGTGAAAGTTACCAGGGAAATAGTAATAAAACCATACTGCTGAGGAGACAAGGGCAAATTGTAGATAGATGAGATATCAAATTAATATTAGGATTACATTGGTTTTTTTTTGTATTAACATGTTTAGAAGCTAAGGTTGCGCGGTATTATCGGTATATTGCAATACAGAATCACAACGATACATACCGGTACTGTCTTCTGAAAATATCCAATATATCGGAGGTGTTAAAATTAAGAATTTCCTTGTAAAATTGCAGAAAACGTAACAAAAACAGCCTATAATTTTACTGAAAGTTGCAAACAAAGTGTGAACTTGCAAAGTGAAAATAGCACAGGCATTTTAAAAGTACGAAACCAGACACTTGATTAGCTTTCTTTACAAACGACGTCCAGCTGAGCATTGATTACTGTTATAATAGCTGTTATTAAGTCAAGAGATCATAGAAAAACAAAAATATGAAAATTACCAATATATTGCAATACGCATTGCAATACGCTTTTGTGCATCGCGATATATTGCGATATGGAAATGAGGACCGATACCCATCCTTATTAGAAGCTTCATTTAAATGACAGGACAATCAATAGCTACTGTAAATGTAGACCAAAAAATTATTTGAGGGTCCAGAATGGCAAAAAAATATACTGAATAGCTGACTTTTCTAGGTTATAACTGAGTCTGAGATGTATATTGTCATAAAAACTGTACAATAGTCTTTCACGCTATTATCACTTAATTCCACCTTGACATAAGGAAATCACAATCATACTCACAGCTGACAGTTTGGGAATCTGACAGACACAAATTTCAAAACACAGCTGCGTGCGCAAGCGAAAATCCTTTCGAGTGTAAATCCACAACTCTCTGAACGATCAATCCGATCTACCGTGGGACAGGACCACAGTGTTAGTTTCTGCTGTTACTTTCCCCCCCTTCGTTAGAGGAAAAGTTTACTTTCGGTGAACAATCTTTCGAACGATGAATATAAAAAGAGGGTCTCATATTTTCGTAAAATTGTAAGTGAATTTTAGTTTTTTGAAATATAAGCTTGTTTATTTTACTAATTAGAAGTATGTTTACTTTCTTGCCGAGGGAGGAGAACGTAATCACCAATTTTAACCAAGGGAGGTAAGTACAGTTTACCTTAATATGATAGCCTCAAAAGAAAAAACTCACAGAATTTCTGTCACGTTTCCAATTTTTTTTATCATGAGAATAACTGCTGCAAATTTACAGTTTCTTGAAAAATTAATTTCTACGCAATTTCATTGTGCAAATCAATACGACATACGTCTGTGAAATAATGTCTATCTAATGTAAAAAATAATATTTTAGACGACTCTATACTTCCTTTCGTTTGCATTCACACATTAAAAAGGACAGTCTTTTAGTGTAAATTCAACGGGACATTCAAGTTTAAAAGTAATGTTTCATAGAAGAAGAAATTATAATCAGTATTCAAAGTCGCTAGCGGAGGGCACCATCATTCAAAATACTAATTCGCGGATGGACAGGCTTACATGTTATCATGAATGTTTACAAATGCAGGTCACGTTTTTAGAAATATTGCAACAGATTTCCAATGGAAAAAGTATGATAATTACTGGGTACATATAAAATTTTCTTTGTACAGAATACAGGGGACACACAAGTAGAAATTGAAATTCATCTTGTTGAACATTAAAAATCCCATTTGTCACAAATGAGTCCATCGCTATGTATATCAACGTAATGTCTTTGTTGTCGAAGGTTCAAGTTATGGCTTAGACATTGGGATTAGCATGAAATACGATGTAAACCTGGAATGCCAATTCCGAAGTTCAAGAACTAAACATCTTTGTTGAAAATCCTATTTAATATATCATAGCATAAATTTGGGTGACGATGATCGTCTACATGTAATATTCTGTACAAATTTTATATGAATTCATATTTCTTAAATATCTTAACCATTAGAGCGTTCTCCCAATTTCACAAAGCTTTGCACATTAAGAAATATATATTTGATTTTAAACTTGTAACAGAAATTTTCATATCTCATAAAGAAAATGTCATGAAGTACGGAACGTCACCTAAAGTGGATTCCAACATTCCTTTATTTTAAAAGGAAACTGTATGTAACGATTTCTGCACCCGAATCCAGTAGTGTTATATTGGGAGATAAATATGGTAGATAATATTTCATAATAATAATGTCCCCTCTTAATTATCAAGAGAACGATTCATATGCAATACAATTCTACAAATCTTCAAGGAGACAATATTATAAGAATCAACAAGATGCTAGGAATTACAGTTTTTCCTTTCCAGTAGGCTGTTGTGAAAAATTCCGAGCTATAGTGTTTGGGTGCAATGCTACACAGACTTTCAGCGTAGTACCACCCATGGTTCGCTAGGTCCAGCCGATTCTCGCAGGTTTCACCGCAATTGCATAGATACAATAGTGTTGCGGGCTTTCTCCATTCAATACTATCATCAGCCGTGATATAAGTTATATACTCCTGAAAGCAACGTTAAACCCAAATCACTTTTTGAAAAGGAAGGCATAACAGAATTAATCATGGCTCAAGAAAGGATACTTTTTAGAAGTGTTGATATGAACCATTTCAGTGTTTGCTTCATTGAATGGACCTTAAGCCACATTGTTTCAGTGCTAGGGTCCACTGTTTCAGTGCTAGACTTAGTGCCAGAACCCACTGTTACAGTGTTGGGATTTTAAAAGGTTTTGAAAAGGAAGGCATAACAGAATTAATCATGGCTCAAGAAAAGATACTTTTTAGAAGTGTTAATATGAACCATTTCAGTGTTTGCTTCATTGAATGGACCTTAAGCCACATTGTTTCAGTGCTAGGATCCACTGCTTCAGTGCTATACTTTAAGTATTTTTTTTTATTTCATGGTTTACGGATCCGCCGACCCTCATAATGAGAAAATCTGAAAAAAATTAAAATTGTCAAAAAGTCAGTATTATTTCACCGCCGACTGTTACATTTGTTGATCAAAAATTATAAAAAAAACTTGAAAATTTTGACGGTTTCCGTTTCCGCAACCAAGCTCCAAACATCGTATTTCAACCTTGTAGCGAGTTTTTAGGTTACCTCGTTTACCTGTTTCTTCTCATATTATCATGTATGGTTTATCGAGGGTTTTTTGGGACCCACCCTACTGACACTTTGAACAAATCTTGATAAAATAATTGTGCCAAGCAAGGTTTTTTTTGGGTTTTTCTTCGACCACCGACTGTGGATTTCCATGAAATATTTCCGTAAACCAATTAATTAAAAAAAATGGCCTTAGTGCTAGAACCCACTGTTTCACTTTTGGGATCCATTACTTCAGTACTGAGCTAAATGCCAGATAAAAACTGTTTAGTGCTCAACTTTATTGTTTCAAAGCTGGACCTCATACGCATAGGTAATGATGGACAAAAGTATTCGACCATCTTTTGCAATTGCAAGACATTTGTGTAGAAAAAACTCGTACAGTATACTTTTTTCTGCAGCACTAATTCAATCATACTAAATCTTGCCAATTTTAAATATCGAATTCCCTCTTATTTTCCTTCAGGATGCCACATTAAGTATATCAAGATTACTCAAATTATCTTTTACTTCATGGTAAGGCAAACTGATCAGGATTTGCCTATATGCCATACTTTAAACACTTTCAAGTAAAAGCCTAATAATTGTATCATAAAGTATTAAAAAGACCGTTACGTAGAGCAAAAAAATTTCCTATCCCATTACCTTAATGTAAATTAAGTCAATTGTTTTTAATTTTTAAAAAAGTTTTCTGGTATGAAACATAAAATGAGAAATGATGTTAAGTAACTGATTTGTATTGAATCCTCTTTGCAGTTACCCTGTGTCTTTCAAATAACAAATTTTGTCCAAAAAAAGTATGATTTCATTATCAAATGGATTTTTTTTATCCATAACTATCTAAGAACACTTCGGAGTTTATTACACGGTATTTGTAAAGTCTATTGATCTAAAATAGGCAAAACTGAGACAAAAAATATCAATGTCTCTAAAATAATAGGTTAAGCCGTTACAGCAAAGACTGTTATTTGAAAGACTAATTACATTACACATTCCGAAGAAAAATAATGAACAGTCCCTGTCAAAATGTGTTACAATCATGATTCCATATGCACATATATAAGTATTTATTACCCATGTGGTTGTTCATAAGTGGTGACATATCTTCAATATGAGCACATGTGCACATATCACTTTTGCCTAGCAACGATTGTTTCAGCGCGAGTTACAGCAATTTGTCGTCTGTGACGTCATGAACCCATTGTTCGTGACGTCACTATAGCGGACTGTCGCCAAGGAAGCCGGCCGTTTTCTGAATATTTCCATGCGTTTAAATGAAATAGAATCGGTAATACAGAAATTATTACACTCTGAAGCGTGTCATATGACTTTTACGAAACTCGTGTGGATTTGTGTATAACCCTCGCTCTCGCTCGGGTAATACAAAAATTCACACTCGTTTCGTAAAAGTCATATGGCACACTTCCTAGGGTAATAATCTCTATATCTTTTGAAAGTTGGTTATTGTTTTCTTATTTGATGTCATTTTTATGACACAGATAAAAGTTTCTAAAAAAGTCGTCCGTTTTCTTCATGATTTTCTTGAATGGTTTTGTCTTTGACTAAATGAGATACAATCGTCCAGAAGTTGATAATAAGAATAACAGATAATTTACTCTCATAGCATTATGGATCATTCATCTTCTCTCAGTTGAATGTTAATTTTATAGGAAAGACATTTTATATTAAAATATTGCTTATGAGAATAGCAGATGATTTACTCTCAAAGGATTAGGGATCATTCATCTTCTCTCAGTTGTATGTTACTGTTACAGGAAAGACATTTTCATATTAGAATATTGCTTATGAGAGTAACAGATAATTTACACTCATAGATTTAGGGATTATTCATTTTCTCTCAGTTATATGTTACTGTTACAGGAAAGACATTTTTACAATAAAATATTGCTTATGAGAATAACAGATAATTTAGTCTCATAGTATTAGGGATCATTCATCTTCTCTCAGTTGTATGTTACTGTTACAGGAAAGACATTTTTATATTAGAATATTGCTTATGAAAATAACAGATAATTTACTCTCATAGATTTAGGGATCATTCATTTTCTCTCAGTTGTATGTTACTGTTACAGGAAAAACATTTTTTACATTAAAATATTGCTTATGAGAATAACAGATAATTTAGCCCCATAGCTTTAGGGATTATTCATTTTCTCTCAGTTGTATGTTACTGTTACAGGAAAGACATTTTTACATTAAAATATTGCTTATGAGAATAACAGATAATTTAGTCTCATAGCTTTAGGGATCTTTCATCTTCTCTCAGTTGTATGTTACTGTAACAGGAAAGACATTTTATATTAGAATATTGCTTATGAGAATAACATTTAATTTACTGTCTAAGGATAAAGAATCATTCATCTTCTCTCAATTGAATGTTACTGTTACAGGAAAGACATTTTTATATTAGAATATTGCTTAAAGGTTAAATCTACTTGGTATGGGCTCCATATTTTGAGATCCCTGCAGGAAAAAAGATAACACAAATTACAAAAGGAAAAATAAACACTCGTTTAACCATATTTCATATAATTTAAACATGCTTTCATTCATAAAAAGAATGAAATGAACATTGATTGATACATTAAGCAGATGTAAAAGGGCTTATATAAGGTAAGAAGTATTAAAATGATACGCTTAAATTATCAATATTGACGATTGTAACTGATTTGAGATATTTTTTTAGAATAAAGTCTGGCTGTATCAATTTCAATTATACCTTTATTTTTCCCGAATGAAATTAAATTTAGAGGTGTTTGTTTTAAAGAATAAGGACATACAAACATGATGTAGAGCTGTCGATCTAAATCTCTTTAGATTGATATTTCTCTTGAATCATATTTCAAAATGCTTAGTTGAAACAAGGATCGACATGTCTTTTTCTTAAATTCTTCGAATTTTCCTCAACAGATATAAATTTATCCAAAATGTATTTGCTTTAGAGGGTCAAACATTTTATCACTCAACAAGATCATGCAATGTCATAGAAGAAATCATCAAGTATCAAGAAATTACAAGTGGCAGCCATTTTTGTGTGAACACCTTGTAATCCTGTTTTGTAGGGAAATGGATTTGCATAGTTTTTATGGTATGGTCCCTTTAAAATTTCTACTAAAAGCATGGTCTTGTAACAGGGTACCTTTAATAGGTATCATTTTATTCATCCAAAAAATGTGTTATTTTCCCTTTAATACAGATGTTGCAGTGAGGATGTTTCATGTGGCTAAAATAAGGTTCAAAATACCATACGTCCCGAGTTAACTTCAAATCGCATCTTCAAAGTTGCATCTTTATATGTAAAATCAAATACTGATATTTTTTTGCCGACCTATTTACATTAACGTAATCAATCTGACCTACTTGAGGTACTTACACTTTCTTTTTGTCCGCTGTAAATTACTTTTAAAATTAAGTTTCAGACATTGACTCAAGCCACTGTCCGGTTTTCGATCACAAATCCCGATTTATTTGTTTTCATGTTCTTTTACTAAACTGATAAGCATAACGATGCTGATTTTCGGAAAAAAATACTTCTTGGTAGAAAAACACCAATGATAAAGATTGACATTTATGACTACAACAACATAAATACTCTGTACCCCTTTAATTTTCAAATAAAAATATTACCTAACCATAGTTTATTTTCTTTAAATCATCACTTGAAACAAATTGACACCTAATTGTCATATTATATTATCATGTGTAGAATTACGATGTCTTATGTCCAGACGATGAGTTACAATACAATAAAAAATATAACCCCATAATCGAATACTTTACAATATTCATATTTAATAGGTTTTGAAATCATTACGTTCGAATAGGTTTTGGCAAATATATTAATCATAATAAAAAGCAGTGCTGATAGTTATTTGGCATCGTGCCAACATTCCACAGGCACATTACATTAGTGAAAAGTAATATCTGAATAACCATACTGCTCTTTTGCGTGTTTAACAATTGCTATTATCCAGTCTTCATTGATTTTAAAACTAACATTTGTGGATCTGTAAAACATTCAGAGAAGATGAAAATTCATGCGATATTCTTCCGCACTTTATAAAGTTTGACCTTTTTTGGTCATAATTATAAAAACAGCTGAATACCAAAAGTTTGTTCACTCACCGCTAATAGTGCAAATTTCATGTAATTTGGGTTTCGTTTAAACGTCAACAGAAACTGACATGGATCACCCACTGTCAATGTGTTAAAAAACCCATTTTTGAACTCATTTTGGGATCGTCTTGTCTCTAATGAAAAGATTCGAATTTTGGCATATTGATATAGACAGAAGAGGTCACATTCTTTAACTTTCGATTTCGTTAAATGTCAAATAAAATGTTCCATATCGGCTCTCTGAGATTAAAATCAACATAATCACATTGACTTTGTGCTAAGGAAACAAATGTGACTAATTTTTAAAGAAGTTGATTACTGGAATTTTGACCTCTGGTCACTTCAATGACCTGCCAAAACTGTAACGGGTAATTGGTGGGTACGATAAACATTTACCTTAAGAAGAATGGATCTGCATATGTGTGTTGAAAAGTCAATAATTTACGTTTCTTTTTCGCAACGCTACGACACCTCAAAGGCATCTAAAATTACATGATATGTGCACTAGTATATTCAGGTATGTGAACAAACATTTGGCATGCAGCTGTAGTTATTTGAAGCGAAGTACCAATGACAAAAATCATTCTTCTTTACAGACCATGCAGGTCTACATAATGTTAATTTTTAAAACTCAGATCCAACACACAGTGACTAATGTGACAAAGAACTTGAGATATAACGTTCACAAGATCTTTTAAAGTGATCAAAGTACCGTAGTGACCTTGAAAGTAAGGTCAAGGTCGTCATGACCTGTGTCTGCACCAGTGTAGGCTTGCTTAAAACTTTATGGATAAGAGAAAAATGTCAATATGCATCTCCCTGTATCCATCATATTAAGTATCTGCGTCCAAATGCATTATACAAAAAGCTAAAGTTGAAAATAATTTTCTTTTACTAAACAATTTATAAATTATAAGAACTTTGTCACAGCGTGCGAAGAATATATCCATATAACGAATTGAAAAAGATTTCAGAGCAAAAAAGACGTCTACCTCTTGTCGTAGAAATTATGCAAAACTGTGCAAAAAAGAAACTCTGTAAATTTTATACATGCTTTATTGTACCATGCTAGACAACAGCCTGTACAGACGATTCATTGGCTATCTGTGTGGAACAGCAACAGCCTAACGTTCTGAGAAATGCCTTTACAGACGATTGATTGGCTATCTGTGTGGAACAGCAACAGCCTAACGTTCTGAGTCATGCCCGTACAGACGATTGATTGGCTATCAGTGTGGAACAGCAACGGTACAACTTCAGGACAAAGAGGAGGATTCCCTGGTCATTTTATATACATGTATATGAAAATTGATGCTGGCAGGAACAAGATTTTTATGATAATGCTCTTACATGGTGCTAGAACCTTCACAAAATTTGTATGTAAGGATATGTAAATCCATAACTTTCGTACTTTACTTATCATAAAAATATTAAATTAATCATTTCATGGAAAAGACAAATTTGCTTCTGAAAAACGACGACCTATCCAGGAATGTAGCTTAGTTGGCACAGTGTCGTGCATCGCACGGGATGTCGGGGATCGATTTCCAGCAGCATCATACCAAAATACGTCAAAAGATTCGGAGAAGCTTCTTCCTATTTTGACACTCAGCAACTTAAGGATAGAACATCGCTTGGCGTTTGGGTGCAGTGAACACAAAACATATTTCCGAAATTACGCTGTTACTAGATCAACAAAGAGATATTATTGCCACTATTGTTATTCACCACTACGCATGCGTCAACTTAGCACCGACCAATTAAGTATTAAGTATCAAAAGACTTGGAATCACCGACCAATGACAAGATGTTCAATTTTAAAGTTTTTTAAAAAGTTCTCCCCACACCAATGGTGACAAGGTCAAGAGTTATTCACTGATCCATGATGACTCACCTCATGCGATGCATGACACCAGTATTTAAAAAAGGCAAATGATGAATACAACGTGATTAAGATGAACAATAAAATATATATCGAATCTCTGAGGAAGAGAAATGACAACCTGCTAAATCAGCGTATTTGAATTTGAAACAGACTCTGTGTCACTTTAAGAAATGCATTTTTACAAATAATTAGTTTTGCTGATAGGTAAAATCTAACACAGCAGGACTCTGATTTTGTTACCATTTTAACTAGTGTCGATGCATACATTATCCGCAAAATCAGGGTAAAATTCTTCATATATCCACTGCTCTCAAATCATTGCCACAAGAACAAAATTTTCATTTGACATAAACCGAACGGGGTATTCAAATGAACCAAAATGACGAAAGGTACAATTATAAGTCATCTGCACTGTTTCAACTGTGCCTGACTTGTTGATGTTGATGAATTTTCTCGAATATATTATCATAAATTTTCAGCTGGGAAATTTTATGTGTTCTTCGTAACGGCCTTAGCGAAATGACGTGGTAAGGAATAACGCTCGCCAAAGACATAATATTAGGGTAGGGTAGGGTAGTTTGAACTTCATTATTGAGGGCTATAATGCCTGCAGAGTTCTGAAAATTGTTACAAACGTCAGGAAAGATTTCTGTGAGCGTGAACTATTTGTCCGGCATGCATTACAATTTGCCTTGCAAGAATGAGACTATGACTTTAAATCATGGCCATGAAAACAAAATCCTCATTTGACTTAATAGGAAAGGGGTAATCAAATGAGCCGAAATGAAGAAAGCTACAATGATTGGATATCTGCATTGCTTCAACTGTACCTGACTTATAATAGTTGATAAACAAAATATTATCGAAAAGACAAACTGGTCTACAATATCTTATTATTTCCTTGTGACATGAACTTGTAGTTCCATCAACATGTTTTGAATATACCTCTATATCATAATCATCCTTATGATTGTGCTTTCCAATTAAAAACAAAGTGCTGTTTTGAAAAACACTAATAGTAAAATATCTAATATATTGTGTCCTCCCAAGAATGACGTGAGTCTTGTTAAAAGGAAGATAAGCACAGAGGACTTCGCTCTTTATTACCCTACTCTCTACCCAGCACATCAAACCGCCATTGATAGTTATATGACGAATACGTTTGTTTTGAGAAGATGTATACCATTTAATGTCACCTTTCCCTATAAACTTTGATACTATTCGTATTTCATAATAACGTTTGAAATACAGTTTGTCTTCGAAAAGCACCAAGCTATCGCTGTAGATGTTTCTCAGAAATACTTTTGAGTTTAGTTGCCCTACAGTTTGTGTGTGTATGTCTTTAAAAGAAGTCCAGAACAGGGTATTTGTGCTTTTGTCATAAGCGATATCGAACACCTTTCCAGCAATCTTTATCCCCGTTTTCCTGGTTTTGTTTGATGTTAAAGATCCCATCAGGACATTCCGTTTTGAATTCCCGAACCTTTTTCCTGATACTATAATGAACTGTGCAGTCTTCTCCCAGCTTTCTCGACTAACCATTTCGGAAAGAAATTTCATTTTCTGCGTAGCCATATATTCATAAACCGATTTTACCTCAGTTCCGCTGTACAGTTCTTCCGAATCAACACCTAAATACATACATCCTGAAGTTGCACTGCATCCAACTTCACATTGTATGATGGCTCCATGAATCCTCATATAGACCTGAGTTGTCAGCATCTCCCCGTCGTGTCCAGAAACTGAAGTTCCAAACATCATAAAGAAGAAAAAGAGCAAATATTCCATAATGTCTTGTATTCTTGTATATGGCTCCGAACCCAACACCGCGTTCAACAATATCAGACAGAACCTCAACCGCACAACTGTACTGTTTTGCCACATATACCTATGTCTTGCTTGCGTAGATTCTAAAAAGTCTTGTCTTAGCGACATTGGAAAAAAGATCATGGGCATTTATTACAAAAGAGAAGGCCATTAGATAACGCTATTTTCTTTATGGCCCACTGAAATTGACACAAGGAACAATCTTTCTTGTAATTTCTCTATTTTATTGGTAATTTTAGAACGAAGAAATATAAGTTTGAAGAATGCATTTTATTTCGTTTAATATTTTTTCAATTGATATATTTTTCAATAATCATTCCCATCAGCAACAAAGTTGCGGGGGGTATTATGATGGACACCAACAGTCTCATAACTTCGTAACTAATCAACTTTTTAAATCAAAATAAGTCATGTCCTGTGTAATCATGATTAACAACCGGGAAATTATCTATGAAAAATTTGGGATTGGGGGGAAAGTGATGAATTTGTAAGAAAACTGTTAACAAGACCTATCTGGCTCATAATTTCTAAACTTTTGATCTAATTGTTGATCAAATTTGTATTTGAACGTACATATTTGCATGAAGGTGTACAGACGATTAACACTGTTGAAAATATATTTGTAAACTTTTGTGTTTTTGACAAAAAATAGAGTCTCTGCTAAAAACCTGTTTAAAGTCCTGTCCGGCTCCTAACTTCTGAACTAATCAACAAATATTGATCAGATCTTTACTTTTTATTTTATTTTGCGTTTTTGTGGTAAGAAGTGTTGTTAGAAAACAATTTAGAGTCCTGTCTCGCTTTAGATCATCCAAAATAAAAAATAAAAAGCGAAAGCATTGAAGCTGCACAATCTAACCTCAAGTTGGATGTCCAGTTTAGGGACATTCTGCAGTCTGCATATTGCAGTGGAATGCTCAGCGCTGAGTAGGGACGCAGTTTGACCATCAAACTGAATTATTTAAATTTTCTGCCTGTCATCATTTGTATCCAAAAGTGTTCCTTTAGACAGATTGTTCTTTCAAAATCAGATATTCAGCTTTTGTCAATATAATATAAATACAAAGCTTCCTTGCATAGGAGGATATGCAGGAATAACATGTAGGATAACAGAAGTTGTTTACCCGGATATAATGATAATGGGTCTTTAGTCATAAGAGTGATTTGCACACATTCTGCGCTCTTTATGTTGGAATTGGTCAGCAGAAACCCATTATAAAGGTGAAAGAACGTTCAAGTAACGAACAACTGCAGATTGTGACTCAATAGTTTTAATCTTAACAATGGCGAAGGATTTATTTTTGCCTTTCAGTTGTGTCACAATGTTAGCCTCTTTTCCATTCCAAAATGAGTGACAAAAAATTCAATGCATGTTATGTCTACAAGAAAGTGAATTTGTTTTGATAATTCTTAACACATTTTGAATAAACGTCTGACATTTAAATGTGCTTCTAAAACAAGTTTTAAATGTCCCCTTTTTGTGCTTCGGCGACACAATTACAAATTTTCAATTTGGAAAAACATTTTCACACCGAAATATGTTTCAACTTGTAATAACTTTGTTTTAGATATTTAACACACTGATAAGAGACGAATTACACTTCTACCTTGGTTTTGTTAAGTGAAAAAGGTATTGATATCATCAATTTTAAGTCTATTTAGCATAAAGTGTATATCTAACAAATAATTCTTGTATGTTGCCCTGTTCGTATCAGAAAAATAAAACGTGATCCTCTCCTGGTGTTTATTAATTGCAAGCATAGGTCTAAAACTTTAACCTTCACTTGAACAAAAAAGTTGTTATCTTGTTTCAGCAACCGAATCAAGCCACTTTCAAGCCACTTTCTTATTTGAAAGATGCAGTTTCCTCATTTGATGTGTGTTGTGTCATCGTTACTCTTCTGGACGAAAATGCCATTTTTGATGCCATTTTAAAGTGGGTTCTGTAGGACAAATGCCTAATGGATATTGTCAGAGGATAGCTAATCATTCAGCTCTGTACGATAGATTGTCCTTCAAGGAATTAAAGAAAAAGTTGGTACAAATACTTATAACTAATCATCTCAATAACCAACAACATTCTCACTGAACAAGTGCAACCACGTCTCAGATTGATAAGGCTTTATTGCATCATGTTCGGCGACAGCCTTTAGAACGTTCTGAGACATGCCAGTACTGACGTTATCGTTGGCTGTCCGTGTGGAACAGCAACGGTACAACAAAAGGACAAAATGGTGGTTTCCCTGGTCCAAAGAATGTAGTTTGCTCCTATTGGTATAGGTTATTCAGATTAATGTAGGCTACAGAAACGCGTCATGTATCCAGGGACAGCATGTCAACAGTACCATATGGCGGAAAATAGGCTATGGTGTTAGTGTGTTTCTATTATGACGTTTAGCTGGATCTCTTCATTGGGGTGACCTGGTGACTAACGTGACAAATAACTTGAGATATTGCGTTAACAAGAGCTTAAAAAGTGATCAAAGTACCGTAGTGACCTTTAAAGTAAGGTCAAGGTCATCAAATAAAACTAGTGTCTGCACCATCTCCCAATTTAGGCTGTCACCAATTCTTGGGACTTTGAGTGTAATGGTTCATAAAATGTTGTCTTAACAAGAATACGAACGTAC
The DNA here is from genome assembly GCA_921293015.1 of Phorcus lineatus. Taxonomy (NCBI): domain Eukaryota; kingdom Metazoa; phylum Mollusca; class Gastropoda; order Trochida; family Trochidae; genus Phorcus; species Phorcus lineatus. The sequence goes on along the minus strand of OV121098.1, from coordinate 26,108,771 downwards.
AAACATTGTATTAACAAGAATACGAACGTACAAACATTGTATTAACAAGAACACGAACGTACAAACATTGTATTAACAAGAATACGAACATACAAACATTGTATTAACAAGAATACGAACGTACACACATTGTATTAACAAGAATACGAACGTACACACATTGTATTAACAAGAATACGAACGTACACACATTGTATTAACAAGAATACGAACGTACACACATTGTATTAACAAGAATACGAACGTACACACATTGTATTAACAAGAATACGAACGCACAAACATTGTATTAACAAGATTACGAACGTACACACGGCATCATACCAAAAGATTGAAGGTGTTATTTCCTTATTTCGTATAAAATGAAAATAATTTTTAAATATTACAATTTCTTACAAGTAATGACTTTAAAAGTTTTCACCTTTTCTTTCTAGTAGCTTTCTTAAAAATGTATGGACAAGAGAAAGAGAAAAATGTCAATATGCATCTCTGTATTAATTATTGTCACGGTGTAATGAAATCTAAACTCAGACGAGGCCCGTTAATCCGGCAGAAAGATAAACAATATTAAAATCAAGCCAATAGAAATAGGAGAGAGGCAATAAATGTATCAAGTTTATTTGTAAGTTATTTGTAGTCTAAACAAGACGATAACTGGTTACGACAACCCATAAACAACTCAACAGGAGTTAACCGCTAATTAAGGAAATCAACAACCCGTGAATAACACATAGACATCATAGACTAGGTAATTACAGTAGCATCGCTAATATCCAGACCTTGAAACCACAGGACATGCTAAAGGTCGTCTTAATGAGATAGCATCAATCAGACAAATCAACAATGTCGAGGCATAACAGGGAAACGATGGGACGGGACTAAATAGGGATGAATAAACAATAAGTACACATTACTGTAGATAATCCCTAATCCCTAATCACGTCTTGAGTGAGTAAATAAATAAGACCACTAGACAGGTTTAGTAGGACTTAATATAAATATAGGGATGGTAAGGTAAGCTGTAAGCGTTAAAAGGAAGTGAATACATACTCCAAAAAGGTCCAGAGAAAATAAGGAATATCAACCTCACCAATCCAACTTCCATCGTCCGAGAGGACCGTCCATTCATCGTAGCACTGTCAACAGCCAAACAGTTCTCCACATCACCGAACCCGTTAGCAAGGAGTTGGCCGCATATAAGCACTAAGTGCGGACGTCATTGAAAGCCATCTACATTTGCGTAAACTTCTTCTCGGGCGACACTTTGTGTTTGTGTTTCTTTGTTGAGCTAGAAAAGCCCTATGTCCACAAATATTTGGGCTACAGTACCATTCAATGGCCCAATGTAAAGGGCACAAACTCCACTACAAGTAATTTAAATATATATAAGATGAGCATTGACATTGAAGTGCTGAATGCAAAAAGACAGGTTAATGGACCATAAAAATGATATTTAGACACATAAGAATAGCCACAGTCGGCGAATTAAGACATGAAGGAGGACTTTCAATATATACAATAATTGGTGACATTTCACAAAAGTACATTAGATTGGAGGCGAGAAAAAGGACGCACGCTCAAACCGCAAAACAATTATATATAAAAGAGTCCAAGTGACATCATACAAAAAGCTATAGTTGAAAATACTTTTCCTTCAGTAAACAATTCATCAACTATTAGGATTTGTTGCAGCGTCCGAAGGATATATATTCATATAACGAATTGAAAAGTATTTCAGAGTAAAAAAGACGTCTGTCACTTGTGGTAGAAATGATGCCAAACTGTGAGAAAAGAAACACTGTTTATTTTATACGTGTTTTATTGCATCATGTTCATCGACAGCCGAACGTTCTGAGACATGCCTGTACAGTGGTTATCGTTGGCTGTCTGTGTGGAACAGCAACGGTTCTATTTGAGGACAAAATAAAAGTTTCCCTTGTCATTTTTCATGAAAACAAATGCTGGCGAGAACAGGATTCTATGATAATGCTTTAACATGGTGCTAGAACTTACACCAACATCTGTATGTAAAAATATGTAAATCCATAAGAACTGTTCTTTACTTATCATACAAATATTAGATTAATCATTCCATGGAAAAGACAAATTTGCTTCTGAAAAACGACGACCTATCCAGGAATGTAGCTTAGTTGGCACAGCGTCGTGCATCGCACAGGAGGTCGGGGATCGATTTCCAGCAGCATCATAACAAAATACGTCAAAAGATTCGGAGAAGCTTCTTCCTATTTTGACACTCAGCAACTTAAGGATAGAACATCGCTTGGCGTTTGGGTGCAGTGAACACAAAACATATTTCCGAAATTACGCTGTTACTAGATCAACAAAGAGATATTATTGCCACTATTGTTATTCACCACTACGCAGGCGTCAACTTAGCACCGACCAATTAAGTATTAAGTATCAAAAGACTTGGAATCACCGACCAATGACAAGATGTTCAATTTTAAAGTTTTTTTAAAAGTTCTCCCCACACTAATGGTGACAAGGTCAAGAGTTATTCACTGATCCATGATGACTCACCTCATGCGATGCATGACACCAGTATTTAAAAAAGTCAAATGATGAATACAACGTGATTAAGACGAACAATAAAATATATATCGATTCTCTGAGTACGAGAAATGACAACCTGCTAAATCAGCGTATTTGAATTTGAAACAGACTCTGTGTCACTTTTAGAAATGCATTTTTACAAATAATTAGTTTTGCTGATAGGTAAAATCTAACACAGCAGGACTCTGATTTTGTTACCATTTAAACTAGTGTCGATGCATACATTATCCGCAGAATCAGGGTAAAATTCTTCATATATCCACTGCTCTCAAATCATTGCCACATGAACAAAATTTTCATTTGACTTAAACCGAATGGGGTATTCAAATGAACCAAAATGACGAAAGCTACAATTATAAGACATCCGCATTGTTTCAACTGTACCTGACTTGTTGATGTTGATGAATAAAATATTCTCGAATATATTATTATAAATATTCAGCTGGGAAATTTTATGTGTTCTTCGTAACGGCCTTAGCGAAATGACGTGGTAAGGAATAACGCTCGCCAAAGACATAATATTAGGGTAGGGTAGGGTAGTTTGAACTTCATTATTGAGGGCTATAACGCCTGCAGAGTTCTGAAAATTGTTACAAACGTCAGGAAAGATTTCTGTGAGCGTGAACTATTTGTCCGGCATGCATTACAATTTGCCTTGCAAGAATGAGACTATGACTTTAAATTATGGCCATGAAAACAAAATCCTCATTTGACTTAATAGGAAAGGGGTAATCAAATGAGCCGAAATGAAGAAAGCTACAATGATTGGATATCTGCATTGCTTCAACTGTACCTGACTTATAATAGTTGATAAACAAAATATTCTCGAAAAGACAAACTGGTCTACAATATCTTATTATTTCCTTGTGACATGAACTTGTAGTTCCATCAACATGTTTTGAATATACCTCTATATCATAATCATCCTTATGATTGTGCTTTCCACTTAAAAACAAAGTGCTGTTTTGAAAAACACTAATAGTAAAATATCTAATATATTGTGCCCTCCCAAGAATGACGTGAGTCTTGTTAAAAGGAAGATAAGCACAGAGGACTTCGCTCTTTATTACCCTACTCTCTACCCAGCACATCAAACCACCATTGATAGCTATATGACAAATACGTTTGTTTTGAGAAGATGTATACCATTTAATGTCACCTTTCCCTATAAACTTTGATACTATTCGTATTTCATAATAACGTTTGAAATACAGTTTGTCTTCGAAAAGCACCAAGCTATCGCTGTAGATGTTTCTCAGAAATACTTTTGAGTTTAGTTGCCCTACAGTTTGTGTGTGTGTATGTCTTTAAAAGAAGCCCATAAGCGTCATAAGCAATATCGTACACCTTTCCAGCAATCTTTATCCTCGTTTTCCTGGTTTTGTTTGATGTTAAAGATCTCAGCAGGACATTCCGTTTTGAATTCCCCAACCCTTTTCCTGATACTATAACGAACTGTGCCGTCTTCTCCCAGCTTTCTCGATTAACCATTTCGGAAGGAAATTTCATTTTCTGCGTAGCCATATATTCATAAACCGATTTTACCTCAGTTCTGCTGTACAGTTCTTCCGAAGCAACACCTAAATACATACATCCTGAAGTTGCACTGCATCCAACTTCACATTGTATGATGGCTCCATGAATCCTCATATAGACCTGAGTTGTCAGCATCTCCCTGTCGTGTCCAGAAACTGAAGTTCCAAACATCATAAAGAAGAAAAAGAGCAAATATTCCATAATGTCTTGTATTCTTGTATATGGCTCCGAACCCAACACCGCGTTCAACAATATCAGACAGAACCTCAACCGCACAACTGTACTGTTTTGCCACATATACCTATGTCTTGCTTGCGTAGATTCTAAAAAGTCTTGTCTTAGCGACATTGGAAAAAAGATCATGGGCATTTATTACAAAAGAGAAGGCCATTAGATAACGCTATTTTCTTTATGGCCCACTGAAATTGACACAAGGAACAATCTTTCTTGTAATTTCTCTATTTTATTGGTAATTTTAGAACGAAGAAATATAAGTTTGAAGAATGTATTTTATTTCGTTTAGTATTTTTTCAATTGATTTATTTTTCAATAATCATTCCCATCAGCAACAAAGTTGCGGGGGGTATTATGATGGACACCAACAGTCTCATAACTTCGTAACTAATCAACTTTTTAAATCAAAATAAGTCATGTCCTGTGTAATCATGATTAACAACCGGGATATTATCTATGAAAAATTTGGGATTGGGGGGAAAGTGATGAATTTGTAAGAAAACTGTTAACAAGACCTATCTGGCTCATAATTTCTAAACTTTTGATCTAATTGTTGATCAAATTTGTATTTGAACGTACATATTTGCATGAAGGTGTACAGACGATTAACACTGTTGAAAATATATTTGTAAAGTTTTGTGTTTTTGACAAAAAATGGAGTCTCTGCTAAAAACCTGTTTAAAGTCCTGTCCGGCTCCTAACTTCTGAACTAATCAACAAATATTGATCAGATCTTTACTTTTTATTTTATTTTGCGTTTTTGTGGTAAGAAGTGTTGTTAGAAAACAATTTAGAGTCCTGTCTCGCTTTAGATCATCCAAAATAAAAAATAAAAAGCGAAAGCATTGAAGCTGCACAATCTAACCTCAAGTTGGATGTCCAGTTTAGGGACATTCTGCAGTCTGCATATTGCAGTGGAATGCTCAGCGCTGAGTAGGGACGCAGTTTGACCATCAAACTGAATTATTTAAATTTTCTGCCTGTCATCATTTGTATCCAAAAGTGTTCCTTTAGACAGATTGTTCTTTCAAAATCAAAAGATATTCAGCTTTTGTCAATATAATATAAATACAAAGCTTCCTTGCATAGGAGGATATGCTCTGTTTGTCAGATCGGAACTTACCTATCACAGGAGCTCTTTGTGGAAAATCGGTAGGATAACAGAAGTTGTTTACCCGGATATAATGATAATGGGTCTTTAGTCATAAGAGTGATTTGCACACATTCTGCGCTCTTTATGTTGGAATTGGTCAGCAGAAACCCATTATAAAGGTGAAAGAACGTTCAAGTAACGAACAACTGCAGATTGTGACTCAATAGTTTTAATCTTAACAATGGCGAAGGATTTATTTTTGCCTTTCAGTTGTGTCACAATGTTAGCCTCTTTTCCATTCCAAAATGAGTGACAAAAAATTCAATGCATGTTATGTCTACAAGAAAGTGAATTTGTTTTGATAATTCTTAACACATTTTGAATAAACGTCTGACATTTAAATGTGCTTCTAAAACAAGTTTTAAATGTCCCCTTTTTGTGCTTCGGCGACACAATTACAAATTTTCAATTTGGAAAAACATTTTCACACTGAAATATGTTTCAACTTGTAATAACTTTGTTTTAGATATTTAACACACTGATAAGAGACGAATTACACTTCTACCTTGGTTTTGTTAAGTGAAAAAGGTATTGATATCATCAATTTTAAGTCTATTTAGCATAAAGTGTATATCTAACAAATAATTCTCGTATGTTGCCCTGTTCGTATCAGAAAAATAAAACGTGATCCTCTCCTGGTGTTTATTAATTGCAAGCATAGGTCTAAAACTTTAACCTTCACTTGAACAAAAAAGTTGTTATCTTGTTTCAGCAACCGAATCAAGCCACTTTCAAGCCACTTTCTTATTTGAAAGATGCAGTTTCCTCATTTGATGTGTGTTGTGTCATCGTTACTCTTCTGGACGAAAATGCCATTTTTGATGCCATTTTAAAGTGGGTTCTGTAGGACAAATGCCTAATGGATATTGTCAGAGGATAGCTAATCATTCAGCTCTGTACGATAGATTGTCCCTCAAGGAATTAAAGAAAAAGTTGGTACAAATACTAATAACTAATCATCTCAATAACCAACAACATTCTCACTGAACAAGTGCAACCACGTCTCAGATTGATAAGGCTTTATTGCATCATGTTCGGCGACAGCCTTTAGAACGTTCTGAGACATGCCAGTACTGACGTTATCGTTGGCTGTCCGTGTGGAACAGCAACGGTACAACAAAAGGACAAAATGGTGGTTTCCCTGGTCCAAAGAATGTAGTTTGCTCCTATTGGTATAGGTTATTCAGATTATTGTAGGCTACAGAAACGCGTCATGTATCCAGGGACAGCATGTCAACAGTACCATATGGCGGAAAATAGGCTATGGTGTTAGTGTGTTTCTATTATGACGTTTAGCTGGATCTCTTCATTGGGGTGACCCGGTGACTAACGTGACAAATAACTTGATATATTGCGTTAACAAGAGCTTAAAAAGTGATCAAAGTACCGTAGTGACCTTTAAAGTAAGGTCAAGGTCATCAAATAAAACTAGTGTCTGCACCATCTCCCAATTTAGGCTGTCACCAATTCTTAGGACTTTGAGTGTAATGGTTCATAAAATGTTGTCTTAACAAGAATACGAACGTACAAACATTGTATTAACAAGAATACGAACGTACAAACATTGTATTAACAAGAACACGAACGTACAAACATTGTATTAACAAGAATACGAACATACAAACATTGTATTAACAAGAATACGAACGTACACACATTGTATTAACAAGAATACGAACGTACACACATTGTATTAACAAGAATACGAACGCACAAACATTGTATTAACAAGAATACGAACGTACACACGGCATCATACCAAAAGATTGAAGGTGTTATTTCCTTATTTCGTATAAAATGAAAATTATTTATAAATATTACAATTTCTTACAAGTAATGACTTTAAAAGTTTTCACCTTTTCTTTCTAGTAGCTTTCTTAAAAATGTATGGACAAGAGAAAGAGAAAAATGTCAATATGCATCTCTGTATTAATTATTGTCACGGTGTAATGAAATCTAAACTCAGACGAGGCCCGTTAATCCGGCAGAAAGATAGACAATATTAAAATCAAGCCAATAAAATTAGGAGAGAGGCAATAAATGTATCAAGTTTATTTGTAAGTTATTTGAAGTCTAAACAAGACGATAACTGGTTACGACAACCCATAAACAACTCAACAGGAGTTAACCGCTAATTAAGGAAATCAACAACCCGTGAATAACACATAGACATCATAGACTAGGTAATTACAGTAGCATCGCTAATATCCAGACCTTGAAACCACAGGACATGCTAAAGGTCGTCTTAATGAGATAGCATCAATCAGACAAATCAACAATGTCGAGGCATAACAGGGAAACGATGGGACGGGACTAAATAGGGATGAATACACAATAAGTACACATTACGGTAGATAATCCCTAATCCCTAATCACTTCTTGAATGAGTAAATAAATAAAACCACTAGACAGTTTTAGTAGGACTTAATATAAATATAGGGATGGTAAGGTAAGCTGTAAGCGTTAAAAGGAAGTGAATACATACTCCAAAAAGGTCCAGAGAAAATAAGGAATATCAACCTCACCAATCCAACTTCCATCGTCCGAGAGGACCGTCCATTCATCGTAGCACTGTCAACAGCCAAACAGTTCTCCACATCACCGAACCCGTTAGCAAGGAGTTGGCCGCATATAAGCACTAAGTGCGGACGTCATTGAAAGCCATCTACATTTGCGTAAACTTCTTCTCGGGCGACACTTTGTGTTTGTGTTTTTTTGTTGAGCTAGAAAAGCCCTATGTCCACAAATATTTTGGCTACAGTACCATTCAATGGCCCAACGTAAAGGGCACAAACTCCACTACAAGTAATTTAAATTTATATAAGATGAGCATTGACATTGAAGTGCTGAATGCAAAAAGACAGGTTAATGGACCATAAAAATGATATTTAGACACATAAGAATAGCCACAGTCGGCGAATTAAGACATGAAGGAGGACTTTCAATATATACAATAATTGGTGACATTTCATAAAAGTACATTAGATTGGAGGCGAGAAAAAGGACGCACGCTCAAACCGCAAAACAATTATATATAAAAGAGTCCAAGTGACATCATACAAAAAGTATAGTTGAAAATACTTTTCCTTCAGTAAACAATTCATCAACTATTAGGATTTGTTGCAGCGTCCGAAGGATATATATTCATATAACGAATTGAAAAGTATTTCAGAATAAAAAAGACGTCTGTCACTTGTGGTAGAAATGATGCCAAACTGTGAGAAAAGAAACACTGTTTATTTTATACGTGTTTTATTGCATCATGTTCATCGACAGCCGAACGTTCTGAGACATGCCTGTACAGTGGTTATCGTTGGCTGTCTGTGTGGAACAGCAACGGTTCTATTTGAGGACAAAATAAAAGTTTCCCTTGTCATTTTTCATGAAAACAAATGCTGGCGAGAACAGGATTCTATGATAATGCTTTAACATGGTGCTAGAACTTACACCAACATCTGTATGTAAAAATATGTAAATCCATAAGAACTGTTCTTTACTTATCATACAAATATTAGATTAATCATTCCATGGAAAAGACAAATTTGCTTCTGAAAAACGACGACCTATCCAGGAATGTAGCTTAGTTGGCACAGCGTCGTGCATCACACAGGAGGTCGGGACTCGATTTCCAGCAGCTTCATACCAAAATACGTCAAAAGATTCGGAGAAGCTTCTTCCTATCTTGACGCTCAGCAACTTAAGGATAGAACATCGCTTGGCTTTTGAGTGCTGTGAGCACAACACATTTTTACGATATTACACTGCCACTTTTGTTATTCACCACTACGCATGCGTCAACTTAGCACCGACCAATTAAGTATCAAGTATCAAAGCACTTGAAATCACCGACCAATGACAAGAAATGTTCAATTTCAAAGTTCTCCCCACACCAATGGTGACAAGGTCAAGAGTTATTCACTGATCCATGATGACTCTTATGCGATGCACGACACCAGTATTTAAAAAAGGCAAATGATGAATACAACGTGAGAAAGATGAACAATAGAATATATATCGAATCTCTGACTAAGAGAAATAACAACCTGCTTAATTAGCGTGTGTCACTTTAAGAGATGCATTTTTACAAATATTTAGTTTTGCTGATAGGTTAAATCTAACATAGCAGGGCTCTGATTTTGTTACCATTTTAACTTGTGTCGATGCATACATTATCCGCAAAATCAGGGTAAAATTCTTCATATATACACTGCTCTCAAATCATTGCCACAAGAACAAAATTTTCATTTGACTTAAACCGAATGGGGTATTCAAATGAACCAAAATGACGAAAGCTACAATTATAAGACATCCGCATTGTTTCAACTGTACCTGACTTATAATAGATAAACAAAATATTCTCGAAAAGACAAACTGGTCTTCTATTTCTTATTTCCCTGTGACATGAACTTGTAGTTCCATCAACATGTTTTGAATATATCTCTATATCATAATCATCCTTATGTATGAACTTTCCACTTAAAAACAAAGTGCTGTTTTGAAAAACACTAATAGTAAAATATTGAATATATTGTGTCCTCCTAAGAATGACGTGAGTCTTGTTAAAAGGAAGATAAGCACAGAGGACGTTACTCTTGTGCATGTTTCTCTCCAGCCAGCAAATGCAATCGCCATTAACAACCATTTTACGAATATGTATGTTTTGAGAAGATGTATACCATTCAGATTCACCTTTCCCTGTTAACTTTGATACTACGCTTATTGTATAAAAACGTTTGAAATACAGTTTCTCTTTGAAAAGCACCAAGCCATCGCTGAAGATGTTTCTCATTAATACTTTTGAGTTCATTTGCCCTACAGTTTGTGTGTGTATGTCTTTGAAAGAAGCCCAGAACAGGGTCTTTGTGCCTTTATCATAAGCGATATCCTGCACCTTTCCAGCAATCTTTATCCCCGTTTTCCTGGTTGTGTTTGATGTTAAAGATCCCATCAGGACATTCCGTTTTGAATTTCCCAAACCTTTTCTTGATACTATAAAGAACTGTGCAGTCTTCTCCAAGCTTTCTCGACTAACCACTTCGGAAGGAAATTTCATTTTCTGCGTAGCCATATATTCATAAACCGATTTTACCTCAGTTCCGTTGTACAGTTCTTCCGAATCAACACCTAAATACATACATCCTGAAGTTGCACTGCATCCAACTTCACATTGTATGATGGCTCCGTGAATCCTCATATAGACCTGAGTTGTCAGCATCTCCCCGTCGTGTCCAGAAACTGAAGTTCCAAACATCATAAAGAAGAAAAAGAGCAAATATTCCATAATGCCTTGTATTTCTTGTATATGGCTCCGAACCCAACACCTCGTCAACACTATCAGACAGAACCTCAACCGCACAACTGTACTGTTTTGCCACATATACCTATGTCTTGCTTGCGTAGATTATAAAAAGTCTTGTCTTAGCGACATTGAAAAAAAAAACATGGGCAACTATACCTATTACAAAAGAGAAGGCCATTAGATACCGTTATTTTCTGTATGGCCCACTGAAATTGACACTTTAAGATTTAAAGGAACAATCATTCTCGTAATTTCTCTATTTTACTGGTAATTTTAAGATATATCAAATCTTGATATTGAACCTAAAGAAATATAAGTTTGAAGAATGTATGATATTCATTTTAGTATTTTATTAATTGATTTATTTTATATATTCTCACAACTTTGTAACTAATCAACTTTTTAAATTAAAATGTGTCATACAAATTAAGATATATGCAATCCTGTGTAATCATGTTTAACAACCGGGAAATTATCTGTGAAAAATTTGAGATTTGGGGGAAAAGTGATGAATTTGAAAGAAAACTGTTAACAAGACCTGTCCGGCTCGTAACTTCTAAACTTTTTATCTAATTGTTGATCAAATTTGTGTTTGAACATAGATATTTGCATGAAGGTCTACACAAGATTAACAATGTTAAAAATGTATTTGTAAAGTTTTGTGTTTTTGACAAAAAATGGAGTCTCTGCTAAAAACCTGTTTAAAGTCCTGTCCGGCTCCCAACTTCTGAACTAATCATCAAATTTTGATCAGATCTTTACCTTTGATTTTATTTTGCGTTTTAGTGGTAAGAAGTGTTGTCTTGTCAGAAAAGAGTTTAGAGTCTTGTCTCGCTTTAGATCACCCAAAAGGAGTTTGACCGTCAAACTGAATTATTTGAATTTCCTGCCTGCCATCATTTTTATCTAAAAATATTCCTTTAGACAGATCGTTCTTTCAAAATCAAAAGATATCCAACTTTCGTCAATATAGAGTTACTTTGACTCAATTACAAAGCTTTCTTGCATAGCAGGATGTGCTATGTTTGTCAGATCGTAACTTACCTATAAAGTTCACAGGAGCTCTTTGTGGAAAATCGGTGACAGTAGGATCTCAGAAGTTGTTTACCCGGATATAATGATAATGGGGTTACCTCTTGAGTGATCTGCACACATTCTGGGCTCTTTATGTTGGAATTGGTCTGCAGAAACCAATTGTAAAGGTGAAAGAAGGTCATCTGATGAACGTTCAAGTAGCGGGCAACCGCAGATTGCGACTCAATAGTTTCAATGGCGAAGGATTTATTCTTGTCTGTCAGTTGGGACACAATGATAGCCTCTTTTCCATTCCAAAAATTCCAATTTTATGCATTTTATGTCTACAAGAAAGTGAATTTGTTTTGATAATTCTTTACGCATTTTGAATAAACGTCTGACATCTAAATGTGCTTATTAAAACATATGAACAAGTTTTAAACGTCCCCTATTTGTGCTACGGCGACACAATTACACAGCGATGCGTTTTTTGGTAAGAAAAACAAAATATTCTCCTACTGGAAAGATGAGTCTTTTGCTCGCCTATTGTACAAATGTACGATAACGTGATAGGTTTAAATTTAAAAATAATAGAAGGTTTGGTAAGCATGATGTTTTCTGGACATTAAATGAGCACAATTACACTTTCGGCAAGGTTGTACTAAAGTTGCCAGTGTGATATTTTGCCTTATAAAGTGGAATATGGAATATGTATAAGAAATAGTGTAGCAAGAAGTACAGTTTTGCCCTGAACTATTAAAGTTAAAGCACGAGGCAGAATTGGTTGACAGCTTTCACTGGGAGATACCACAGACAATGTCCGTGACCGTGACCTGTTTTCAAGGTCATATCAGCATTTTGATTTAATTCCAATGAATGCTTTTTCCAATTCATCCAATTTCTTAATTGGCGTCAACCCCCATTGATTGATTCTGCAGACACCTCTCAGTTATCGTGACCCTGATGTCAACATTATATTTCAATAACCGTTCAGATAAAGCAACAAACTACATAGGTGTTAATTCATATACTTACACTACTTTCTAAAATTTATTTTTTCCCCTACATCTCAAGCAACTTGTATTCTATTAACATTTTCACAAAATTCCTTTATCGTAATCTCTCTTTCCCAAAATTGTTAAAACAGTAAAAAAAAGTAATTTTATCTCACTTCATCTAATGTTAACGACAAGGACATTGCCATATTAGTTGCAATGACTAGTTGACCTTGTGTTTGTTTGAAAGATAAATTATATCTTATTTTTGTATAAAAATTCCCTTTAACTCTGATTGTTTCATTGACGTATTTTTAGTAGGTAATCCCCTGGCTGCTAATAGTTTTAGTATAACCGGTGAGTGGTAAAAATTGTATCGAAAGAAAATTTTCTACATTTTACCCTAAAAGATTATCACTGTTTTTAACTATTGCTCTATGAGCGTGATCTTCATGGACACAGTAGCAGCCCACACTTCGTGTGGAATGTAAACAAAGAGACTGTTTTTAGAGACTTTTTGCTATCACTTGACTCTACATCCATTATTGAAAAATGTATTGATTTTATATATGCAGGGTCTACTGATTCTGCTGTGGACATTCTAACAACCTTATTATGTAATGCTGCTGATTGTGTGAAGAAAAAACTTTGTTCTTCTATTATTAATCAACCATGGTTTGACAGAATATGCAGATATTATAGGAGTGAAAGGTTACGCCTTCTGAAGGTCTTTAGATATTGTAAATCTTCTGTTAACTTACACATGTATTTGAATGCAAGGAATAATTATAAATCTGTAATTAGAGAGAAAAACCTTTATTCCAGCAGGATTTACGCAAGGCTATTATTGACAAAATTGATAATAGTAAATTATTTTGGGCTTCTTTAAGACGTATTTCTAACAAGGGTCAAGTGTCTAAGCCTAATGTTAGTATCAAACAGTGGTATAGTTACTTTATGGGAATGTTCAGCTCATGCAGGGATTCTGATGTAAGCCTAGATTTGAGAGATGTTGGGTCTTGTGATTTAATGTCCAGGTCTATCCTTGATTCTCCTATCCAACAGGAAGAGGTGATCGATGCTATAAATGGTCTTAAAATTGGTAAGTCGGCTGGTAATGATGGGCTTTTATCAGAGATGTTTAAAACCGGACAGGACATTTTAGCTTCAATTATGACTTTACTGTTTAACGATATATTTGACTCTCTTTTCCGTCTCAGTTGTCTCAGGGTGTTATTGTTCCTATTCATAAAAAAGGTGATTTAAACTCTCCATCAAATTATCGTGGTATAACTGTTCTGGGTATCTTTAGCAAGATTTATATATCAATTATGAATACGAGATTGCGATTCTGGTGTGACTCTTTTAATAAGATAGTAGAGTCTCAAGCAGGATTTCTTTCAGGTTATTCAACCACGGATAATATGTTCACTTTAAATGCTTTTATTCAACGGTATTTATGTAAGAAAAGAGGAAAGGTTTACATTCTTTTTGTGGATTTTGCCAAAGCATTCGACAGTATTGATAGATCCCGTCTCTGGTTGATTTTGAGGGAAAATGGAATCTCACCCAAAATGTTCAACTGTATTCGTTCTATTTATAACCGGGTCTCTTCTTGTGTGAAATTTGATAACAAATTTTCTGAAAGCTTTGAGTGTAAAATCGGTGTCCGCCAGGGTTGCATTTAAGTCCTCTCTTGTTTAATTTATTCATCAATGAGTTGGCTAAGGAAGTGGAAGCAGGTTGTTTCCCTGGTGTCCAGTTCCATCCTGAACTTGTACAACTTTTCTTCCTCGATCTAGAACTCAGATCCAACACCCGGTTACCAATGTGACAAAGAACTTGAGATATTGCGTTCACAAGAGCTTTAAAAGTGATCAAAGTACCGTAGTGACCTTGAAAGTAAGGTCAAGGTCATCAAAAACGACTTGTGTCTGCACCAATGTAGGCTTTCACCAAATTTTAGGACCTTGAGTGTAACGTGTTAACAAGACTACGAACGTACGCAAGGTTGTTAAGGTGTTATTTCCTTGTTTCGTATAAAATATGAAGTATATATTAATATCCCGAATACTTAAAAGTAATGACTTTCAAAGTTTTCGCCTTTTTTTCTTTCTTAGCTTTCTTAAAAATGTTTGGATAAGAGAAAAATGTCAATATGCATCTCATTGTATTAATCAAATTAAGTATCTGCGTCCAAATGACATTATACAAAAAGCTAAAGTTGAAAATAATATTCCTTTAGTAAACAATTTATGAATTATAAGAATTTGTCACAGCGTGCGAAGAATATATCCGTATAACGAATTGAAAAGGATTTCAGAGCAAAAAAGACGTCTACCACTTGTCGTAGAAATGATGGAAAACTGTGCAAAAAAGAAACGCTGTAAATTTTATATATGCTTTATTGCATGTTAGGCGACATGTTAAAGACAAATTTGCTTCTGAAGCACGACGACCTATCCAGGGATGTAGCTTAGTTGGCACAGCGTCGTGCATCACACAGGATCGATTTCTAGCAGCATCAGACCAAAATACGTCAACAGATTCGGAGATGCTGCTTCCTAGCTTGACGCTCAGCAACAAGGATAGAACATCGCTTGGCCTTTGGGTGCAGTGAGCACAACACATATTTCCGAAATTACACTGTTACTAGAACAATAAAGAGGTATTATTGCCACTATTGTTATTCACCACTAGGCATGCGTCAACTAAGCACCGAACATAAGTATTAAGTATCAAAGGACTTAAAATCACAGACCAATGACAAGAAATGTTCAATTTTTAAGTTTTTTTAAGTTCTCCCCACACCAATGGTGACAAGGTCAAGAGTTATTCACTGATCCATGATGACTCACCTCATGCGATGCATGACATCAGTATCAAAAAAAGGCAAATGATGAATACAACGTGATTAAGATGAACAATAAAATATATATCGAATCTCTGAGTACGAGAAATGACAACCTGCTAAATCAGCGTATTTGAATTTGAAACAGACTCTGTGTCACTTTAAGAAATGCATTTTTACAAATATTTAGTTTTGCTGATAGGTAAAATCTAACATAGCAGGACTCTGATTTTGTTACCATTTTAACTAGTGTCGATGCATACATTATCCGCAAAATCAGGGTAAAATTCTTCATATATCCACTGCTCTCAAATCATTGCCACAAGAACAAAATTTTCATTTGACTTAAACCGAACGGGGTATTCAAATGAACCAAAATGACGAAAGCTACAATTATAAGACATCTGCATTGTTTCAACTGTGCCTGACTTGTTGATGTTGATGAATAAAATATTCTCGAATATATTATTATAAATATTCAGCTGGGAAATTTTATGTGTTCTTCGTAACGGCCTTAGCGAAATGACGTGGTAAGGAATAACGCTCGCCAAAGACATAATATTAGGGAAGGGTAGGGTAGTTTGAACTTCATTATTGAGGGCTATAATGCCTGCAGAGTTCTGAAAATTGTTACAAACGTCAGGGGAAAGATTTCTGTGAGCGTGAACTATTTGTCCGGCATGCATTACAATTTGCCTTGCAAGAATGAGACTATGACTTTAAATCATGGCCATGAAAACAAAATCCTCATTTGACTTAATAGGAAAGGGGTAATCAAATGAGCCGAAATGAAGAAAGCTACAATGATTGGATATCTGCATTGCTTCAACTGTGCCTGACTTTAAATAGGAGATGAACAAAATATTCTCAAAAAGATAAACTGGTCTACGATATCTTATTATTTCCTTGTGACATGAACTTGTAGTTCCATCAACATGTTTTGAATATATCTCTATATCATAATCATCCTTATGTATGAACTTGTATGTATGAAAACAAAGTGCTGTTTTGAAAAACACTAATAGTAAAATATCTAATATATTGTGTCCTCCCAAGAATGACGTGAGTCTTGTTAAAAGGAAGATAAGCACAGAGGACTTCGCTCTTGATTCCCCTGCACTCTACCCAGCAGATCAAATCGCCATTGATAGCTATATAACGAATACGTTTGTTTTGAGAAGATGTATACCATTCAATTTCGCCTTTCCCTTTAAACTTTGATACTACTCTTATTTCATAATAACGTTTGAAATACAGTTTGTCTTTGAAAAGCACCAAGCTATCGCTGAAGATGTTTCTCAAAAATACTTTTGAGTTCAGTTGCCCTACAGTTTGTGTGTGTATGTCTTTAAAAGAAGCCCAGAACAGGGTCTTTGTGCTTTTGTCATAAGCAATATCGTACACCTTTCCAGCAATCTTTATCCCCGTTTTCCTGGATTTGTTTGATGTTAAAGATCCCATCAGGACATTCCGTTTTGAATTCCCCAACCCTTTTCCTGATACTATAACGAACTGTGCAGTCTTCTTCCAGCTTTCTCGACTAACCATTTTGGAAGGAAATTTCATTTTCTGCGTAGCCATATATTCATAAACCGATTTTACCTCAGTTCCGATGTATAGTTCTTCCGAAGAGACACCTTTATACATACATCCTGAAGTTGCACTGCATCCAACTTCACATTGTATGATGGCTCCGTGAATTCTCATATAGACCTGAGTTGTCAGTGTCTCCCCGTCGTGTCCAGGAACTGAAGTTCCAAACATCATAAAGAAGAAAAAGAGCAGATATTCCATAATGCCTTGTATTCTTGTATATGGCTCCGAACCCAACACCTCGTTCAACGATATCAGACAGAACCTCAATGGCACAACTGTACTGTTTTGCCACGTATACCTATGTCTTGCTTCCGTCTTGTCTTAGCAATATTTGATGAAAGATCATGGGCATTTATACCTATTAAAAAAAGAGAAGGCCATTAGATATCGCTATTTTCTTTATGGCCCACTGAAATTGACACTTTAAGATTGAAAGGAACAATCATTCTTGTAATTTCTCTATTTTACTGGTAATTTTAAGAAATATATTAAATCTTGATATTGAACCTAAAGAAATATACGTTTGAAGAATGCATGATATTCCTTTTAGTATTTTTTAAAATTGATTTATTTTTCATCTACTTTTTTCTAATGTCATCAGTTAGTCCAATTTGCACGATTTTTATTGTAATAAAGAAAAACCTCAGTTGTTCAAATCGATAGTCATAACCTTTATAATATGTATGAGGTATGAGAAACCGAATACAGGAAATTAAAAACTAGGCTAAGGTAAGGTGAGGTGAGTTGGTGTTTAACGCCATGTTCTTTCAAGATTATTTCACTTATAACGCGGCTGCTAGTATTATTGCAGGGAGAATCCCGCAAAACCATTGCGGTGAAACCTGCGAGCATCGACTGGAAATAGCTTACCTTGGGTGGTACTGCGGTGAATTTCAGTGTAGCATTGCACTCAAACCTTACTGCGTGTAGAACAGTTCTCTACTGCAGACAAAGTTGCCGGGCCCCAGGCTGGATTCGAACCACGGAACTAGGCTCTAGGCTAAGGCCGCTTCAACACCCGAAAGTAAATTTTGACAACAATGTTGCGAGGGGGGGGGGGCTAATTGGGGTTATTATGATGGACACCGTCAGTCTCAACTTTTTAAATTAAAATTTGTCATGGAAATTAAGATCCGTGTAAATATATTTGCATGGAGGTGTGCACAATATTAACAATGTTGAAAATGTATGTTGTAAAATTTAAAGTAATGTCCGGCTCCTATCTTCTGAACTAATCATCAAGTTTTTACTTTTTATTTCATTTTGCGTTTTTTGATAAGAAGTATTGTCTTGTTAGAAAACAGTTTAGAGTCCTGTCTCGCTTTAGATCACCCAAAATTAAAAATAAGCAGCGACAGTTTTGAAGCTGCAAAATCTAACCTCAAGTTGGATGTCCAGTTTAGGGACATTCTGCACTCTGGAGTTCACAATTGTTCTTCTCAGCATATTGCAGTGGAATGCTCAGCGCTGAGTAGCGCATGGGAAGCAGTTTGACCATCAAACTGAATTATTTGAATTTTCTGCCTGTCATCATTTGTATCCAAAAATATTCCATTAGACGGATCGTTCTTTCAAAATAAAAAATTATTCAGCTTTCGTCAATATAGAGTTACTTTGACCCAAATACAAAACTTCCTTGCATAGGAGGATGTGCTCTGTTTGTCAGATCGGAACTTACCTATAAAGTTCACAGGACCTCTTTGTGGAAAATCGGTTGGTTGTGACTTTAGGATAATAGAAGTTGTTTACCCGGATATAATGATAATACAGTTTGTCTTTGAAAAGCACCAAGCCATCGCTGAAGATGTTTCTCATTAATACTTTTGAGTTTATTTGCCCCACAGTTTGTGTGTGTATGTTTTCAACAGTAGCCCAAAACAGGGTCTTTGTGCCTTTATCATAAGCGATATCCTGCACCTTTCCAGCAATCTTTATCCCCGTTTTCCTGGTTTTGTTTGATGTTAAAGATCCCATCAGGACATTCCGTTTTGAATTCCCCAACCCTTTTCCTGATACTACAACGAACTGTGCAGTCTTATCCCAGCTTTCTCGACTAACCATTTCGGAAGGAAATGTCATTTTCTGCGTAGCCATATATTCATAAACCGATTTTACCTCAGTTCCGTTGTACCGTTCTTCTGAAGAGACACCTATATACATACCTCTTGAGTCGTGATTTGCACACATTCTGGGCTCTTTATGTTGGAATTGGTCTGCAGAAACCCATTATAAAGGTGAAAGAGGGTCATCTGATGAACGTTCAAGTAACGAACAACCGCAGATTGCGACTCAATAGTTTCAATCTTAATAATGGCGAAGGATTTATTTTTGCCTGTCAGTTGGGACACAATGATAGCCTCTTTTCCATCCCATAAATTCGAATTTTATGCATTTTATGTCTACAAGAAAGTGAATTTGTTTTGATAATTCTTAACGCATTTTGAATAACCGTCTGACATCTAAATGTGCTTATTAAAACATATGAACAAGTTTTAAACGTCCCCTATTTGTGCTACGGTGACACAATTACACAGCGATGCGTTTTTTGGTAAGAAAAACAAAATATTCTCCTACTGGAAAGATGAGTCTTTTACTCGCCTTTTGTACAAATGTACGATAACGTGATAGGTTTAAATTGTAAAAAAATAAAAAGGTTTGGTAAGCACGATGTTTTCTGGACGTTAAATGAGCACAATTACACTTTCGGCAAGGTTGTACTAAAGTTCCCCGTGTGATATTTTGCCTTATAAAGTGGAATATTGAATATACATACGAAATAGAATAGCAAGAAGTACAGTTTTGCCCTGAACTATTAAAATTAAAGCAGGAGGCAGAATTTAGTGACAGCTTTCACTGGGAGATACTGCAGACAATGTCCGTGACCGTGACCTGTTATCCAGGTCATATCAGCATTTTGATTTGATTCCAATCAATACTTTTTCCAATTCATCCAATTTCTAACTTGGCGTCAACCCCCATTGATTAATTCGGAAAGACTACAGAATACCGGATACCTTCCGCCATCTTTGTAAGCACGCGAGTTGATTTTAGAATTGCGCAAATTATGTGCGCAACCTACTTTCCTAGCAACGGTCTTACTTAGCCCTAAGATATTTGTAGACGATCTTTTTTAACCCTTGGATCCCTGTCGACGATCTTTTAGGGTTAGGGTTAGCGTAACTTTGGTAGTTAACGTCTAAGGATTATGATTTGTAGCCACTAGCTTACCTTACATAACGAAATCATCCGCACTGTCGTTAGCGTCAGTGAGTTGCATGGCATTGAGGGGGGCGTCTCACATAAGGTTTCACGATTTCACTGTCTCTGTTTTGTGGATTGTATATCCTTACAATAAGCTCCAAGAAAGCTATAAACTTGTCCTCGCGATCACTCAAGTATTTTCTCCTCACATAAAATTCCTCAAAATATGATAAGTACAAGATTTTTGTTGTACCCGACCTAGGTAGAGATCTCTTCAAAGCACCCCAGGAAGATTCAATAGTGTTAGTGTGAGCACTTGTCTCGGGATCCTTGAAATTTATAGAATGGTTGACTTTCAAATGGTCAAAATCTTCTCTACTGAGGCAGTCATATGCTTTCCAACAATCACTGATAATTGTGGTGCCAGGTTTGATATGTTGCTTGATTATCGGAATCAAAGTATCCGAGTCACGCTTGTCAGCACATGCAAAAAAACATTCTTTTGATTCCCGATCGATTCCCCCGAACACCCACTGACCCTCAACCCTTTTCCCTTTATTATACTTTCTTTTCCCAAACTTTGATTCGTCAATTTCCACAATTCTACCCGGCCCTCCTATCTTTGAACTGTCAGAATCCACAACACACACACAAACTTCCCGACAAAAATGGTACCAATCGACAGAAGTGTTACATGAAGAAATGTCAAGTTCCCGTCGCACAAAATCTTGGGATAGCCTCCACACCCAACAGTACGTTAGTAACAATATTTTTCCACAGTCCAGTTTACTATTTTCAAACCATGAATTGTGTCGAATAGAAATTTTCTTACTGCAAGATTTCTTGTTACATTTCCAGCAGTACTGATCCTTCCTGTATCTTTTGTCCTTGCATAAATAATATTTGCCGGCACAACATTTCCCACAGATTTTTCCTTCCCAGTTTCCTAAAAGTCCTTTGTTTCTTAAAAATCGAAAAAATTCTTCTTTATCTTCGGACAATTTAAAAATGTCCCCCAGTCTCATATCTCGAACGCTGGTAAATACTAGAACTACGATTTCATAGTGGACTTCCAAATATAGCTGTTACTAGGGTATGACATAAGCTAATATTGACCAATCACAGAGGACTTACCTGCCAGAATGTTCCCACGCTCATTCATTTTTATTCCCAGAATTCCGCAGCTTCGCTTTTTTCAAAGACGTATATTATATTCATTTGCAATAACTTACCTTTCGCTTTAAAAAATGTTGGTTAGTTATACTAACCGGAAGTCGACCTAAACAATCCGAATTTTTTGTCTATTTTTTATTTTGACGTTTCCTTTATTTTTCGAATTTTATTGCTCGTGCTTCCCTATAATAGGAAAAGCACGCGACACTAAACAATATGGCTGGTAGGTATCCGGTATTCTGTAGGTGTACCATTAATTCTGCAGACACCACTCTGTTATCGTGACCCTGATGTCAACATTACATTTCAATAACCGTTCAGAGAAAGCAACAAACTACATAGGGGTTAATTCAGATACTTTCTGAAATTTATTTTTGTCCCTACATCTCAAACAACTTGTATTCTATTAACATTTCCACAAAATTCTTTTCTCGCAATCATGCCTCTCCAAAAATTGTTAAAACAGTTAAATAAAGTAATTTTATCTCACTTCATTTAATGTTAACGGCAAGGACATTGCCATATTAGTTGCAATAAATAACTGATCTTGTGTTTGTTTGAGAGATAAATTCTGTCCCTTTTTTGTGTAGAAATTCTCTTTAACTCTGATTGTTTGATTG
Organism: Phorcus lineatus; assembly: GCA_921293015.1. NCBI lineage: Eukaryota > Metazoa > Mollusca > Gastropoda > Trochida > Trochidae > Phorcus > Phorcus lineatus. Next base: position 26,086,525 of record OV121098.1, on the reverse strand, counting down.
ACGTATTTTTAGTAAGTAATTCCCTGGCTGCTAATAGTTTTACTATAACCAGTGAGTGGTAAAAACACTATCGAAAGAAAATTTTCTACATTTTACCCTAAAAGATTATCATTGTTTTTTAACTATTGCTAAATTTTCCTGACATTTTTACTTTGATACTTCAACATATACGTGATCGGACACTTCGTACCTGAAAGACTTCAGCCACTCTACTTGATACTTCAACATATACGTGATCGGACACTTCGTACCTGAAAGACTTCAGCCACTCTACTTGATACTTCAACATATACGTGAGCGGACACTTCGTACCTGAAAGACTTCAGCCACTCTACTTGATACTTCAACATATACGTGAGCGGACACTTCGTACCTGAAAGACTTTAGCCACTCTACTTGATACTTCAACTTATAGGTGAGCGGACACTTCGTACCTGAAAGACTTTAGCCACTCTACTTGGTATACGCCTCACACGCCTCCTGAATAGTTCATTTGTGACTTTCTGCAACTTCTACTGTAAGGTCTTCTTCAAATCCCCCTGACCCATTGAGAAGGATTTCTTCGAACGATTGTCTCAGGCATGCTCAATGGGATTTAGATCAGGGGACATTGCAATTCATGGCAATTTTTTCAACAACACAAGTCTCGAGATATTGGATAACCGATTGTGAACGATCGAGTAGAGCATTACAAATTATAAATTTACCATGTGGCCAGTCTATGGTTAACAAAGTAGTCTATATCGACTGGAACCAGCAGTTCTGTGATATGTGTTTAACCATAATCCCTCAAACGTATAACTAGATAAAAAAAATTAAAATTCGCAGATATACCATTTGATATCTAGTTAGTAATTTGAATTGCTTCGTAAAGAATTGTGAAACATTAACAATTGTCTTGTATTTATCTAGGAAAAAATCTTAAAAACTGCCTTACTCAGATGTACTAATATATATATTTTGGTTTTAATGGCACACACAGTAAGTCGTGGGTTCAAATATCTCAAACTTTCTAAATGATGTTATTTCAACATGTAGTTGTTGTTTCTGAAAGTCTTAATCTCAATGCTATCAGTGAGCAAAGGGACAATAAACTGCAAAAAAAGTCGAGATTTATGATCGAAAAACCGGACACTGGTGCGCGCCAATGAGTCAAACGTATTTTGAAAACTTCTATATAGCAGACTAAACAAGGAATAAAGATTCATATTGATGAGTAGGTCATGTAACTAAAATAACAGGGAATTTGGACTTTTTAACTTACAATAAAAAAAACCTAGAAAATGTCATAATTTTGCCATTTAATCAATAAAAATACAAATTTCAATTGCCGATTTTGATAAATCAGGTCATATGATATTAAAGCCTTAATAAAGCTTAATTAAAATCTATGAAACAAACTCTATGTTACTTTAAGTTTAAAGTGAAGTGTCAAGGCTTCAGATAGATCCGTTCATTTAGACATTTAGATATATCAAATGGCTGTTTAAATCTTAGACTTATGACTAACTTCACTTTGCAGAAAGGAAGAACTGATATGGTTTATATAAGATAATGATATTGTGTTAATCATCATACATGATTACAGACTAGAATGAAAAAATCCTTCAATTTTAAGCAAAGAAAAATTTGGTCATACATCTATAGCATATATGTAATGGGTACTAATCAATCAATGTTAAACACATATATCATAGTTATTTACTTGTTAAAGCTTTTTCGAACATTTCTTAAACGGCAAAAATAACATAAAGTGAAATATATACATACAGAGTAATATATACATACAGAACAACAAATACATACAGGGCTACATATACATACATTACAAGATAACCATACATTACAAGATAACCATACATTTCAATATATACATACAGGAGAACATATAAATACAGGGCAACATATGCATACACGACAACACATGCATACAGAACAATTTATACATACAGGACAACATATACATATAGGACAACACATGCATACAGGACAGCATATACATACAGAAAAACTTATACATACAAACCAACATACACAAACCGAACAGCATATACATACAGGACAACACATGCACACAGGACAATATAAACATAAAGGACAACATACACTAACCGGACAGCATATACATATAGGACAACACATACATACAGGACAATATATACATACTGGACAACTTATACAGGAAAATGTGTACATACAGGACAGTATATACATACGTGGCAACATATACATTCTGGACCAAATTTACATACATTAGATGAGACAGACATTGGTGAGTTATATTAAGTATAAAGCTCTGCTGCTCATTTTCAAAAGTATTCAAGGTCTAGCTCCTCAGTACCTGAGTGATCTGTTCAAGCCCTACATTCAACTACGTTCCCTCCGATCATGCTATCAGTGTCTGTTGTCAACTCCTAAGACAAGGACCATAACATATGGTCTCCCGACACATCTTAGAACAGAACTAAATCTTTCTGTGTTCAAATAGAACCTGAAAACTTTTCTTTTCCCGGAAGCTTTCTCAACAACAAAAGTACCATCATAGAGCTTAAGCGCCTTTGTGTGTATCACAGATATTGGTTCTAGCTAAGTATTTATGATGATGATGATGATGATATAATGCAGTCAGTAGAAAGTTGTGTGAACTTCTTCAACTCCGTACTCGCCAAGCAAAATGAACATTTACTTACTTTGATATCTACATTTTCCTTTTGAATTTCATTTCAATACTTTTAGATTTTCAACGTTGTTTTGTACCACTGACTTTGGGGAAATCATATTGTCGAGAGTGTATCTCCTACACTATAAATGCTTGCTTCGACAAATCTATGTTTGAATTAAATCATTTTGAGTTTTCAAAGGAAAATTATCTTAAGGAGTGAATCTGTAAGGAAGATCCGATGCATATCACCCAACTTTCAAACAGAAATAATAATATAGTATAAAAGACCTTAATGTTACAGTAAATTAAATAAAACCACATTTCGCTTTGAACACATAAAATGAATAATAAATCAGCCTTTCAATGTATACCATGATAACGTTAAAATGCATGCATTCACCTGTATAAAGATAAAAGTTACACTACGTTAAACATATCTATGTTTTATTAGTAATGGTATTCAAAACTATTTTAATATACAGAAGATGTTCCAAGTCAGAGGCTGTAAAACAGAGCCCCAAGAAACTGAATCCCAAAAAAAATTCAACTGGAATGTTAAACCCATTAAAATATATGAAGGTTTTTAACATTCTATTAACTGTTATAAAGGACTATCTTCTTTTTCAAAGAAAATGTTTCATACACAACCGAACATACAGCTGCATACCGAAAGTTACCACAGACTCGTAGTGCAAATATCATATGATTTGAGTTTAGTTTAGACGTGAATAAAATAAGTTCAGCTAAACTGACAAACGATCACCCATTGTCTATGTGTGGAATAGCCTTTTGTGAACTTATTAAGGAATGGTCTGGTCGCTCGTGCAAAATTTCGAATTTTGGCATGTTGAAATTGACAGAAGGGGTCTATTTTTCATAATTTCGATTTCGTTAAATTTCGACTCTGAGAATAAAATCAGCACAATCACAGTGACTAATGGCAAAGGAACAAATAGGACTTATTTTCAAAGGAGCTGATAACTTATAAAGGATTTTGTAAATAAAAAAAATAATTAGTGTTTTCGAAATTTTGACCCCTGGTCACTTTAATGACCTGCCAAAACTGCTACGGCTAATTGTTGGGTATGATAAACATTTTCTCTAAAGAAGAATGGATCGGCATATCTGTATTGAAAATTCAAAATTATACGTTTCTTTTTCGCAAATGCTAGGATACCTCGAAGACACCCCAAATAACATGATATTTGCACTATTTTTCCGTGGTATGTGAACAAACTTTTGGTATTCAACTGTATATCTTCAGACCGCAAAATTTTTAATTTTATTTCATATTCATATTTATTTCATAAAGAAACATTGGGTAAAAGTTTAAAAATTCAGATTTTCATAACTTTTTAGTTCAGCAACTGTACTCAGGTAAACAAGTTAACTTACTTATTTTCTACTATATTGAACAATTTTGTGCATCCAAATCCCAATGGAATCCAAACGGTGCACATACAAACATTCTGTGAATCAAATTGCATAAAATTAAAAAATTGTTTGGTTGAAATGTTTTTTTAAAACGCAAGTTATAGATTGGTAACCCATATCGTCTAATTTGACCAAATTTGTCTAAAATGCATTCAAACGATATTTTCCTCATTAGCTTAATTACATGTATTCTTATATAAGACTTAATTAAGCATCAAATAAATTTGAAATCTGACCCTGAACAATATAGCTTTCTATTTGTGGAAATTGCAATTCATGAATTTGTGTTTCAATTATTTCGTAAGAAGAAATTATTTTTCGAAGAATTGGTGACTAAATTAAAACTTTTGAAAATGATATAAAGTATGAATATATAAAGTGCTAAAGTGATAATTTAACAAGAAATCTATTGAAGTAAAATTAACTTTTGTTCAGCAGCTGTTATTGACCAGGACGTTATCTATGTAAAGGGATATTTCTGAAAAACTTTTTAAATTTTTCGATTTAAAAAAGGAAACTGCTCAATAAAAGATTTAGAAATTCACTCATCGTCTCAGTGTATTAATATAAGAACCTCTAACATATGTATATTTCAAAGTATGAAGTTCGGGGATATATTTCCTTAAGTGTACATTGTTGAAAACTACGGTAACTGACTGGGCAAGACAGGAAGAGTAGAAGCCTGTTCATCGTTTCAGCATAACTCATCGTTAGAAACTAAGACATATTACTCCTATTAAAAAGAAACATAAAACTGTCGAACTTTTAAGTAAGAGCATTTTTTACTCTTACAGTTCATTAACTATTGAAAGATGGATAAGTCTGTTAGTTCAGTTTAGTTGCCTTGCTAAAGTGATCGTATGACTTTGAAACGCCAGCAAGTACAGCCTGTTTTGTTCAGAAATACACTATATAGTCTATGAGATACTCACGAAATGAAACTAATGCTTTTGAGCAGATCGAACTTGGATTTTTCGAACTCTGTCTCAGTCTGATTCTCTGCTGTTCAGTTTCTGTATAACTTCTTTCCATGACACCTACATCAGTGGGTTCTTGTGCGGCATTTTATAGTCAGAATTGCAGGAAGTTTCTCGCAGATGTGACAAAAACCAAAGTAACAAAAAATGGAAAGAAAACCATGATTTTGAGATGATATGTTTATAGAAGACATCCAGAATCTGTAACAAACACTTTCCTTTGCCAACGGTATACTACTTAACCAACCGTAAAAGGAATCAACGCGACTAATGGCTGTAATATTGCCAAAGCGGCGTTAAACAACAACTCACTCACTCACTAAACGAATCATAGGTTTTCAAGGTAAGAGAACTAAAAACTTCAAAAAAGCACCAGTTCTTTCAAACGCTTTGAGAATCCTTTCTTTACGTACCCTTTGAAAATTACGCAAAGAAAAAATAAGACATTTTAAAATAGATATTAAAAGCTATTTGATATAATATTAATGCAATAATATTAAGTAATCTTTAATCTTCATCATCGGTTAAACTTTGTCCAAAAAACCTAAAATTAAGAAGAAAACATTTACATATGTACATGAAATATGCATGTTTTAACTTCCAATGTTTGTAGACGTTTTTGAATTATAGGCAGCTGAGCCAACTGAATAAAACTGATAAATCAGTTTCTTATGCCAGTAACATTTTTCTTGATATCTGATTGGTAAAGAACCTGTCCTATGTCCTTGAATAACGACATATCATTGGCTAAAAAAATAACAGGTGAACTAAGCCACGAATGCCAAGCTAATCCAGCCGTGCATGGCATTCGGCCCGAAAGAGATCAGGGTATTCGATAGGAGCTGAGCGGATGCAAATACACTAGGTTATCAGGCTTGGTTTTGAACCGATTATTAATTTCTAAGAATTAATTTGTGTATAATATTTTAATTCTTAAACACCATGTTATTACGCTTTTAAAACGTACAGATGGTGCATGTATATTTTTCGCCCATAGAAAGCTGAAATCATGTTGAATTTAGCATTGTAAAGTTAGTGGCCACTCAAATCATTATTCTGCCTTGTCCCAATTTTCATAATGAAGAAATTATTATCAATAAAATGTTATTTTACTTACTAACCTTATGTTGAATTGACACATAAAATTGATATCCTTAAAAAAAACTAGGAAAAGTTTTGAAACCTTATAATAATATAACAATGATCAACAAGATACGAGAAAATACGGTTAATCTGTCCTGAGTGGATTATTGTTATAAATTCCGAGCTTCAGCGACGAATTTATCACAATAATTCATGAGGGGCAGATAAACCGTAATTCCGAGCTTCGAGTTGGTTATTCCTTTTCTTACCCAAGTCAATACTTACTTAGAATACTTACAGTACATTTTGTGCTGTCGCAAGAAGTATTCAAACCGTGCAACTTCTTAATTCGCATACAAAAACAACTCACAACAGCATTTAATCACTCCCGCTTTACGCTTTACTCCGTAACGCTCTCAATTCATTCTGGTCATGCGCAGATACATCATGTTCATTTGCATCGTATTACCGGAAAATAACTAACCTAACAATCGGACCATGCCAGGTAGAATATTGTGTTACAAACACTGCACTTTTGGAGAAAAAAACTTAGTGAAGGCGAGTTTCAAGTTAACTCGGTCATTGTATTCATGCACGACGAACAACGATTATGTCATGGCGCAGTTAAGTGTGAAAAAAGTCTCATCAATTCATTGCATGTTTGTAGATCATATTATTCCATAGGACATTAAAACAATGTTCGTTTTGAAATATTTTTGACATGTGTATGCCAGACTCGCTGAACGAATGATTAAAAATAGTTCTGTCAGCCAATCAGATCTCGAGTTATTTTTTGAAAAACTTTTTTTCCCATGACCATTATGAAAACTTTAGTACCCGGCATATTTGTGCCCGTGAAGTAATAATACCTTAATCACACATCACTTGATAAACTTGAAAATATTATATACATGTATATATCAACGTCCATTTGAGAAGCAATTTGACGTCGTTGGTTAGTTCAGTTAGTCGTCAATTATTCAATCGTCCTCGTTAAAAAATCATAATTTTGATTTAACTTATGCGAAATATCAGTTGTTATTTAATTTCAACTAACAATGTTCATTTAAGGATTTACTCTGTTTTCTATCGAAAAAACATATATCATTTTCATGCTTTGAGAACAAAGATGTACAAGCTCTTTTGTCTTCATAAAAGTATTACATGTATTATACATAAGATTTTGTCTAAGCTTTTTCCTTCATAAATGATATCTAATGAAAGTCGTATTTAATGTGATATCAATGCTCTAAAAACGGTTCTACCCAAGTCGCAGTCTTTGAATGTTGAGTCTATCTTCATCCTCTTGAAGTTTGGCAGCAATGTCTGTTATTGTCTACCAACGATAAGAAAAGTTGCCGGCTATCTCATTAGATCATACAGGTAAGAGCCTGTTGTGTTCCCCGAACTTATTCAATATACAGCTTTTAAATATGTACAGCTGCGGGAAAAAGATTTTAAAATTATCAGCAATTTTAACAGAACACTTTACAGACAAAACTGTTGTATTGGTTCACTTCTACTAAAGATATACAAGGTAACACATATGTGATATTGTGGAACCAATTCTGCCATTACCAAAAAGAGGCTTGCAGTAAAATGATTTCAGATTTTCATATTTCGCTTTACAAAAATTATAAAGCATATTTCGAACACAATTTCCACCAAAAAAGTTAACACAGCTTTACGTGATAATATGTATTTCGTTACTTACAAAATAAGCATTGAAATTAAATTTAATGATAAATTCATAAAAAATAGTTTTCGGGATATGGATTCCACTGTTTGACAAATACTGGAAAATGTGATAAAGGTGATATTCAAATATAAGATAGGAACATGATGTATTTTCTTCAACAAAAGAAATCATAGCTTTTTGCAGAAAGATTGAATGAATCAGATTTAAATGAATACTATTTAAATACAACGGCATAAGAAATGTCACAACATAAAATACACGATACTTTGACAGAAGGGATTATTACAACAAACAGATAGCTATTTCATATCTATTATAGGTAAATATTTGAACATTATTTGGTCATTTTTCTAACAAAAACCCCATGCTTTTCAAAAACTGTTGTGTCGAAATCTCCTTGACTGAGCAATAATGGGAAATTAATAGGACTCTTTGGTGTGATTTATGACGTCATAGGTACATGAACTTAATTAAAGGTCCAAGAACTTCTTTCATTTACTTTATATTCATATTTCATACTTTTAACTTCACTCCCAAACAATATGTTGCAAAAATATCTTTAGTGCTTGAACAAAGGTTTAAGTATTATTTCATTTACCATATTATTGATACAGGCATGACTAATATTACGTTTACACTGAGTGTCTAATGCATTTGTCCATTAAAACATGAATATAAACACGCACATTAGGTCTAACTAAATACTATACTTGAAAACCAAAAATAGCATTGACACATACAGCTGCATGCCAAAAGTTTGTTGACATACCTGTATATACTAGTGCAAATATCATGTAATTTGAAGTATCGTAGCGTTGTGAAAAACAAACGTATAATATTGAATTTTCAGTACACATATGTAGATCCATTCTTCTTTAAGGCAAATGTTTATCGTACCTTACAATTACCCGTAACAGTTTTAGCAGGTCATTGAAGTGACCAGGGGTCAAAATTCCGAAAACACTAATTTTTATTTTTCTCAATAAATTTAAAGTTATCAACTTCTTTAAAAAACAAGTGGTCACGTTTGTTTCTTAGCACAAAGTCAATGTGATTATGTTGATTTTAATCTCAGAGACTCGATATAGAAAATGTAATTTGACATTTAACGAAATCGAAGTTTCGAAAATATGACCCCCTCTGTGTTTATCGTAATGCCAAAATTCTAATTTTTGCACCAGACACCAGACGATCCCAAGAATGGCTATTTCACACATGGACAGTGAGTGATGTATTGTCAGTTTAGCTGAAGTGATTTATTGACGATGAAACGAACCCCAAAATTCATGATATTTGCATAACAATTCAATGGTTAGTGAACAAACTTACGGTATGCAGCTGTACATCTTGTGTGTGTGTGTGTATATATATATATTTATAATCGGTAACAAATGCACTCCTTGCAAAGACCTTGCATGGTTTCAGTACAAATTATTCATAATATCTTCCTATAATGCCAGTTTGCACAAGTTTGGCTACCGACAATTTGCTCAATTTGCAAAAGTGATGTGGAAATACTATTACATTGTTTGTGGAAATATGATATTATTTTAAACTTATGGACATATTACGAAAAACGGTAGCATCCTTTACAGATCCCTATTAATCTAACTATTGAAAGGTGATTCAAGGCATCAGAGGGGGAAATAGTAATCCCGTAATAGGACTCTATTAAATGATTATAGACCGGTTTCCCTCACGTCAGTGGCTATGAAATGCTTTGAGAGGATAGTGCTTCCCTTCCTCTTGCAAAATATAAGTCATATGTTGGATCCATTACGGTTTGCCTACCGTACCAAGAGGGGTGTTGAAGATGCGACTCTAACGATGTTGAATAAACTGTATAACCACCTTGAAACTCCCAAATCTTACGCCCGTATTTTATTCGTGGATTTCTCATCTGCTTTTAACACAATCCAACCTCATCTCCTTGTCCGCAAGCTTGTAAACATGAGTGTCAACCCCTCTTTGATAAAATGGATAAGTGATTTTCTAACAAACAGGTCACAATCAGTTCGTGTCAATAATTGTCATTCTTCAACTGTTACTATTAATACCGGCGCTCCACAAGGGTGCGTTCTATCACCTGTTTTATTCACTACATATACAAATGATTGTGTTGCATATGATCCTTCCTGCTCAATTGTCAAGTATGCGGATGATGCAGCTCTAATCGCTCTATTGAACTCTAATGAAGATGGATATCGTTCAGAGATATCGAATCTTTCTGACTGGTGCAAAGGAAATTTTCTTTATGTAAATGTCAAGAAAACAAAGGAAATGATTTTTGATTTTAGAACCGGGGAAAAGTTGTTGGAACCTGTGAATATGAACAATACTCCGGTTGAAGTCGTATCAGAATATAAATATCTAGGTACAATCATTGACAATAAGTTGACTTGGAATAGCAACACAACATCTTTGTACAAAAAATGCCAACAGAGACTCTACTTTATGAGGAAATTAAGATCTTTTGATGTTGATGTGAAATTGATGAAAATATTCTACCCTTGCTTTGTGCAAAGCGTTCTTTCTTATGGCATTCAGTGTTGGTACGACTCTCTCAGTCTTCAAAATAGAAACAGGATAATCAAGATTGTAAATATAAGCTCAAAGATTTCTGTCACCATACTTGAACATCTTGCGTCAATATATGATGAAAAAATGCTAACTCATGCACGTAAAATTATTTCTGATCCAACACATGTCTTACACTCAGAATATTCTCTTTTGCCATCTGGAAAACGTTTTAATGTTCCTTACCATAGGTCAAATCGAACCAGGAAATCATTCATACCCTCGAGTATTACAATTTTAAACAAGAGTTCTGAACATTGTTAATGGTATCAAAACTGCTTTGTGCGGCTTGTGTAATTTTATAAATATGTATGTGTGTTGTTGTTTTTTTGTTTTTGTTTTTTTTATCTATATTGCATTGCACAGTATTATCCTTCCATAGTATTGAATTCTTATTGTTAAGTTTTACATGTATCTTGTCATGCTCTGTCGGATGTAAGAAGAATTCCCTTCTGGGTAATAAAGTGTTATCTTATCTTAAATACCATAATCTTATTGACAAAACAAAGTATCACGAAGCTTTTTCTCCATCCATGAAATAATGAAGTTTTACAATATATATGGCATTGTGGGAAGAATGTTTTGATGTTATAATGGGAAAGGAGTGCATTTAATACCCATTATTTTAGAAGCATTCCATTCCAAAGGATATCCCTAGGATACATAAAAAGTAATAATTTTCAGATCGAAATTTATCCGAAGCTGATAACTAAACTCGTTTAATATTATTCCTTCGCAATTTTCCAAAAGTAAATTTGATCGGCGCATTTTTGTTAATGAACGGAATTTATTGTCTTATGTTACTAAACGTGTTTTTCTTTTTACATACATAAATGAAAAGACTATTTACCATTGATTTAAAGGTTCGTTGATTAAACAATTTTTTATATTAGATTTGACAAGATGTAATTGAGACATTCAATGATAAGTAATATCGATAACATATTGTTTGAAATAGATTTAATAAATTTCTTACGATCATTCCAATTGATTCATGTGTTTATCATATAAATGGATTTATAAATGCAGTCGAAAAAAATTAAAATAAATAAAACCTTTGTATTTCTTATTCAAGTTTAAACGTATTAGTCCCCTGTGCAAAAATTCATGGCTAACAAAACCTATAGAAACAAACACAAAAAGAGTTTTTTCGGAAAACATATTATTACTAGGCAAAAAGTAAGCAAGGTTGAAGATTTTTTAGTTATTATGATCTACTGATCAGGATTTTAATTGATAACGGCGCATTCACAAAGCTCCCATTATCTTTAGTAATAATAATAATAATAATAATAATAATGTAACGTAAATGTTGCTAGAAGTTATTGATCTAGTTACGTATGAAAACATGATTCAATGCATCTATTAAGTAACGAATTTGTTCACATGAATAAAATCATTTTAGCAATATTTTCTGGAGCACTCCATGATAGTCACTGCTGTCGTCAAACCGGCTTGCGTTCCTAGCCTTGCTTTCGTTGCAACATGGCCGCGGCGTGAATACGGTGAATTATACAAACTTTATTTGCGGCATATTCATGACCGCTTGGGTAAGAATGTCCCTTAAGTTGAAAATGTAGATAGGTTGAAGCTCTGCTTTTGTAAATTTTAGTATATTAAGTCGATTACAGTATCCGGTAATAGCTATCCCTATCCCTTCAAATTTTTTAAAAAGTTTACATAAAGTGAGTTTTTCTTTTTGAATACATCAAGACTGAATATAAAACCAGCTTTGCCATTAAAATATTTAATGAACAAACTTTTTATATACCAAGAGATATAAAAGACATTTTTGTTTGATATTTTCAGATAATCATTGTTCCAAACTGAACGAATTCTTTTGCTTTTGATAAAATATTTCGACTAGTAGATTAAGTGCATTTTCCAAAATAAGTTCGTTAAGAGTTGGAACTACGTTTTTCTTGATTAAACCTGAATCATAAAGCCTGACGTCATTCTTTATCCGGTTAATAAACAGATACCAATTTATCATTTTACTATTGAGTCTATTGAAAGGTATAGGTATAAGATGTTAATAGTCAATATCCTGATGAGTAAACTTATGTATTTCTATTCTCAATGCATCGGTTACTCAATGACATTAAAATCAACTTTATCTGACAGCAGTATTTTGTTTTTTGCTTATATACGCTTAAGAAATCAATGTCATTCAGTATCGACAATCATCCCTTATATACGCTTAAGAAATCAATGTCATTCAGTATTGACAATCACCCCTTATATACGCTAAAGAAATCAATGTCATTCAGTCTCGAAAATCATCCCTTATATACCCTAAAGAAATCAGTAACATTCAGTCTCGACAATCATTCCTTATATAGGCTAAAGAAATCAATGTCATTCAGTCTCGACAATCATCCCTTATATACGCTAAAGAAATCAGTGTCATTCAGTCTCGACAATCATTCCTTATATACACTAAAGAAATCAATTAGAAAACTTTATGACTGTTATGAATTATCATATCTGCAAAATTTCAAAATCATACATTATGTCTTAGCTGATTTGCAGATGTTTATTAACAATGCTTTCCCATTATAATGTCAATGCACTGAAACGACCTCAATATATGTGAGCTGGCTTTTGCTATCCATTTTCACAACTTCTTTTCACATTTTCACTTTATCATTACCGAAACTACTTTGTATTAGAGGTAAAGTTGGTCGTATCGTCTAAAAATTTCTGAAATTATTGTCATCATTAATTCCTTAATAAAATCCTTAAAACTTATGTTAAAAAAACTTTAGTACATTAATTTAATTAATCTTCAAACTGACAAATTCTAGTTCCATTATCAGACGAAATGATCCCCTTGGTGGTTGTGCTTGTGAGTTTTACCCATGGAGATATAAGAGATGCTCTCTTCAAGAAAACTGAGATTGAAAAATTCAACAAGGACCTTCACCTCTCCGTGTCATGTGGAGGTCTCTGTCTTGCCGAATCTAACTGTCGGGCTTTTGTGATAGCCAAGGTCATGCAACAATGTGAAATTTCCATGGATAGCTGTAAGGAAGAAATCGACGTGGTCTGCTATCAAAGGGTAAGATATTTTCTTTTAAAGTATTGACTAACTTTCATATCATAAATGAATCTTAATTGAATTGATCATGAGTGAAATGATTGAGGGTCTTCCCTCAAGAGGCATTCTTTTAAATTTCTAGAATAAAGTCCTTCAAGTCATTCTGAGCATGCCAGTTACCGGCAATTATGAGCTTGTTATATACGGTTTCTTTGTTCACACAAGGACCTCAATGTGAAATTGTCCTCATATCCTTCTGCTCCTGAAAAATCTTTTCTTAAATTGTAAAGGTGAAATCGCTTTATACAATTTCAAAGATGGCTTAACTTTAGTAGAATGTATAGACTCGCCGCTCCAAACCATGAGTTAAGTTTCTGACAGCGAAATATTAATTTTTTTACCACACGAATCTTAGAATTTTAATCGATAAATGTGGTCATTATACCTGTCAGAAATGAGTGGGGTTTTTTTTACTTCAGCTATAGCGTGGTCTATACAAAGTTTAGCTAAGGTCATATGACACACTTCAGAGTGTAATATTTTCTATGACATTATTTTCTACTTTAATCACAGTGAACATCTACAAAACATCCCTCTTCTCTTGCAACTGTTCCCTACAGTGACGTCAAAATCAATTGTTTATGAACGTCACAGATGAAAGAAGATATGAACTTATGTTACATCAGTCGTTGCTGTGCAATAGAAATATGTGCACAATGTGTATTGGCAATATACAACTTCTCTCTTGTTTCACCCCGTTAGTAATAATTGTTCTCTTTATCGCTAGTATAACCTGGGTAATCATTTAATGAAATTTAAAAAGGATTAAGTAGGGCAAGTATTCGACCACTTATTGCTATTCACTTCCCATTTCATAATTAATTTTTACACATACCAATGGTGTGTTTTATTTTGGAGAATATAAAATTCAACATTGACTCCCGAGAAAGTCACTGTTAAGAGTTGTTTTTTCTTATGGAGTTTTCATTTGTCAGAAATACTCTCGAAGCTGCAGTATTCGACCACCTGCGGCAGAATTTGACAAGTTTAACTATCACCTGATAAATGGGGAAAAATCGTCTGTTGGATACATTGTACATAGATATTCAAGCAAATAAGTGTTTATTCAACATATTTGAATCATCATTATCCCGCTTTTGCCCTATTTGTGCAAGGTATTGATTTAAATGGCTGAAAATAGATTTGCACTATATGTGGAGCGTAGGAGGTTGTTCTTTCCTTGTTTTAGATCACAGACGTCCAAACTGTGTACAGAAAACCTGGAAATGGAAAGAATAGTGAAAACAGTAAATATATATTTTCTCATTTTGATTAATAACAATATAGAAATGATGCATAATTTAATTTAATTTTTATTTCAATTTTAAATTTTGTTCAAAATCTCTCATATATAAGAACAAGTATAGTTTGACTTTGCTTGTGGACATGTTATTGTTTTGACAATTGTCCATGATGTTATGGAGACAACTGTTTCAACCTAGCAACGGAAATCAAAATGCTTGATATCTTCGCAAATTTGTTCAAATAGAGATAGAAAAAAAACTACGAAAGGTATATTCAGGAGTTTAAAAAAATAAATCCATGTTAAGTATAAACACAAATATGTCTGCATCAAAACTTCGATTGTCATATAAGAAATTATATTTCAGAACAAATTTCTAATGTTTGGTTTTATAAACATACTGCGATGGATTTCAAGTGACAATAAGATAGTCAATAAGATTTCAGATTTAAACTCAATTTCACCACAACTTTTTTCAAAGGAATTAACTGTTGATTCTATGTTAACTGTTTTAAAGAAAGAGTATCTTTTGATGGAGAGAAGGGTGAGGTTAATACTAAGATTTTGATGTGTCACATGTATGCTTAAAGTACTGCATCTGTTTGTCAATAGGGTCAAGTTATTGCCTTTATCTGGAAATATATGTATTTCTCGGGGAATTTGTTTACCAGTAGAATGAAAGTTCTGGAATAAATGACAGCTTACAATGTTGAAGTGTAAGTCGTTGGAGAAATTCAACTGCAAACATATTTACATATATATCTTAATGTATCTATTATTCTTACTGAGGTCGAAGAACCCCTACATTTACTAGCAATACTCAAATTAGCAATACTCATGTTATGCTATGATAATGATAATCATGTTGATACAAAGTTATAAATTTTTACTCCAAGGAAACCTGAAGGCTTACGAGAAAGTAAATACAGGAGGAATTTAAATCTCTATAATAAATTAATTTGCAAAGTTAAACAAACGTTTCGCGAAGACATAGTTTGGGCCTGTTCAAATGGAGATATATACTGTAAATTGAAAAAAATTAAACATAAATAAATAAAAAATTTCATTCAATCATATCAAGACGTGAATGAAACGAAAGCAACAATAAATATTAACAATTGACCAATTTCCAGTTGTATCGTTTAGAGTTATCCGCCCTTGACCGCGGACAACGTCACGCTTGGTGTCAATGGGATTAAGCACACAGGTGTTCAGAAACAGGCTTTATAGCACAGGAAAGTTGTAGTTTCAAAGAATGAACAAGGATACAAATCAGGTTCATCATCAATTCTCGACCTCCAATTTATAAAGCAAACAAGTCGTTGTGACAGCGCCTGACTGTTTACAGACGATAAAATATGAGATCTTACGTAAGCTAACTAGATAATTCGTTGCAATAAATAATTAAAAACTTGATAAACGGTAAAGCTGCTTAGAAATATTTTACCAGGTCGAATGAAATACGACATGATTTGAATTATCTATGTAATATTTCTCACGATTTATAGGCAATCTTCTGATTCATTGTCGATTTATCAATTCATTCCAAAATTTTATAATGGTTGCAATATCGAGTGGTAACTTATTATCACGTCATAATTTAATAACACAGATTTAAAATAAATAGGCCTACATTGCAAGGTGCTGCTCATCCGCGGAAAATACTGATCATAGATAAAATAATTGTAATTACATTGAATGTGTGTAAAAAAAAATTATTATATTGTGGACGTTGATTTTTGTATGAATAACATACATAACATAATGTATTTATTTCACTCGTTTCATGTAAGATTGTCTGTTCTACCTTACGACAGTGAAAATTGTACAAAGGGACATAGCAGTTGCGTTTGGCTTTCCTGTAATTAATTCCTCAATAATATTTTGGGTTTACATGAAACAAGCGTGACACTGACATTATTCAAGACATAAAAATCAAATATAAGCAATTTACCTTTGAAATCTGATAAAAATATGTAGATAGTTTTTTAAAAATGTTTATGGGAATTCGAAATTGAAAATAACATTTTCAAAATTCGGGTACAGAGGTCTCGAAGGTTACTTTATCTCTTTCAATAGCCCTAAACCTTCATGCATTTCCCATTGAATTATACCTATTAGAAAATATCTCCTTTTTTGTTGAGTTCAATGCAATCAGTTTTTCATACCAGTGTACCTCTACTAATTTTGTTTTCATAATAAATGCACGAAAATACGAGTTATTTTCCAAGGATTATAAAAGCATGTGAAAATATAAATCATGTTGATCCTATATAAAATATTTCGGATTAAAGATGTAAATGTTTATCTTGTTACACTAACAAAGAATAATTCATGAATATAGAATGACTGTTTGAAATTTTGTGATGAACCAAAGCGCTTTTACTGTAAAATACCAAGTGTATTACTTACCTTTTTTCCATTAGTCATGTACAAGTATATTGCTTGTATGAACATCCATGTCGGCATGTCAAATATGTTACAATCATACTATACAAACGCTTTGAATACGCTAAGATGACAGATTATTTTTCATCGAGAATATCAAGAGATTGTTCTCATTGCATTGAATTGTAAACCAAAATTATATCTGCACAGTCTTTTCTTCAATACACAATAACTTTCATTCAGATCAAACATTACAAACATTCTTTAGTTCGTCAACATATTTTCAAAATTTGAAATAATTTCTTGATCGTGGCTGCCTTAGATCTAATATGAATGAACATTCACCAAGTGTGGAGTTCTGCTTTTGATTTGTGGAATGCTTTCATTTAGAGGAGATATGTAGTTTTGAAAATGTATTATTGACTGCATAAGTTGCACAACTTGAATTTTGGTCCTTATTCAAAATTCAAAATGTGATACAAAATAGTAGGTGAAGAGATGCCGAATTTAATTATGGTAGAATGTTTCTTTTTATCATTAGACACGGGTCAAAGATCATCTGATTATTGCAATACCATGTCTTCTTAAGAATATAAGTTTAAATTTTTACACCATTAGTTTCAATTATCATGAAAAATGTATCATTCCACGTTTGCTTTTAGTACTGCTATATAAACCAGTTCATTGAGCGTGAAAAGTGGAGCAAGATAGCGCTCAACTAAACTTCATCTTTGAAAGCTTGCCCGATTCACGTGACTTTTCAAAGGGGCGTCAGTCTAAACCGACTCGTTTCGCGAAACTGGAAAATGGTCAATTGCAAGACAATGTTTTTTTTATCCAAAGAAACAGTTTTAAAACGAACTCACCATGATAAAATCTTGAAATGATAAAATGTGAAGAAATATATCTTTAAAAATTGGATAGTGTTAACAGCATGTTTGTATAAAACCACTGATTGTGTCTTTAAACCTCTAAAAACAGGTTCAGTCCTCTCACGCCATCCAACCAGTGAAGAGCGTCTACTTATTGTACCAGGATATACGAATCGGATTCCAAAGGTTTATGACTTTCATTCCAAACTGTTCACTGATCGTCCCGACCTGAAGTTAGGGAGAATCAGATGCATTATCTCATTGCGAGAGTCCAAAGATCTACTCTTTGGTACAGTTTTGCCAAATAGAATTCAGAGATATTCCAAAGGATCAATTACCAAAACCATCGCTGAATTTAAAGCTGGCTCACTTGCTGTAGATGAAGATAAAGACTTAGTCTTCATGGTCAAGTATAGGTCCTACGAACTCTACAGGACAAACTTAGATATCAGAAAGACTGTGTTACGTATTTTCATTTCTCCACAACAACTCAGCCATGTGGTATCAAACAAAAAAGCAAAGCAACTGTATCTTGCTTCTCACAATGGTATTTTTGTCACCTCGTACAATGGTACTATTTTGCGCACTATAGATAAAGGCAACATGGTACTTAGCCTTGCCTTTGATGGGGATGAACACATTTTGTATTATTGTCATAATGAACAACATAGTGTCTCACTAGGACGATTTATAGTTAATGAAATGAAATTTGAGAAACTGATGAAAGCCTTCCGTGGTTATTCCAACATGGTCTATCACAAGGGCAGGCTATTTCTATCAGAAGAAGGATCAGATCAATTGTGTGAAGTGATTATCAACGGTACCAAAGATTCATGCACGTCTGTAGGCAAACTATATGATGAGGACCAACTTCTACTGACGGCTGTGATTACAATTTAACCTTTAGCCAAATGAACTGTTTTAGACTATCCCCCAATTTTATTATTTTTTTAAATTTCAGCAAAAGTACCATTTAAGCGACAATTAACATCGCGAAGAACTGAAATTCCCAAAAACTACAAAGTAATTCTTAAAAAATGCTCATAATAATGTGATAATGTATTTTTTATTGCACTTCTTCCCAAATAAATACTAATACTATCAGTGTAACTAATCTTAACATGTGCAAAGAATTGTAATAAACAATAAAACACCAATAGTGTCTCTTTAACCTGAATACTCTTATAAGCATGGCGGTGTTTGTTACTAAATAAAGTGCAACAATTTGAATTTAAAGATCTCAACTGCACCATTTCGATTTCTCTATATAAACTCTGTTACTTAGTGCTATCAACCCAAACAGTGATCAAATGATTCTGATGATTTTTTTTAACATTAATTGTTTTACAAAGAAATGATGATATCATGCTGCCATTACTGCAACTACATGCTTTGACTATCTAAACAATCTTTTAAATTCAAATGTCTCGTCAAATCATCATCCTCTCGATGAAAGGATGGAAAGTATTTTATCGAACACTGAATATGAAGAGACTGAAGAATGTCTGAATGTAGATATATGGTCAGCTTATATTGAAAGAGATATTAATCTTCTCAAAACGGTGATGGCAGAATCCCGTCTGATTTTGACAAGCATTTTCCATTTCTTATCCATTTTTTAAAAGTTCTGTTAAGTTGTGCATCAGATTCAGAAATCCTCCAGGAGAGTTGGAATATAGTGCTGATAAATCTTCCTAAAAAGAAGTGTAATATTCACGTGAGCAATGCACAATTCATGAACACTTGTCCAGGGATTTAACTATTAAACACTATGGGTAAAAACGTATCATCTATTCTATAATACAGGGTAAGAATATGACTTGATCTTCATCGTACAGGGCGAAATATACTTACAGGACAATATACACATACAGGGCAACATATCAATGCAGGGCAGCATATATGTGCTGGGCAATATATTGATTAAGGACAATATACATATATATTACAACATATATAAACAGGGGAAAATACAAATACATTATATCATACTTATACATTCAGGACAACATATACATACGAGGCAACTTATACATATAAGACAACATTTACATACAGGGCAACATATACGGACAGGGCAACATATATAGACAGGGCATCATACATATTCAAAACAACATATACATACGAGGCAACTTATACATACAAGACAACATTTACATACAGGGCGACATATACGGACAGGGCAACATATATAGACAGGGCATCATACATATTCAAAACAACATATACATACGAGGCAACTTATACATACAAGACAACATTTACATACAGGGCGACATATACGGACAGGGCAACATATATAGACAGGGCATCATACATATTCAAAATAACATATACATACGGGGCAAAATACACAAACAGAACAACATATACTTACAGGGCAGCATATACGTACAAGGAAACAAACAGATTCAGGACAACATGTACAAAAAGGGCAACATATACATCCAGGACAACATATACATTCAGGACAACATATACATAGAGGACAACATAAATATATAAATATATATATATATATATATATATATATAATGTATATATATATACAGGGCACCATATACATTCAGGACAACATATACATTCAGAGCAATAAATACATACAGGACAAAGTATTTTCAAGGTTTTCAGGAATTTATCAAAGCTCATATTAAAATAGACAATAATAAAACTATATCTGTCTTTGAAGATATGAAAGCTGCTGTGCACATTTTATTATAAAGTCGTTGTAAAAGAAAAAGGTACTTAATATAATTTGCAGTTCCGAATTTGAACAAGCTTCGTATATAAACAATAAAACAAATTATACTTGTGTTGAAAATCCCAAATGAGTTCTCATATTGTTTCATACAGAAAGGAAAGAATAGAAACAGTTCTGGTGGACTGACAGCTAATCTAGGAAGTTGATCTATCAAAGGTTTTGTTACTGTTGTTTTATCTTAGTACAATGCAAATGCATTTTAGCTATAATGCAAGTTTTACATCTAAATTTACATCTGAACGAATATATCAACCTTTCAGTTATGCTGATGCCTTTGTTTGGTTTTATTTGCTGAGTAACTCTTCTCAATGAGGCCTGATCTTCCTTGATCCTCTGTGTAATCAGTCTAGATGTTCCCAGATGTTGCAGTCAATCTTGTAGACCATACCGACAAGCTCAGGCCACTTTTCTGACTTTGGTCTGTCTGTGAGCTGCAGTTGATTCAGGGCGGGGTTGAACCCATCGGGAGATCTTGCGTCTGTTGAACTGTCTTTTTATTTCAGGAAAAGTACGTTGAGCTGAGACAATGATGAACTCTGTAATTCTGTAGATAGGTTTGTGTCAAGGATAGAGTGAATTTCTTCAACTCTGGACTTGATGATTGTGAAAGCTTCATCATGTCTGAACTTCTTGTAGAACTCACTGGAATCGGAGACTAAGGAATTTTCTGTTTTCTAAAGTGGGGCTAGGAGTAGGGAAAATGTTTGGCAGTTTAAATAAACATTATATTTGGAGCAGACAAGAAGACAGGCTTTAATGGGTTTATTTATGAACTTTGGCAGTTGCTCTTTTGGCCGGGGAGTTTCTTGTGAAGAATTGGTCCTATTTCATCGCTGCCTAGTAGTCACTTCATTAGTTGTTGTCAATATTGTCAGTGTCGCTGACTATGTTCTTAGTCAAGTTGTCAAAGTCGGATGTGTCTTTAATGACGGTAACTCATGATGTACTCATGTTTGTTTACCCCTAGTTTTGTGAAAGGGCTTCATTTTGAGTTTTGAGATACAGTTCTTCTTGAGGTTAAAATCTAGTCTTTGATTAACTGTAGTCTAACATTAATGCTTTAAATTCTAAGAAATTTGAAAATTTGATAACTATGTTTGTAGTTTTCCCTTTTAAATTTCATTTATACTTACAATACTCCTAGATTTTCAAAGTCGTTTTGTACCACTGTCTTTAAGGAAATAATATTGTCAAGAGTGTACAACCTAAAGTATACATGCTTGCTTCGACTATACTTGTAGTTTTCCCTTTTAAATTTCATTTATACTTACAATACTCCGACTTTACGGAAATCATCCAGAGTGTATATATTCTAAAGTATACATGAATGCTTCGACTAATCTATTTTTGAATTAAATCATTTTTAGTTTTCGATGGAACATTATCTAAAAGAGTGAATCTATAAGGATGTCTTTTATCCGATGCATATCACTCAACTTTTCTTATTAAGAACAGAAATATGGATGCATTATTAAAGACCTCAATGTTACTTTATATACACTTGTAATGAATAAGTAATAACCCATGATAACGTTAAAATGCATTCATTCACCTGTGAATAGATAAGATTTTCAGTACGTTTAACATATCTATGTTTTATAAGTTATTGTATTCAAAACCTAATGTACAGATGATGTTACAAGGCAGAGGCTGTTACATAGAGTCTCATGAAACCGAATCTAAATATATATACACTATTATGTTAAACCCATTAAAATATATGTATGTTTATGACATTCAATAAATTGTTGTTCATCAGGTACGCTCAAGTAAACTAATTTACTTACAATACTGAGCAGTCCTTATACAAACGCCATGCAAATGCTACATACAAACATTCTTTTAATCAAATTGCATGGTCTACAGATGCCCCATCCCCAAATCTACCATGTTTCTTAAGTACACCTGGCTAATAGTTAACCAGGTATACTTTCAAACTAGCTTCAAATAGCATGTAAACCATGTAGGGCAAACTGACCGAGGTTCGGACAGTGTATCGATTCAAATGTTTTGAAACCCTGCATTATCAAAGATAATTTGAATAATGTAAATACGAGCAAACCAAATTATCAAAAAGTAATATTTATTTTGGATTTCTATCTTAAAATGCAGAATTGTTCGCAAATTATCCGAAAATAACGGTTTTTATTGCCAATGTGAAATCGCCCGAGGTTCGGACAGTTCTGACCTAACTTCGGACGGTTGCACATGATCTTCTCGCATGCACCCCTAGCTTAAAATATTTATCAAAATGGTCTCAGACATTCCAAAACACCCATTGAGTAGTTAATGTACAATAATATCAAGGTTTACGGAAACATGAATTAATTTGTCATCTGTACAGAGCATGCTTTCTATGTTAAATTCTCCCAAAACTGCTGCATGCGTCGTTACAAAATTATGACGTCACAATCAGTTTCGTAGGCATTTGACGCAAAAACGCCGTACTCGCTAAACCGTAGCTTTTAAAAAAATATCACTTTGTGGAATATGTTAGTCGTATGTTACTGCATGTTTCCAGAACTTTTGTTGGTTGAATTACAGCACTACAAGTCCGTATAAGTGAAATATAAAATGTGTCCGAACCATGGTCAAAACTGTCCGAAGCAAGGTCATTTTGACATATTATCAATATTTCAACAATTACAGAAAAATCCCCTTTATATATACCAATTTTCAGCACAGTATAACTGTTTGGTTCTTTTGCTTTGTTAATGGATACAGTTTAAAATGTTTTGGCGCTTCCTATATTTCCTAACCTGATAGTGAACATTTGCGTTGAAACAAATATTTTGCTAATTCCTTACATGGATCTATTATTTGTACATTATAGCAAAACGTCGATTAAATATATTACCTTCGATCAATTGTCTATTAATGAAATGAACCTCTAACATATATATTTCAAAAACTGTACTTCGCGGATTTATTTCCAATGCACATCGTTAAAAAAATATGTAAACAGATCATAAACAAAGACGGCAGGGTAGAAAAATGTTTATCGTTTCGGCATAACCAATCGTCAGATACTGAGACAGAAGACTTATATAAAAACATAAAGAAAAGAAAATTTATGTTACAAGATTGTTCTTGATATTAAGATATTTTAAAAAGAAATACAACATAAAAACCGTCGACCTTTTAAGTAACTTCATTTTTCAATATTAAAGTTCACTATCTATGGAAAAATTGAAAAGTCTGCAGATTTATGTTTTTCCTTCGCACTATGAGAGCTCGTATTTCCAACTCTGTCTCTGCCCGACTTAAAAATTTCTTTGCAACCCAATGCAATATGATCATGTATATTATGTGGCGGCCAATTGCTGGACAATATACGAGAGTGAGGTTATTCTTAGTATTATAAAACGTTAGGACACAAGCTGACGGGAGCTAAAGACAGATAGCAGAGTCCTAGTCTTTTTTTCTATTATATAGCATTACTAAGGTACAGTGTGTTGTCTAATTTATAAAAGAAAACATCATGAATATTTTGAAAAATAACAAAACAAGAATTGCAAATCAACAAATTCTACAACTTAGACCCGATGATGCAGAAGCCTTTATTAACATTTGGTAAGAACCTTTTAAAATCCTGGGTATTATCTTCGATACAATTTTGAACTTAGACCCGATGATGCAGAAGCCTTTATCAATATTTGGTAAGAACCTTTTAAAATCCTGGGTATTATCTTCGATACAATTTTGAACTTAGACCCGATGATGAAGAAGCTTTATCAACATTTGATAAGAACCTTTTAAAATCCTGGGTATTATCTTCGATACAATTTTGAACTTAGACCCGATGATGAAGAAGCTTTATCAACATTTGATAAGAACCTTTTAAAATCCTGGGTATTATCTTCGATACAATTTTGAACTTAGACCCGATGATGAAGAAGCTTTATCAATATTTGATAAGAACCTTTTAAAATCCTGGGTATTATCTTCGATACAATTTTGAACTTAGACCCGATGATGCAGAAGCCTTTATTAACATTTGGTAAGAACCTTTTAAAATCCTGGGTATTATCTTCGATACAATTTTGAACTTAGACCCGATGATGCAGAAGCCTTTATTAACATTTGGTAAGAACCTTTTAAAATCCTGGGACTAGATTTTCGAAGTTCTCTTAGTGCTAAGATAGTCGTAAGCCAATGTTAATGTATGGTACTTACGACTATCTTAGTGCTAAGAGAGCTTCGAAAATCTAGGCCCTGGGTATTATCTTCGATACAATTTTGAACGAGGGGACGTCTAAGAACTTCAGTAAACAATTCGAAAGAGCAAGAAGAAGAATCTTCTCATGGGCAAGGAGATCTCTATCTATCAGAGGCAAAATCCCCTTGTTTAAATCCCAAATTTTACCACTAACACATTTTCAACCCAAAATAAAACTCTTTATTTTATCAGCTTTAAAATAACAAAAGAAAGCAAACAATGATTATAAACGAATATGGTAAATGTGGACTTACAATGATCAATATTGGAATATTTGATAGGTATATGGAATTAACATAGATAAAACGACTGCTATCAACAAATGTTTTATGGCAATCATTTGTATATGAAATTTTCCACCCATTTGGAAATGCAGCTATTTTCGATTTTGAGAAAAAATAATTACAACGTGTAACCAAGGTATTAACTAATAAATTTTGGAAAAATGCAATATTTATAGTCAATGAAAAAACAACAATCATTGATGAATTTTGTAAAACTTTATTTTATTAAACCTAACGAATTTAAAGAATTCCTGAAATGACATGAGAGTTGTGTATTAAGTAAGATCATAGAAGGAAGTTTGCTTGATTTTAACACACTCAAAAACAAGTAAGCTCACCAGAACACATTTGCTATGTTTCAAATTATTAAAATCTTTTCCCAAAGAATAGACAAATTTACTGATATCAAATCCTATTCAGACAATTGATACAGTAAGTACGAGAGAGATATTAAAACGACTAATGTCTTCAAGAGACATTAAATTCATATACCAAATTTTATGTGATAAGGTACAATCTACGCTATAAAACATATCATATCGTACAAAAGAGCGCTGAAAATTAAAATCCCGATCTCCACAGACTTCATGTCAAAATGTTTTCATTTATTACAGTTGTATTGATTAGACAAGAAATTTTCAATACAAGATTCCGCATCGCATTCTAACAACGCAAACAATCCTACACAACATGGGGATATCTTACAGTAGCAATTGCTTCTCTTATACAGAGGAACCTGAAACATTCGTGCATCTCTTCTATGATTGTAGAAAAACACAGATACTGATTAGACAGTTTCAGACATGGCTTGAAGAAAACAAAAATGAAGTTACATTTTACATATACATTTAAAATGGAGACCACGCTTAAAACATTCTGTTAAACATTTATATTTTATGATTAACATGTATATTCACAAGTGCAAATACAAAGAAAGACCGAAATCAACAATTATAGAGCTCGTAGAAAAATATTGTAAAACCCTGAGTGTAAAAGTCTTAAACTAGCCCACAACCATTGTGACAGCGACGCAAACATTGTGACGTCAAAACCATTGGCCTTTATGAGGGTATACCATGGGAACGACATTCAAAAAAAGGCGGCCGCATGAAAGTTTGCCGCAAACTTGAATTAAGTAAGCCAGTTGAAAATATTTGCGTTCTTTTAAAAAAAATACCGGTAGACACAATCTAAAGGACAAAGACGACTGTCAAATCGGAGTGCGGCACGAATTTTCTAAGAAACTGGAAAACTAAAACTTGAGTCGGGCTGGCACTAGTGAACATGTTGTATCAATTCGCGGTGATTCGCCTTTGCTAATTTGGGGGTATTCATTGTCATTCAACATAGAGTAATTCAATTAATTACAACGAAGTTATGTTACAATAAAAGTTGAAACAGGTAAATCAGATTGAACTGAAGCAAACTAAATGGTCTTAAGATCTTCTTGCAATAATAACAGTAAAATCCTTTTTAAAATACTCAAAAAATTACGCCAATCCGCCACCTGTACTTATTTACAAAGTCTATAAATACATAACTTAGGACAAATATAATTTTCTTGTTTGCATTGTAAGAGCTATATATAATCTCTCATAAACCATAAAATGGTGACTTAGACATAATTATCTCAATCATTTAATTCTTGTACATGTGTTTAAACATTCTCTTAATCTGTCTGATCTTGCTGTGCAGTCGTTGTGAGGGTTCTCCCTGAGATGGGGTTCTTGTCTGGCCAGACTGGCTTTTGAGAATGATACCGCTGTGATCGACCAACATAATACTTTTGCGACGTCACCCCCTCCCTCCAATTTTGATTATTCCAAGGTTCCGTTTGTGCTGTTTTGCATAAAATCTTTGATCTTTGATCGATGACACGAAAGACAGAGGGTTCTCTGGCGTCACTTTAAAGTAAAATTACACTTAAGTTTCTAGCAGATGAAAAAGATATATATATTTAAAAGGACATTGCAACAAAACAATGATTTTGAAATGTTAAGTTTATATAACATATTTCCAGTATCATGAACATGGAGGAACTGTCGACACGTAAGCTTTTGTTTGAAAATGTAAGAGGTTAAATATGGTTTAGACGTGCGTAAATTTTGAGAGCTCACAGATTAATTGCAGCAAAAATCAATAGTTTTCATATGTAAAAATCCTTTCCTTTGCCAAAAGTAAAACAATGGAAGAACACCCGTGAGAAGAATCATGGGTTTTCTGCTTAGACATTGTAATTGTAACTGGCGAAATCAAGACAGAATTTGTACGCTGGGCATCGTATGAAAAATGTATATCGCAATTATTACCTACGAGGGCAATCATATCTGGGTTCTTATTTTTGATGCAATGCCCTAGGGCAAAATATGATTTTTCAATGTGTCGTCACGTCAAAACCAATGGTCTGACGTCACAGTTCGCCTATGACGTTGTGTTCCAAATGACCCTACGCCTATTCTTTGATGATGATTTTTATAAGTTTCTTTGATATCTCGACTTCGTTAATAAACAGAATATCATATTCGTGTCGATTACGTACCCTGGTTACGACACTCGTGCCTTAATATAAGTATATCTCTCGCTCTCGCTCATGTGATAAGGATACCTTGATCACATAAAGTTGGAACAGTTATATAACTAAGGGCTAGTAACGTCCATTTGAGAACCAATTTAACGTTGATGCTTTCGTTTATTCAATCGTCCTCGTTGTTGTAAAAACAATTTTGATTAAATTTCTCCGAAAGAGCTGTTGTTTTGTTTTTCAATTTCAACAATGTTCATTTAAAGTTGAACTCTGTTTTCTATCGAAAAAAGCTAATATCATTTTCATGCTTTCAGAACAAAGATGCATAAGTTATTTTGTCTTGCATAATATTATGACATGTATTATAGATTGTATATATTTGAACATCTGATAAGCTTTTTCCTTCATAAATGATAACTAAGATAAGTTGTATTTGATGTGATATCAATTGCTCTTAATACGATTCTACCCAAGTGACTGTCTTCTATCATTGAGTCTGTCTTCATCCTCTTGAAGTTTGTCAGCAGTGTATGTATGTGTCTACCAACGAGACGAAAATTGCCAACTATCTCATAAGACCAAACAGGTAACAGCCTATTGTGTTCCCCCAACTTATTCGATGTATAACTTTTTAGCATGTACACCTACTGAAAAAAGATTCATTATTCCCTATGTTAAATCCTCTTTTGGGCAACTTGAAATTGTCATCAATTTTAACAAAACAAATTACAGACAAAACCTTTTGATAGATATATCAAGGGCTGATATGTACTATGCAAATAAAAGGTACATTATAACATATATTAGTTATGTTGGAGAGAATTCTGCCATTTACCAAGGTGGCATGGGGTAAAATTTGATCATTTTCATATTTCTGCATTTTAAAAAAACGATTAAACACATTTTCAACAAATGAAGTTTTATGAGAATTCATAAAAAAAGGTTTTTGTAGTATGGATCCCGGTGTTTCAAAAATACTTGGGCAAATCTGTCTTTTAGGAATTTAAATTTAATATTTGAATATGTGATAGGAACATGATGTAAATCTTAGATTTTGACAAAAAACATGATTGAATCAAATTTAAATGATCATCTACTTCTACTCATCGGCAAAAGAAATGTCACCACATAATATTAACGATACTTTGACACGAGAGATTATTACAACAAACATATAGTTACTTCATGTCTCTCCTTGGTAAATCTTAAAAAATTATTTGGTCATTTTTCTACAAAAAAATTGCATCTCGAAATCTCCCAAGCTCGGCACGAAAGGGAAAATAAAAGGACTTTTTGGTGTGTTTTAAGAAATTCTACGTCTATGATGTATCAACGGAATTAAATGTATAAGAAGGTCAATCTCTTTTAAATTACTTATTTTTCTGATTTAATACTTTTTAAACTGAAACCCGAAACATTATGTTGAAAAATATCTTGTGTCTTTGAACAAGTATTCAAGTTTACCATAATAATTTGTATGAGTTTTAGACGTAACTAAATGCTATACTTGAAAACCAAAAACAGCTTGTCATTCTCTTCCGTCATCAATTCCTATACAACCTCTGTCTTAATACAAAAGTGTCTCGGTTTAGAAATGTAGAAACCCAATTGGATGCAATCAAAGTTAGTTGTCCAATCAGCGACACTGTTTCTAAATTCATCATTCAAATCGCCTAAGTTATTCCAGTAAGCGTTCAATAAGCTTAACTTTATTCGAATCTGAACCTTGCACTTCCGAGTCTTCTTTACAGGTCACATACGCTTCATTTAGCGATTGCATCATTGGATAGGCCTGTGTGATAACAAATGTTATTCATGCCAGATATTGCCAGATAGTTCAGTTGCAATATTGTGCCGTTAGGGGAAACTGCGGGAAGCTCGAGAAGAGCTCTTATCAACACTGAGACAGATAATGTAGCATTTGATTATTTCATCTTTTGATAGAACAAACTTTTAGCGATAGATTACTATGAGCTCAGAAATCATCTTCAGTTTTACTTTTGTCCTTTTGCTTTTGATGAATATTTCGACATTTAGTACATATTTTAAAAAAAAGTTGTGAGTTGGTTGTTTTTCTTCATATAATTTGATTATTGGTTAATAATCAGATACCCAATTTCCTATTTACAAAGCATTGTTTTATCAATGATGTTAAAATCAAGTTTATTTGACAGCAGTATTTGTTTTTGGCTTTCAATTTGCCATTGAGTGTACATGAGCGTGCAAGTAATACTTCAATCTTGTCTCAATGGCGGTATCCATTAGCAACTTTACGCAAAAAGTTTTTGAAGGAATTATATGTTAGGGTCATCAACCTATGGTGTAATATCATGTCATTCAGTATACAATACTTAAGACATAACTCAGAGAAATATATGATCATCATAAACTCTTATATCTGCAAAATTATAAATTCATGCTGGAGACTTATGTTAGAGAGCTTTCGTTACACCTTGAAACTTACAAGTTCTAGTTCCATTATCAGACACAATGATCCTCTTGGTGGTTGTGCTGGTGAGTTTTACCCACGCAGAGATGAGAAACGCTCATTTCAAGAAAACTGAGATTGGAAAATTCAACAAGGACCTTCACCTCTCCGTGTCATGTGGAGGTCGCTGTCTGGCCGAATCTAACTGTCGGACTTTTGTGATAGCCAAGGTCACGCAACAGTGTGAAATTTCCATGAACAGCTGTAAGGAAGAAGTCAATGTGGTTTGCTATCGAAGGGTAAGATGATTTCTTTGCCTTTAAAAGTATCGACTTAACTTTCATATAATTAATGAATCTTAAGAAAGACGAATTGATCGTGAGTGACTGAAATGATTAAGGGTCTTCCCTCAAGAGGCATTCTTTTAAATTTATAGAATACAGTCCTACAAATCATTCTGTACATGCCGGTAACCGGCATTTATGAGCTCATTATATATTAGTTTTTTTTGTTCACACAAGGACCTCAATGAGACATTGTCCTCTTTTTGCTCATGAAAATTGTTTTCTTAAATGTGAAAGGTGAAATCGCTTTATACAAGTTCAAAGATGGCTAAACTTTAGTAGACTGAATAGACTCGCCGCTCCAAACCGTGAGTAAAGTTTCTGACAGCGAAATATTAATTTTTTGGCACAGAAATCTTAGAATATTACCTGAGGAAAAGGGTCACTAGACCTCTCAGAAATGAGTTTGGTTTTGTTTTATTTCAGCTATAGAATGGTTTATACAAAGTCTAGCAAAGGTCACATGACACACTTCAGAGTGTAATAATTTCTTCATGACATTAATTTCTATTTGAAACAAATGAAACATCTACAAAACAACCCAGTTCTCTAGCAAAGGTCCCCTCGAGTGCCGTCACAAACAATTCTTTTTGGACGTCACATATGAAGAAAGATGGGAACTTGCGCTATATGTAGCACAATCAGCAGGCACACACTTCGTAAGATTCAACAAGAAGACGAGACGTAGATTTTCTTGGCTTTTATTTCTTCCAATTACTCTTTAACTGATCTGGCTGTTGACACTTCCAGCCCGCTTTCCCTGGGCACCCTCACGACCCCCAGCGCGTCTTCAATCACATGGCTGGTTGTGGCTGTCACTAGCCCACGGTCGGGTGCTGGCTGAGACTCAACTCCTCAGTCCCGTGGCTGAGATTCAACCCTCTCTCCAGGACAATCGCTGAGAATGAACTTCTTTTTACAGTCAAACCTGGGTCTTAAATACTAAACAGACTCAGTTGTCAACACAATGTCACTTGACAACTGCTAATGGATTATTTCTTAGGGATTACTTGGGGATGGGATTAGCAGTTAATAACATACGTTTCATAACAACTATGTTACATATATCAGTCGTTGTTATTGCAATAGAAATATATGCACAATTTGTATTGATGTTACGTAACTTCTGTCTTGTTTCACCCTGTTAAAAATAATGGTTCTCCCTTTTCAGTAGTATAATCTGGGTATTCATTTAATGAAATTTAGAAAGGAATAAGTAGGGCAAATGGGGGAGTATTTTGCCCTATTTGTGCAAAGTATTGTTTACCTCGAATTAGCTTAAATTAGATTTTCAATATATGTGGAGCTTGACAATTAAATGCTTGGTGTTAATCTTTCCTTTTTTTAGATCACAGATGTCCTAACTGGGTACAGAAAATCTGGGAATGGAAATAATAGTAAAAACAGTAAATATATATTTTTTCATATTGATTATTAACAATATCGATATGATGCATAATTTAATTTGATTTTTATTTAAATTTCATTTTGTTCGTAGAAAATCTATCACATATAAGAATAAGTATAGTTACACTTTCCTTGTGAACATGTTATTGTTTTGACAATTTTCCTTGTTGTTATGGAGACAGCCGTTATACATATCCGTTCAAAATTGGGGAAAACAAGGATTTCATAGTTTTCAAGTTTTGTTAGGAAGTTTAGAGCATTTATCGTGTTTTTTTATTTTGATTTGACTACAATCCGACAATAATTTGTTTAATATGGGATACCTGTAATATTTTCAACCTAGCAACGGATATAAAAGCTAAACATCTGCGCACATTTGTCTTTTCAGTTGAGATATAGTTAGGTACACTCTTGTCTGGCAAATTTTTAAAAACAATTACTTATAATTTCAGAATGATCCATGTAAACCAGTATTTGAAGAGCACATAGCTGTAGGTTTACACTTACTCTATAAAGAGAAATTTAAAGATAAAATCAAAACTACACCTACTTAAGAGTAAACTTTGCCTCTGTATGTGTCATGTGATCAAAAAGTGTTGCCATCGCAGCAGTCTCTGAGTGGCTTAGAACTTTCATGTCATGATATCAGTTTCACCCCTCCAGTCCCCTCTCTCCCAATAAAACAACAGACTGCCCACTGCTTCCTGTGGGAATTGACCATTAGCACTAGTGATGATGCTGAACCTCATTTTATTTTAATATGACAAAACTAGACACATAGATGTACTTCATATTTGCAAAAACGTATAAAAAGGTCATGACGCCAAACAGTGTCATCAATCTGATGCATTCATGGCTTGAAAATCCACAACATACACAATATAGATGGGCCTAAAATGGAATAGAATATGTTATCATATCAAGAGTCTAATTGAGGCAAAATGTTAAAATTGGTAATCTTTTAAAAACTATTTATCTAAAATAAAATCTTCCACAAGCACAGGTATTCACTTATTTGTTTTGAAAAGTCATTTTACTCTATCATATGTGTGGATCCCTCATAGTAAATTTCCAATAACCTTTGACCACCCTGACTCCAGCGACCGTTTAAAGGTGGGGCATACAATCTCCCCCAGTCTGTCAGTAGCCAGTCACTGCTCTTGGAGCCTTAAGTGCTTACCCATGGGTAAATCAGGCCTGTTTTACCTTCACCTTTAAGTTCAAGACTTAGGATAAAGCCGACAACAAATATATACATATATATTTGAAAAATGTTTTGCCAAAAATAGTTTGGGCCCTGTTCAAATGAATATTGATGATGTCCATGGCAAATAAAAACTAGGAAATTGAAATGTTCATAAAATAATATCGGTAGGTCAATCCAACTAAAGCGAAAATAAATGTTACCAATTGCAAAACAATGTTTTTTTTTATCCAAAAGAACAGTTTAAAATGAACGCACCATGATAACATTGTAAAATGGTAAAATGGTAATATTCAAAGAAAGATATCTTTCGAAAGTTTGATATTGTCTCTTTACGTGCCTACTCATACTGTCTTTAACCCTTTAAAACTAGTTTCAGTCCTCTCCAACCATAATGCCAATGAAGAACATCTTCTTATTGTGCCAGGATATACGAATCGGATTCCAAAAGTTTATGACTTTTATTCCAAAATCATCACAGATCGTCCCGACCTGAAGTTAGGGAGAATCAGATGCATTATCTCATTGCGAGTGTCCAAAGATCTACTCTTCGGTACAGTTTTGCCAAATAGAATTCAGAGATATTCCAAAGGATCAATTACCAAAACCATCGCTGAATTTAAAGCTGGCTCGCTTGCTGTAGATGGAGATGAAGACTTTGTGTTCATGGTCAAGTATAGGTCCAACGAACTCTACAGGACAAACTTAGATATCAGAAAGACTGTGTTACGTATTTTCAGTTCTCCAAAACAACTCGGTCATGTGGTATCAAACATAAAGACTAAGCAACTGTATCTTGCTTCTCACAATGGTATTTTTGTCACCTCCTACAATGGTAGAATTTTACGCACTATAGATAAAGCCAACAGTATACACAGCCTTGACTTTGATCGGGATGATAACATCTTATATTACTGTTATTGCGAAGAACTCGGTTTTACACTCGGACGATTTATAATGAATGAAATGAAACTTGAGAAACTGATTGAAAACTTCCATGGTTATTCCAACATGGTCTATCACAAGGACAGGCTATTTCTATCTGGAGGAGGACCAGATCAACTGTGTGAAGTGATTATCAACAGTACTAAAGATTCATGCACGTCACTAGGCAAACTCTATGAAGAGGACCAACTTCTACTGACGGCTGTGATGACAATTTAACCTTAAGCCTACTGAACTGTTTTAGACTAACCCCAGATTATTTTTCATTTCAGCAAAAGTGCCATCAAATTAACAATAAACTTTGAGAAAAACTGAAATTTCCACAAAAAAAACTAATTAAGAATTTTTTTTAAATTATCAATGTGACTGTAAGATAATAATTTCATTCTTAATCCAAACATGTACAAGGAATCGTAATAACTAATAGATAATCAATGTAAGAAAAGTTGAAGACCTATGCTTAAGAGGTATATCTGTAAGAGAAGGAACAGATGATATCCAATTGAGTTGGTTTGCAGAATAGGCTTGATTTCTTAAAAATATTGAGGAAATGTATAACTAGATTTTTTAATACTCAGAAATACCTTTTCATACCAGGTTGGAAATAGAATCGCTTGTAAAGAATTTGATATATTAAATTTTTGAAAGATTAATGACTGTCTTGTATCTATCTAAGGAAAAATCAAACTCCTTCACTCAGATGTACCAGCATACATTTCGGTTTTAAAGGGGCACAGAGCATGTCATTTGGGTCAAATATGTCTAACTTCCTAAATGATGATATTTCAACGGCGAGAAGTGGCTGTTTCTGAAAATGGCTGTTTCTGAAAATGATCGTCTTAATGCTTTAAAGTAAGCAAAGTGACAATAAACAGGAAAAAGTCGAGATTTATGATCGAAAACCGGACAATGGATCTCGCCTATGACTCAAACGTAATTTTGGAAACTTATTTATAGCAGACTAAATGAGGAATGTAGGTTGATAATGATGAATAGGTCGGTTCTACATGCAAGTGCGATGCCGAATTTTGTCTTTTTTACATCCATATTGTCGTTTGTAAGTTACAATCAAAAACTTGAAAATGTCATAGTTTTGGCATATAAGAGATAAATGTAACTTTCAATAGGCGATTTGAGCTAAAATCAGATTATAAGGTAATTGGCTCTATTCAAGCCACTTACAAAATTCATGAAACATGTTCTGTGTTACTTTACTGTTGAAGTGAAAAGTCAAAACGCCAGATCGACCATGATGCCTAGCCTACACTTGTGTCTATGTATCTTCAAGTGAAATGAGGTAATTATATTTTAATTGAAGGGGATTAAGGTGATATTTATTAGTGATTTAGATTGTTTTCTTCTGTCTATCTTAGACTTGGAACTAACTTCAGAAAGGAAGAATAAAAAATGTATATATAGATGGTTTTATTGTGTTAATCATATTACATTATAACATCCGTGAATGAAAAAACCTACCTTTTAAGCAAAGAAGATTTCGGTCATATATCTGTGGATCATCTATTATTCATTTTAGTGCAAACAGAACAACATATACACAAAGGGTAAAAAATACATAAAGGACGATATATACAGGTTAACATATTCAAACTGGACAACATATACATACAGGACAACATATACATACAGGACAACATATACATACAGGGTAACATATACATACAGGACAACATATACATACAGGACAACATATACATACAGGGTAACATATACATACAGGACAACATATACATACAGGGTAACATATACATACAGGACAACATATACATACAGGACAACATATACATACAGGACAACATATACATACAGGACAACATATACATACAGGTTAACATATTCAAACTGGACAACATATACATACAGGACAACATATACATACAGGGTAACATATGCAAACAGGAAAACAAAAACATACAGGGCAATATATATATATATGGCGTTGCGTTCAACTGCAACATCAAAACACTGGTTATCTAAGGCATCGTATAAACAATAAATGAACCCCAATTTGATTGTCTACGCTGTAATGGCTAATATAGATATAGACTGGTACATTTTTAATCCATACTATCTATCCATACTCTTATCTTTTCCTCGGCTGATATAACACTTCAACCATCAACAGCATTATCATGACATATGGATGAATGCCATGATTGTTCTTACACTTTTAAAATGTACTGATGATGCTTATTTCTTTCCAATAGAAAGCTGAAATCATGTCAAACTTAGAAGTGTAAAGTTAGCAACCACTCAAATCCTTATTCTGCCTCGTTGCGATTTTCAATATAAAAAACTTGTTATCAATAAAAGGTTGTTTTACCTATTGACCTTATGCTTAAAGTGACATATAATATGTTTGATGATTTTTTCTGTGGCTAAAATGAGAGCCAAAATACTAAATGTCCTAAGTTAAGTTCAAATAGCTCCTCGGAAGTTGCATCATTATCGCTATAATAATAATAATAATATAATAATTTGTTTTCAAAGATTTATGAAGAACGGCCATATAAATGTCAGGAAGTCCAAATCATTTACAAATACAGTAAAACACGGATATAGCAAACTCCAGGGGACCAACGAATTTAGTGTTCACTATTCGCATTTGGCCACCATCTTGGATCAGCTTGAAGGGATCCGGTTGTTCGCTATATCCGGTTGTTTGCTAAATCCGAGTTTGTTATATCCGTGTTCTACTGTATATTAGTTATATGACCTACTAAACACTACCAATCAATATTTGTCTTTGTGTCTTCTGTGAAGAAGTTTTCAAAATTACGTTTGATCAGTGGCCCGCGCCATTGTCCGGTTTTCAATCACAAATCCCAATTTTAACCTGCATATTTGTACTTAATTGAACTTATAAGCATTAAGATGCTGATTTTCAGAACAAACCACTACTTTTCAATAAAATTACACTATTTATGAAATTTGACATATTTGACTCCAATAACATACTCTGTAGCCCTATAATCAACACATACAAAAGATATCCTGTAAATGGACCTAGCAAAATCATAGGCCTGGTTAATAGATAATGATACCTTGATTACACATCAGTTGATAAACTTGAAACACTTATATATCTGAGGTCTATTAACGTCCATTTGGGAACCAATCTAACGTTGATAGTATCAGTCATTCAACCATCCTCATAACGAAATAACAATTTTGATGAATTTCTACGAAAAATCAGTTGTTATTCAATTTCAACAGACAATGTTCATTTAAAGTTTAACTCTGTTTTCTATCGCAAAAACTTGTAATTTTCATGCTTTCAGAACAATGATGTGCAAGCACTTTTGTCTTGCATAATATTATTACATGTATGATACATTAGATAGATTTGAACATCTGATTAGCTTTCTCTTTCATAAATGATAACTAAGATAAGTCGTTTGTAATGTGATATCAGTCGCTTTTAAAACGGTTCTACCCAGGTTCTACCCAAGTCACGGTCTTTTAATTTTGAGTCTATCTTCATCCTCTCGAAGTCTGGCAGCAGTGTCTGTATGTGTCTACAACGAGAAGAAATGTTGCCAACTATCTCATAAGATCATACAGGTAAGAGCCTCTTGAATTCCCGAACTTTTCTGATGTACCCTTGTAAATGTGATGTGAATATGGGAAAGAGATTAATGATTTCGTATGTAAAATCAAAATTTTTTAAAATTTTGAAATTGTCAACAATTTTAATAGAACAAATTACAGACAAACCTTTTCACAGATATGTGAAGATTTAACATCTTCTATACATTTATAAGATTAATAATAACATATATGTGAATAATTCTGCCATTACCAAAAAGACACGTGGTAAAATGTGATATTTCAGATTTTCTTATTTATGCATTGAAAAGAATAATTGAACATATTTACAACACCATTTTCCACAAAAAAAGTCAACAATGCTGTACTTGAAAATATATTTTTCATTATTTACAAAGTATATATTGAAATGAAATCTTATGATAAAGTCATAACAAATGTTTTTTGTAAAATGAATTCCAATATTTCACAAATACATCGAAAAAAGGTGATTAATGTGACATTTAGATATATGATAGGGACATGATGTATCTTCATCTAAGAAAAGAAAACGTAGGTTTTGGGAGAAAGAATGATTGAATCAAATTTAAATGATCATCTACTTAAATTCAACGGCAAAAGAAATATCACCATATAACATGCACGATACTTTGACACGAGTGATTATCACAACATACAGATAGTTACTTCATGTCATTTCTTTGTAAATTTTTAAACTTTATTTGGTCATTTTTCTAAAATAAAACATTATTTTTAAAAATAATTTGTTTTGAATCTCCTTAGCTAGGCAAAAAAGGGAAATAAATCAAGTATTAAGTACATTTCCCAAAAGTAGTTTGATAGAGTTGGTACTCTTCTTTTCTTGATTAAACCTGAATCAGAAAGCCAGAGCATGATGTCATTCTTTATTAAAACCTCCTTTATTATTTTTCTTTTGAGTTTATTGATAGGTATATAGAGGATACTAAACGACCTTCCATTTAATACTATTTTTATTTAACGAGTTAATGATTAAGTATAAAACGAGCGAAAGCGAGTTTGATACCAAATCATTAACGAGTTTAATACAAATAGTATTAAATGGAAGGAAGTTTAGTATTCTGTTTATTACTTGACCTCAGTAATCAAGCATTATTACCGAAAGTGTACTGAACAAAGCATTTTCGCGACTAAGCCGCCATTGAGACGTCGGTGCCAAGATTGTGACGTCACAACCACACAATATTATGACGTCATACGTGCAGCGGTATTACACTAGTTTAATATCGCCGTATAAATATTACACTGCGGTATCTTACACGGGCGAGTAATAAAGGAATTTATTATCCATATGTGTTGAGATAAGTCATGACATAAACTCCGATATGTTGCACATGTATAATAAACACTAGCGGCAATTTGATTGGTCGAGTTGGATGACAACGTGACATCGGAATGTGGGACTACTTTTTTCATTCATAACTTTTGTACAATGTACAAACTATGTACAAACTTTATACTATGACTTGCGTTAATCTCATGTCCTCCGAAACTTTGATCGTTTCTAATAAATCATTTCGGATTGTCAGATGCCCAACACAGAAATATTGGTTCGCTTCTGTCGGCCCAAACTCCA
The DNA here is from genome assembly GCA_921293015.1 of Phorcus lineatus. Taxonomy (NCBI): domain Eukaryota; kingdom Metazoa; phylum Mollusca; class Gastropoda; order Trochida; family Trochidae; genus Phorcus; species Phorcus lineatus. The sequence goes on along the minus strand of OV121098.1, from coordinate 26,047,189 downwards.
GCAAATAGGCAAAATATTCCCATATTCTCGCGACGTTGACGGGTTACCAGTCAATTTTGATCAAAACATTCTCCCGTCCAAAAAAAATTCACAAGTCTTTTTAGTCCAGAACAACAACAAAGCAATTCCCTCTGAAATTATCTGTAAAATCTTTGCTGGCCCAATATACGGAGGTGTTTCCAACATCAGCATTGGAAATGCAACGGGTGCGGCTGCCAGTGCCGTTCAATCAGCTGATCACCCGAGTGCGAGTGAACCCAACCCGGCCGAAGCGTCGACGAATCTGTTCAGCTGTTGTCTTTTTAGATTCTTCGGATTACGATTGATTACCACATGCCGATTAAGTGCTGACATTCTTTTGACCTAAAGTTGTTGTTCAGTCGTTAATCTTGTCATTTTTCTTTTTGACTTTCCATGTTGTTAGTGTCAGAGTTGCCAACAGTGTGTTCCGTTCGAATGCAGTAACAGTTACTGTACGTGATCAAAGTGATTCTCTCAAATGTGAGGTAATATTTAAGATTTTTTAATGTTACAGGTTTTATATTTTTTCTAAGAATGAATTTGAAGGTTAAAATGATAAATGAATTGACAACTATGTGACGTTTTCGAGAAAGAGTCGTGTTATGACGATTTCAAATTGGCGCTAGATTTAGTCTTACGACAACAGAGTCAGTGCACCGCGACCTTGACCTTGCCTCACTGTATTCATACGCCTAATGCTATATTTAGATCGCGGGTGAATATGAATATCTTGATCATTTTGGAATTAATTTTCTTAGAAAAGATGGATAATAAAGAAATTAACACACTCTCGTGTATGTCATATTGTATTTACAACACTCGTGCCTGAAAAATGACATTTCCCTCGCTCTCGCTCGGAAAAAATATCATTTTTCAGTCACTCGTGTTGTAAATACAATAGGACATCCACGCTCGGATATTAATCTCTATTTAACTTATTTACAAAGCATTTGTTTATCATTGATAATTGAAATTAACTTTATCTGACAACAGTATTTTGTTTTTGGCTTTAAAGAAAATCGGGTAAAGTTTCATTTGTCGTTGAGCGAACATGATATATGCACTAAATTTGCAAACAGTATAACAAACTTTGTTCTTTGGCTATATTTTTTCAAATCAACTTTTCTTTGAAATTCAAGGAAGTGTTTTACAAGGTTAGTGTCTTTAACCTATGGTGTAACATTATACCATTCAGAATCGACAATCTTCCCTTATTTACGCTAAAAAAATAATTCAGAGTATTTTATGATTATGACGAAAATGCATTATCTGATTTGCCGATGTTTATTAAAATCGTTCTCGTTTTATAATGTTATCATATATGAGCCAGCTTTTGCTATCCATTTTCCTTCTTTTCACGTTTTCATGTAACTATAACCGAAACATATTCTACTTGGAATGTAAAGGTACAGTTGGTCTTTATAATTTCAAAATTACTGAAATTAATTTCAATTAATTTTATTTGCCAAAAAATACTTAAAGCGTATTTTGAACTTTTAGTTAATCTTCAAACTGACAAATTCTAGTTCCACTATCAGACAGAATGATCCTCTTGGTGGTTGTGCTTGTGAGTTTTACCCATGGAGAGTTAAGAGATTCTCTCTTCAAGAAAACTGAGATTGGAAAATTCAACAAGGACCTTCACCTCTCCCTGTCATGTGGAGGTCGCTGTCTTGCCGAATCTAACTGTCGGACTTTTGTGATAGCCAAGGTCATGCAACAATGTGAAATTTCCAGTGATAGCTGTAAGGAAGAAGATGATGTGGTTTGCTATCGAAGGGTAAGATATTTTCTTTGCCTCTAAAACCTTTGACATACTTTCATATCATAAAACATTTTTTTAAATACTTGTCTTAAATGTGAAGCATGAAACCGCTTAATACAAGGTCAAAGATATCTAAACTTTTGTAGACTGAATAGACTCGCCACTCCAAACCATGAATTAAGTTTCTGACAGTGAAATACTATTTTTTACCACATGAATCTTACCTGAATTATTACCTGAGAAAAGGGGTCATTAGACCTCTCAGAAATGAGTGTGTTTTTTGTGTTACTTCAACTTAAGCGTGGTTTATACAAAGTTTAGCAAAGGTCATATTACACACTTTAGAGTGTAATAATTTCTGCATGACATTAATTTCTATTTGAATCATAGGGAAATATTCTAAAAATTACCATCTTCTCTTGCAACGGTTCCCTACAGTGACATCAGAAACAATTGTTTCTGAACGTCACAGTTGAAAGAAGATAGGAACTTACGCTACATTAGTCGTTGCTAGGCAAATGAATAATATGCAAATATTGACAACAAATAACTTCTAACTTGTTTCACCCTGTTAGTAATAATGTTTCTGTCTATTGCTAGTATAATCTGGGTATCTATTTAATGAAATTGAAAAAGGAATAAGTAGGGAAAATGCAGGAGTGTTCGACCACTTCTTGCTATTCGCTCCCCATTTTATAATTAATGTTTTCACATACCAAAGACACTGTTTAATGAAATTTAAAAAGGAATAAGTTGGGAAAATGCAGGAGTGTTCGACCACTTCTTGCAATTCGCTCCCCATTTTATACTTAATATTTTCACATACCATAGACACTGTTTATTGAAATTTAAAAAGGAATAAGTTGGGAAAATGCAGGAGTGTTCGACCACTTCTTGCAATTCGCTCCCCATTTTATACTTAATGTTTTCACATACCAAAGACACTGTTTAATGAAATTTAAAAAGGAATAAGTTGGGAAAATGGGGGAGTATTTGACCCCTTATCGCTATTCGGTTCCAATTATATAATTAATGTTTACACAAACCAAACTTGTGTTTTATTTAAGAGGATATCAAGTTCAGCATCGACTTCAAACAAAGACACTGTAAATGAGTTGTCTTTTCTTGGGAGGTTTCATTTGACATAAATACCTACGGCAGTATTCAGCCAGTTTAACTATCACCTGATATATAAATAACAATCTTATTTTGGGAATAAACAGGTGTTCAAACAAACAAGTGTTTATTTAACACATTGAATCATAAATCTCCCTCTTTCGCCCTATTTGTGTTGATTAACTCGAAGTTGCTGAAAAAAGATCTGCAATATATATGGAGCTTGACAATCAAATGTTTGTTGTTGTTCTTTCCTTGTTTTAGATCACAGATGACCTAACTGGGTACAGAAAATCTGGGAATGGAAAGAATAGTGGATACAGTAAATATGAAAAAAATTATTTTTATAGATATCAATATAGAAATTACCCATAATACAATTTCATTTCTACCTCTGTAAACTTTTTCTCATAGAAAATCTATCATATGTATGAACAAGTATAGTTTAATTTTCCTTGTTAACATGTTTTTGTTTTTACAATTGCCCATGATGTGATGACAGCTGCTGAGATATGCACATCGGTTCACAAAAGGGGAAAACAAGGGTTTTATATAAACGTTATGTTGGAAATGTTAGAACATTTTTCGGGATATTTTAATTTTGATTCGACTACAACTCATACAATAATTGTTTGTATATAGGATACCTGTAATATTTTCAGCCTAGAAACGAAAATCCAAAAGCTTAATATCTGCGCAAATTTGTCAAAAAAGATTTAACAATACTACAAAAGGAAAAATTAGGGGTTTAAAACAAAAACGTAACTTACATCTGTCGTAAGTTTAAACAAACAAATGTCTGCATCATAACTTCGAATGTCATATCAAAATGTATATTACAGAAACATTTCTAATAGTTGGTTATATAATCATACTAATAAGGATCTCAAGTAACAATGTGTATAACTATGATTTTAGTTGTAAACTCAATTTAATTACAGCTTTTGTTTCAAAGGAATTTATTGTTGATACTGTGTTCACTGTTTTTAAGAAAGAGTATATTTCGATGTGTGATATGTAGGCTTAAAGTACTGCATCAGTTAGTCATATAAGGTCAAGTTATGCCTCTATCAGGAGTCATATGTATTTCTCTGGTATTAAGAAATTTCTGGAATAAATGACAGGTAACAAGTTTTACGTTCAAGACGTTGGAGACAGTCCACAACAAATATATACATATATATCTTAATGTATCTATTATTCTGATTTGAGGTAGAAGAACCCCAACGTTTACTAGCAATACTCAAGATGTGAAAAGCTATGATAATGATCATCACGTTGATACAAAGTAATCCTTTGTTAAACCAAAGCAAAGTGAACGCACATACAGGGTGAATTTAAATCTGTATGATAAATCCATTTGCAAAGTTTAACAAATTTTTCGTGAAGACATTGTTTGGGCATGTTCAAAAGGAGATTGACACTGGAAATACTGGGAACGTAAATTGCTCATACAATCGTATCAATAGGTGAATCGAACAAAAGCGAAAATAAATGTTACCAATTGCAAGATATATAATGTTTTTATCCAAAGAACAGTTTAAAACGAACGCACCATGATAAAATTGTAAAATTCGAAGAAATATATCTTTCTACTGTCTTTTTGAATGCCTATACTCATACCATGGGAGAATCCTTTCCCTGACTGAGTTGGATAGTGTTAAGAGCATGTTAGTGTAAAACCATTGATTGTGTCTTTAACCCTCTAAAACTAGTTTCAGTCATCTCGAGCCGTCCCGCCGATGAAGAACATCTTCTTATTGTACCAGGATATGCGAATCGGATTTCAAAGGTTTACGACTTTCAGTCCAAAATCATCACAGATCGTCCCGACCTGAAGTTAGGGAGAATCAGATGCATAATCTCCATGCGAGATTCCAAAGATCTACTCTTCGGTACAGTTTTGCCAAATAGAATTCAGAGATATTCCAAAGGATCAATTACCAAAACCATCGCTGAATTTAAAGCTGGCTCACTTGCTGTAGATGAAGATGAAAACTTTGTGTTCATGGTCAAGTACAGGTCAAACGAACTCTACAGGACAAACTTAGATATCAGAAAGACTGCGTTACGTATTGTCACTTCTCCGGAACACCTATGTCATGTGGTATCAAACATAAAGACAAAGCAACTGTATCTTGCTTCTTACAATGGTATTTTTGTCACCTCCTACAATGGTAGTATTTTACGCACTTTAGATAAAGGCAAAGCCATACATAGCCTTGCCATTGATCGGGATTACCGCATTTTGTACTATTGTTATACTGAGTTACGCAGTGACTTATTAGTAAGATTAATAATAAATGAAATGAAATTTGAGGAACTGATTAAAGCCTTCCGTGCTTATTCCAACATGGTCTATCACAAGGGCAGGCTATTTCTATCGGGAGAAGGACCAGAACAACTGTGTGAAGTGGTTATCAACAGTACTAAAGATTCATGCACGTCACTAGGCAAACTCTATGAAGAGGACCAAGTTCTACTGACAGCTGTGGTGACAATTTAACCTTTAGCCTAATGAACTGTTTTAGGCTTACACCCAATGTCATTTCTTATTTCAGCAAAAGTGCCATAAAATTAACATTTAACGTCGAGAAAAACTGAAATTCCCCAAAACTACTAACGAATTCTTAAAACATGCTCACAATTATTTTTAAAATACTTAACTATGTCATAATGTAATTTTGATGCACTTCTTCATAAATAAATGAAGAAACTATCAGTGTTACTGTGATATACTATTTTCATTCTTAATCTTAACATGTTCAAAGAATCGTAATGAATAATAAATAGCCACAAGTGTCACTTTAATCTGACTACTCCAATAATCACGGCGGTAGTTGTTAATAAATAAAGTGCAATGATTTAGTTTGAATTTAATGAACTCAACTGCACCACCTAGACTATAAAATCTCTGACAAGATAATGTTATTAATGTTAATAGTTTTACATAAAAATTATACAAATCATGCTACCATTACTACAACTAGAGTCTTTTTTTAAGTTTCTTCAAATCATCATGTACAGTATGGAGCAAACTTTCAGAATATAGTCACAACTGATTATTCCTCTGGAAAGATGTACTAGCAGGATGGAAACTATATTGAGCATGAAAAACTATAGAAGACAACATTTATAGAATTTATCACAGCCCATATGGTTGAATAGTTATTTTAAAACATTACCATTTATCCGAAATTGGGCTAATAGTGGAATTATGACAGACAGACAGACAGTATTTATTCAGTATTCAAGGCAATGGCCCATATTACAATGAAAATATTACAAATTCATGTGCTGTTGGTAGACTTAAAACAAGATACAAATTACAAGAATTGGACAAAGCGTCCGTAAAATACCTGGAAGATTTCAACAATTATTTTTGTTATTCTAACAATAATGGATCTTTGTAATGAGAACGGTTTTTTGTCTTTGCAGGACTGAAGCTTTAGTTCAATATAAGAGGTACATATACTAACCTTGATTATGTTGTATATATATTTTGCCTGAGGCTCGGAAGATGACTGTAAGACAAACAATATTTATCAAGGCCAAATCTACTGCATAGGGAATTTTTTATTAAAGAAAAGGTTCGAGAATATTTTATAATGAACTCTTATTCAACAACGTTCAGTCTCATATCTGCCAAAAGCGGCAACATGTATTTCATGATGTGAAAATTTTAAATTTTTGCACAGACTTGTTTATACAAAAGTAAATCTTGGAATTGAAACTTGTCGAGAATGAAGTATGTAGCTAGTTTTTGTAGCGTTGGTTATGAAACTTTATGTCATGTATATTGGGAATGTGGGGTAACCCAGACGTTCTGGAGAGACCTTTAAGTTGGATAAGGAAAGATATATAGAAATTGAAAACAAAAATCTTTTTTTTACACTTGTACAATTTATTCCAAAACTACAAAATTTTAAAAATTATTGAAAAATTGCTGAACAGAATAGAGAAACAATAATTTTGGGAGGTTTCTAATCCAAATCTTCAATGCTTAAAGTTAATTTAATAGTGAATAGTTAAGGGCCAAACATTTTACTTAACCCAAAGCTTGATATTGATGTATTGTTGAACCCTATGTATTACTGTTTATGTGCATACATTGCTACCTGTTAATAACTTTTGGAACGAAGAATGTAAAACATTGGCTCTTCAAGCTCAAAATACCTGTTTTCCTACTTTTTTAAAACTAACACTGACAATTAAAAAAACACTCTACAGTAATTACCACTGACAATATGATTAAAACCAATATATAGTAACTATCACTGGAAATCTAATCAAAACCAATCAACACTAAGCAACACCGACAATCTATTCAAAACCAATCAACAGTAACTAACACTGACAATCTAATCAAAACCAAACTACAGTAACTTACACTGACAATCTAATCAAAACTAATCAACAGAAACGTACACTGACAATCTAATCAAAACCAAACTACAGTAACGTACACTGACAATCTAATCAAAACCAAACTACAGTAACTTACACTGACAATCTAATCAAAACCAATCAACAGTAACTAACACTGACAATCTAATCAAAACCAAACTACAGAAACTAACACTGACAATCTAATCAAAACCAAACTACAGTAACTTACACTGACAATCTAATCAAAACTAATCAACAGAAACGTACACTGACAATCTAATCAAAACCAAACTACAGTAACGTACACTGACAATCTAATCAAAACCAAACTACAGTAACTAACACTGACAATCTAATCAAAACCAAACTACAGTAACTTACACTAACAATCTAATCAAAACCAATCAACAGTAACTTACACTGACAATCTAATCAAAACCAATCAACAGTAACTAACACTGACAATCTAATCAAAACCAATCAACAGTAACGTACACTGACAATCTAATCAAAGCCAATCAACAGTAACTAACACTGACAATCTAATCAAAACCAAACTACAGTAACTTACACTAACAATCTAATCAAAACCAATCAACAGTAACTTACACTGACAATCTAATCAAAACCAAACTACAGTAACTTACACTAACAATCTAATCAAAACCAAACTACAGTAACTTACACTGACAATCTAATAAAAACCAATAAATAATAACCATCTATGAAAAACTTATTAAAATCAATCAACAGTAACTTACACTGACAATCTAATCAAAACCAAACTACAGTAACTTACACTAACAATCTAATCAAAACCAATCAACAGTAACTTACACTGACAATCTTATCAAAACCAAACTACAGTAACTTACACTAACAATCTAATCAAAACCAATCAACAGTAACTAACAATAACAATCTAATAAAAACCAAACTACTGTAATTTACACTGACAATCTAATAAAAACCAAACTACAGTAACTTACACTGACAATCTAATCAAAACAAATCAACAGTAACTAACACTGACAATCTAATCAAAACCAAACTACAGTAACTTACACTGACAATCTAATCAAAACCAATAAATAATAACCATCTATGAAAAACTTATTAAAATCAATCAACAGTAACTTACACTGACAATCTAACCAAAACCAAACTACAGTAACTTACACTGACAATCTAATCAAAACCAAACTACAGTAACTTACACTGACAATCTAATCAAAACCAAACTACAGTAACTTACACTGACAATCTAATCAAAACCAATAAATAATAACCATCTATGAAAAACTTATTAAAATCAATCAACAGTAACTTACACTGACAATCTAACCAAAACCAAACTACAGTAACTTACACTGACAATCTAATCAAAACCAAACTACAGTAACTTACACTGACAATCTAATCAAAACCAAACTACAGTAACTTACACTGACAATCTAATCAAAACCAATAAATAATAACCATCTATGAAAAACTTATTAAAATCAATCAACAGTAACTTACACTGACAATCTAACCAAAACCAAACTACAGTAACTTACACTGACAATCTAATCAAAGCCAAACTACAGTAACTTACACTGACAATCTAATCAAAACCAAACTACAGTAACTTACACTAACAATCTAATCAAAACCAATCAACAGTAACTTACACTGACAATCTAATCAAAACCAAACTACAGTAACTTACACTAACAATCTAATCAAAACCAATCAACAGTAACGTACACTGACAATCTAATCAAAACCAAACTACAGTAACTTACACTAACAATCTAATCAAAACCAAACTACAGTAACTTACACTGACAATCTAATAAAAACCAATAAATAATAACCATCTATGAAAAACTTATTAAAATCAATCAACAGTAACTTACACTGACAATCTAATCAAAACCAAACTACAGTAACTTACACTAACAATCTAATCAAAACCAATCAACAGTAACTTACACTGACAATCTAATCAAAACCAAACTACAGTAACTAACACTGACAATCTAATCAAAACCAATCAACAGTAACTTACAGTGACAATCTAATCAAAACCAAACTACAGTAACTTACACTGACAATCTAATCGAAACCAAGCTACAGTAATTAACACAGACAATCTAATCAAAACCAATCATAAGTAACTAACACCGTCAATCTGTTTCCTTTCATGCATTGTGTACTGTATCGACATCCAATCACAACAAATATCAACCTTTTCAGTTGTACAATCTTATTAACTGTTAACTGTCACATCAATAATCATGTCCGGTATCAACTTCTCAATAACTGTGTTGATATGCACACGGAAACGTCGCAGTCCTTCAAAAAGGAGTTATGATCCATAAGGTATCCTCTATTTGACAACAATAGGGCTGAAACATTTGTAAACAGACACAAAAACACCTTCCTTCAACACTGACATCAACAGAGAAGGCCCAGGTAGAACTTGAGATGATTCTCTAGAAATAGTAACGTTAACCTGTGACAAATGAAAACAAGATTAAAATAACTGACGTTTATCTGGAAAAATATATACATAATGAATGAATGAATGTTTATTTGTAATCACGACGACATGGCCTAAAGTACAATAATCATGTCATTGTCAGGTCAGGTCATTGCACATGGACATTGAAATGATTGCTTACATAGGTATATTGCGTTTAAGATAAATTGCAAGATTTTTAAGCATTCAACATTCTGTGAAGACATTAGCAAATTATATTTTTCTATATATATACATAAGATCATTTTGCAATGATATAAAAACACTTTTTAAAAAATCAAGAAAATATGGCAATCCCGCACTTAATTAATCAGTTAATTACAAAGTTTTGGAAAGCACAATTGTTTTCAGTTAATAAGAATCGCTAAGTTAAACATCTACTCTTTGTTTTTTGTTTAGAGATAACCGTCATTATTTTATCTTGTTGAATGTGCTTTGTTCGCAACTTTGTAGACTCATATGTTGATAATACCTTAACTTACTGACCCTTTACAAATAGCACAAAACAAAATAATAAGATATTTAAAAAAAGAATGTTAAAAGCTATTTGATATATAATTAATGTAATGATGACTTTAATCTTCATCATTTGTCAAACTTTCTTAAAAAAGCATGAAATTAGTTTATTAGTATATATTGTAAGGTTAGTGACCACTCAATCATCATTCTGCCTCGTCGCGATTGTCATAACAAAGAAGTTTATATCAATAAAATGTTGTTTTACTTATTGGCCTATTGTTTATACTTGAAATGAACCTAGGAAAACCTTTGAAACCTTATGAATTATTTAGTTTGGAAATTATCTGATAATAATACCTTAATCACACATCAGTTGATAAACTTGAAAAACTTATATATCTAAGGGCTATTAACGTCCATTTGTGGAGAAATTTCACTTTTTAACAGTCATTTAATCGTCCTCGTTAATAAAAATAACAGATTTGATGAAACTTCTACGGAGGATCAGTTGTTATTTGATTTCAACAATGTTCATTTAAAGTTGAACTCTGTTGTCTATCGAAAATCTTATTTCATTTTATGCTTTAAGAACAAAGAGGAACAAGCTCTTTTGTCTTGCATGTATTACATGTATTATACATAAGATAGATATAAACATCTGATAGCTTTTTCCTTCATAAATGATAACTAAGGTAAGTCGTATTTAATGTGATATTAATTGCTCTTAAAACGGTTCTACCCATGTGATAGGCTTCTGATATTGAGTCTGTCTTCATCCTCTTGAAGTTTTGCAGCAGTGTCTGTATGCGTGTACCAACGAGAAGAAATGTTGCCAACTATCTCATAAAATCATACAGGTAAGACCTTGTTGTCTTCCCGAACGTATCAGGTGTACCCTTTTTAAATAGGTACTGCTGCTGAATAAAACTTAAACATATAAAATAAGTTTCTATGTAAAATCATAATTTTGGGAATTTTTAAAATTGTTCTATATATATATATATATATATGAAAAGTTGAATTGGTTCAAACGCAAGGTCACATATAGATTAAATATAACATACTTCACATAGTCGTTTGAAGAATCATTTTAATCCGATACTAGTATTTCGTCAATAGTATTGACTCATCAGGGATGAAACGATATGATCGTTAACATCGCATTACAAGCGTTTTTATAACAAAATATACGTACAATGTACAAGGATATATTGTAAATTATGCTAATCAGGTGACATCATGGTTCTTCCTTGTTGGTCTTCTGATTGACACAATCACTCTCTTATGAGTTTACCCCTTGAGCAATATGTTAATGTGACATAATCCCTTTTGTTTTTAAATAGCTCAATTGTAGTTAGAGATATATGTCAGTGATTTAAGGGTAATCATCTCATTGTTTATTTAGTGAGGGTCTATAGGTGTCAATGAAGGACTCTTCAAGTCGTAAAAGTGCATTTGAGACACTGCCCATGTTAGATTTATGAAATAATTTATAGAAAGGAAATATTTTGAAATCACCATTTGCACAAGTAGAAAGATGTTTATTTACAAATAAACAGCGGTATCTGCTATCGTTATTGTGTTGTCTGTGTAAGGTTACCCTATTTCTTAGGCATTCAGTTTTACCAATATAGGATTTTTTACACTTAGGGCACATTATTGCATAAATGACATTTTTTGAATTGCAATCAAAGTTAGATTTTATTTCAAATGTTTTGCCATTGTCAAATGTGAAAGACGAGCCTTCTAATAAATGGGGACATGTGCCACATCTTTTATTTGAACATTTGGAAACTGAACATTTGGAAAGACCTTCAGTTTCCAAATGTTCAAATAAAAGATGTGGCACATGTCCCCATTTATTAGAAGGCTCGTCTTTCACATTTGACAATGGCAAAACATTTGAAATAAAATCTAACTTTGATTGCAATTCAAAAAATGTCATTTATGCAATAATGTGCCCTAAGTGTAAAAAATCCTATATTGGTAAAACTGAATGCCTAAGAAATAGGGTAACCTTACACAGACAACACAATAACGATAGCAGATACCGCTGTTTATTTGTAAATAAACATCTTTCTACTTGTGCAAATGGTGATTTCAAAATATTTCCTTTCTATAAATTATTTCATAAATCTAACATGGGCAGTGTCTCAAATGCACTTTTACGACTTGAAGAGTCCTTCATTGACACCTATAGACCCTCACTAAATAAACAATGAGATGATTACCCTTAAATCACTGACATATATCTCTAACTACAATTGAGCTATTTAAAAACAAAAGGGATTATGTCACATTAACATATTGCTCAAGGGGTAAACTCATAAGAGAGTGATTGTGTCAATCAGAAGACCAACAAGGAAGAACCATGATGTCACCTGATTAGCATAATTTACAATATATCCTTGTACATTGTACGTATATTTTGTTATAAAAACGCTTGTAATGCGATGTTAACGATCATATCGTTTCATCCCTGATGAGTCAATACTATTGACGAAATACTAGTATCGGATTAAAATGATTCTTCAAACGACTATGTGAAGTATGTTATATTTAATCTATATATATATATATATATATATATATATATATATATATATATATATATATATATATATATATATATATATATATATATATATATAAACTCTTCAAAAAAAGAAACTTGACATTCATGCGAAATTGATTTTTTCAAAACGGGTCAATTCTTTTCATGATACATACCTGTAGGCTTGCTCAAAAGTGTAATTTTACCAAAAACAATAGCCCAAAAAGTTTACGTTGTGTTCAGGGACGAAAACGAGTGATTCGTCCAAATGCATGTTCTGTCAAAGCACGTGCAGCATGGGATCATGATGGTTTACATGCAGACACGTCTGCTTTAGGGGTATAAAAAGCCATATCAGCCGCTGTTCATTCAGACTACACAACATCCGTACAACGACCTGAAGAATGCTAAGACTGAACAGAGCGCAACGTAACAACGCTATTGGCAGACTGCAAGCAGGAGCGACGCAGCGAGATATTGCAACACACTTTGGTGTGTCCAGACAGACCAACTCTTCATTGTGGACCCGTTTCGACACCCGAAACAGCGTTGATGATAGGCCAAGGTCAGGCAGACCAAGGGTGACTACTCGGGCCCAAGTTCGGTACATAAACATAAACAATAAGTTTCTATGTAAAATCATAGCTCCATCTTCGGGAACGCACCAAGACAGCAACGTAAACAACAACGCAGATACCAGGCCTGCGTCGAATTTCCGACCAAACGGTACGCAAAAGGCTGAGAGAGGTTGGACTTTTTCCACGACGACCGGTTCGACTTCCCATTTTAACGCAATGTCATTTGACAGAACGTCTCCAGTGGTGTCAACAGAGGATGAGATGGGCACATGCAAGGTGGAGAACCGTTCTCTTTACTGATGAGTCCCGTATTCTGCTTCGACGAAGTGATGGACGAGCACATGTATCCCGACGTCGTGGAGAACGTTATGCTGCCAACTGTGTTCAGGAGGTTGTCCCATTTGGAGGTGGGAGTGTCATGGTGTGGGCCGGGATTCGTCACGGTGTTAAGACACCCCTTGTGCATGTTGTGGGTAACCTCACAGGAGTACGGAATAGGGACTTTATCCTACAGCCTTACGTTATTCCTCACGTCAACGTCAATGGTGGTCTCTTTCAGCAGGACAATGCTCGACCACATGTTGCACGTGTTTGTCAAGACTTTTTACAGCGTAACAATGTCCAGACATTGCCATGGCCAGCCAGGTCACCAGATTTGTCACCAATTGAGCATCTCTGGGACGAACTGGATCGACGCGTGCGCAGTAGGAATCCACCAACCCAAACACTTCCAGGACTTCTTGCAGCACTTCAGCACGAATGGCAGAACATTCCACAGGCTGTAACTGACATTTGTGCGCCCCTGTGATGTTTAAACACTTGTGCACCTGTGCATTTCAAGATCATGCTTATTCTGAATAAAATTTACTGAACAGAGACTTTCAAACAGCGTTTTAGTTTTCATTTCAATGTTTCAACTTGCATCTGTGGTCTTTATATTGAACTTTGAAAGTCACTGTCAAGTTTCTTTTTTTTGAAGAGTTCCCCCAAAATTAGTGTCAAAAGGTTTAATTATCATATTTTTGCAATGAAAGGATATCATCATATGTTAAGAAATTCCTTTTTTTTCTTCAATATTTGACGGATAAATTTTCTTAGTATTTTTGGTTGTTTCATTCAGAATAATTATCTATTATACCAAAAATTTGTGACCTGGGTCCAAAGCTGTGTTGTGTCCTTGGGCAAGGCACTTCATCCACATTGCACTCAGTCCACCCAGCTGTTAAAATGGGTACCTGAATATAGGGTTGTACGGACCTATATGGTCGCGCTTAGCGCTTAGTAGCAGCTTTGAAAGTACACTTCCCTCAGGGTAATGATGTAGGTAGCGCTTTGAGCATGTCTTAGGACGTGGAAAAGGCGCCATATAAATATCCACATTATTATTATTATTATTATTATTATTATTTTTATTTTTGACAATGCTACACGAAACAAGGCTCCTACTTGTACATAGTAATAGATTGTGCATTGCGCTTCTGATTTAAATGATACTAACGTATGATTTACATGTATCTAAAAAAGTATGAATTTTACAATTACACTTATGCTCGAATGAACGTATATCAACTAATGCTTTACTGACAGGAGTAAGACAATACAGACTCGACATCTCAACCCATCAAATATGATTGTTTTCCAAGGCTGCTTTTGATGCCAGATGGCCCTCACATGAATATGACATAGTGTTCATGATCTTCAATAACATTGCCCAAGTGGATAAATTGCGAGATAATTGACATCTATTTGCAACTGGTTTATTTTGGTTATGGGTACACCTGATGATACTCTTGATCGAGTTCGAAAGCTATTTCCCAAATTAGATTTTTTAAAGAGTTATGGCCCTTGATTGCTAAATTGGACTTGGAGCGATTATTCATATGGTTCATTATTATGTGATCTTATTTTTCCGGCAATCCGATTGGTCGAGAAGCGGTCACGTGTCAGTCGACAGAAAAGCATATTGACCTCACTCGAGTCAGACCAAAAGTGATATTGACTTGAAATAGACATAATGACGTCAAACCGTTGTTACATGACGTCATCTTATTGTTATCGTGACGTCATTTGACCGTCATGTTGAACAATTGATCAAAATTGCTGTTCATGACTGTAGTTTTTTCTTTCCTTTTCGTATTCATTTCGAAACATAATAAAACAATTATGGACTGGTGAATTCGGTCAATACCTGTTTTTATAGACCCGAGGAAAGCAATATTGACCTCGGACTTCGTCCTCTGTCAATATTGCTTTCCTCGGGTCTATAAAATTGTATATTATCTTCAATAGAATTGTGTAATTTGCTCAAGTGGATGAATGGCGAGATAATTGACATCTTTTTTTAACTGATGCCATTTGATCTCTGATCTTTTCTCTAATGTTTATCCATGTTGTATTCGGCTGTATGCTGCAAGTGGTAAGACATGTTTCCTCGTAATCATTACCCTGCCTTTCAGCAAAAGCCAGGAAAAAAGCGTTCATTTTGTCCGTCCATCTGTCCCTCTGCCTGTCCGCCTACTTAGAAAAAGCTAAGATGGGATTTTTCTCATATCTTAGATCATTATCTATACACTAATACATAAGAGTATGATTGAAGAACGAATTACGTATGATTTACAAGTTTGGTTGCAGTCTCAATAGGCAACTGCAACCAAATTCTTCTAACCATCAAAACACACTTTTCATCGAACAGAATAATCTCGACTTATTATAATTTGATTATAGAGAGAAAACATATGCTGATGTCGAAAATGTTGGGACCTTAACAAGCTGTTTCTTTATTATTTCATAAAACATCGGTTTTTGATCATGTCATGTCCCGTTTCGCTGTATTTATTGACAGAAATTTCTACTAAACTTGTTTACTCTAACAATATCTACCCAATTACACGTTTTGGTAAGTATTTATAACATTCTAAGACCAAATTATTTTTAAAACTCCATTTGTGTTTACGACATGGCCCCGAGACGAATTCGAATTGTTGTCAAATCTAAATTCAATTCTTATTGGCTGTAACAAATGCTTCTGTTTGCATAGAAAATAAACATCAGTAAGTTAGTTTCATGACTAGCGGCTATCTATAAAAGGATCAAAATCAATCATGACTAGATAAATAGGAACATTTAAATTTCATTGAAAATGTTTGATACTGAATGTTCAAATGGAAAGACGTGTTACGTACCTCATGTCATTACGTCACACATAGTGTCAGAGAGAATCTGTCAAAATGAAACTGTTGATTTGATCAGTTTCCCGAAAGATTAGGTAAATTTGACGTTTTCTCTGACGAAATTGATATGACATGATCAGCATGTCTAATAATATTTTCATGACCTGCAACCAAATTATTGTTAGCATTTAACATTATGAATATTTGACGAACAACATTTTAGTTGCGGATAGCATGATGATATTTCGTTTTACAACAAAAATACAGGATTCCTAGTAATAAAACCAGTTACAGTCAATTATTTCAGCTTTCAGAATATTTAAATCCTCAACCATTTGCAAAGACTAGGTTGCATTTTATTGTCGTCTTTGATGCCCCGTTATTCGGACCCCTCATTTACTCTTATGTCCTATTCATGCTGGCTTCACCAGGCTTCATATATAGGTCAGCTAAGATACATAGATAAACCTTTTTATTTCCCAAATTGTACATGATATCCACACAAAACTTGACACACAAACTATGAAAAGTTGACGATAGTACAAAACGCCTATAAAACATTATAGTCCAGTGTTAATCAATTCAAATCAGAGTGTCTTTTCCTATGTTAAAATTGTCTGACCTAAGAGGGAAAAGGGGGTATGTGAGCTCCGCTCGCTTCTATACCTGTTCTTTAAATGTTCTAAATAAAGTCAAAAACAAACAACAGGAACCACAAACTTGTTATAACTTACAATTTGATCCCTTTCCCTTCCCTATTGATGAAGTTTCTAAGAGTTTTAAATTACATGCATAAATACCATCAATTTCTTAACCCAGAAATAGTAAATGTTGTGTCAATATAAAAGGTTCGTAAAGGATAATGGATAACAATAATAGTTATATCTCTTAGTTGTGGAACTTAGATAAGTTGTTCAAATGAGAAAAAGTTTTTAAAAGTATCAAAAATTAAGTATTTTAGTCTTCAGGATTACATTTTGCAAAGAAGCAACAGTAATTATTCATATGTGCATGTAGTTTATATTGAGTGATGTCTACTTACACCAGTTTTCCCTTGAATAAGTAAGCTCACTGATACATCATCCAACAAATATGCGTGGCTTTAACAATTCATTTGGAAACCATTTGAAAAAATACATGAAAATGTCATGTATGTTTTTATTTTGACTGTTAATAGAGACATTATGTACAATCTTAAAGGTTCGTCTTCCAAGACAAACTTGCGACTTCTTTTAGTGAGTTTTTCTTTTACTTTCAGTGCAAAGTCAATTTAATCTATTTTCAGAAACCATGATTCTCTTGGTGGTTGTGCTTGTGTATTTTACCAACGGGGAGATCAGAAACGCCTTCTTCAAAGAAATTGAGACAAGAAATTTCACAAATGACGTCCACCTTTCTCTGTCATGTGGAGGTCGCTGTCTGGCTGAATCAAAATGTCGGTCTTTTGTGGTATCTGAGGTCCTGAAAAAATGTGAAATTTCCATGGATATCTGTAAGAAAGAAGACGATGGGGTTTGTTATCTAAGGGTAAAATGTCTTTATTGCATCGAAATCATTTCATAACTTTTTCATCGCACAGAATAAAGTATAACAAATAGAGTTGATAAGAGGGTCTTCTTTCATGAAATACTCTTTCTAATTTCACTTAACCGAGATACATATAATTGCAAAATACAAATGGATCATCTTAGCATAATCCTTTAATGACCAATTCCATTCCACTGAATCGCGGGGGAAATCTTCATAAAGGATTACTTTTCCTGTGGATTGAGGTCACCAAAATATTATATTTTTTCCTTTCACTCCATATAATACTCGTAAAACTAAGTTGTACATCAACAGTGATTAGCCACATCTTAAGTTCACGCCATAGATTTTTCACCCTGCTACACTCCCAGAACATATGATAAATAGTTTCGTCTGATTCATTCGAAAAATAACGCAGTGGGGTATCAACATATTTTATTTCATGAAGGAAATGTCTTGTTGGCAGCATTCAATGAATGATTCTACACTGTAGCCATCTGAGATCAGTGCTAGGAGTACATTTGTTTGTACTCGTGCTAAATCCAATCCTGAATCAGTATAGTGCGAACCAGTGACTCGTTCCGCCAATAAATATTTAGTAACATAACAGACGTAACGTAATCTGTTAACTCACAAAAGAGAACTCACTGCTGGGCAAAAATTGATTGTTCATATGTGAAAATTCTTAATGTCATTTCTTACATTTCATTCTGTTGGTGATTATTTCTTCTTATCACTATTGTAATCAGGATATTAGTTTTATAAAACTAAATTAATAAGTTTTATTCGTGCAATCATGCTATCAATAAAATCAAATTGACTTCAAATAGGATTGCCATATATTTAGATATCATTGATCAAAGGTCTAATTTTTCTTCTTTCTTTGTAAGATCACAGATATTCCAACTGGATACAGCAAATTTGAGGAAAGAAAGAAAAACAGTAAATATATTTTTTTAAATTTTTGGACATGTATCGACAAATGATTCCTGATTTATGTTTATTTAAAACTTTACATCATTCAATTTTTTTTCAAAGTAAAACCAGCAAATATAACAAAACAAGTCTTTGCGGACATGCTTGAATGTATTTACTATTGTAAGTGACACCAGAAATACAAAAAGGATTTAAAAATGCAACAAAGGGTGAACAATAGATACACAAAAAACTAAAGAAGTAATGTAAAGGGTTTGTTAAAGATATCGAATATCTTGAGTGGATGGTGCAACAAGTTTTAACAAATAAAATGTTTGAAAAAATCATTTCATATGTGCGTTTCTATGACTAGAAATGTAGAAGCATGATTGACTAGAATTATCTGCAGCAGTAGCACTGTTTTAAAAATTATCATTGAAAAGTTATTTGCATAAATTCAAAGGGAAGCTAATCTTTATTTGAATGTGCATTTTTTACTTTCAATCTTCTATATATAACATTCAACTTACATATATATATATATAGTATATTATATATATATATATATATATATATATATATATATATATATATACTTTGCGATTGTATCATTGTATAGGATTCGGTGTCCAAAAATATCTTTTTAAAGAATGCGGATTTTTCATTGGCTGTGATTTTGAAGATAGTTTATTTTGCAACATCTATTGCTTTAGAAATCGGTATCAAGCACGTATTACAACAGAGGTTAGTATAGGAAATTATGAAGGAGCTACCTCTGTTTGGAGAGAATGAGGTTAAGCGATATCTCTTTTTGGTTTGCTACAGGTACCTGCTAGCTAAATCCCATTATTCGTGTCTACATCCCTAAAATAATACTTTCAGTCCTATCACAACATCCCACAAGCGAAGAGCGTTTGCTCATTGTACCAGGCTATACAAATCGGATTCCAAAGGTTTATGACTTTCAGTCAAAAATCATCATAGATCGTCCCGACCTGAAGTTGGGGAAAATCAGATGCCTGATCTTCATGCGAGCGTCCACAGAGCTGCTCTTGGCTGTGATGTTGCCGGATAGGATTCAGAGATATTCAACAGGACGAACAAAAAAAACCATTGCAAACTTTAAAGCTTCCTTGCTTGCTGTAGATGAAGATGAAAAGTTTGTGTTCATGGTAAAGTACAGGTCAAACGAACTCTACAGGACAAACTTAGATATCAGAAAGACTGTGTTACGTATTTTCAGTTCTCCTGCTGAACTTTTCCAATTGGTGTCAAATATGAAGGCAAAGCAATTGTATCTTGCTTCTCACAGAGGCATTTTTGTCACCTCTTACAATGGTAAAATGTTACGCACTTTAGCTATTGGCAAATCTGTAAGAGGCCTTGCCTTTGACTGCCACGATCACATTTTGTATTATTGCCACAACTTCCTCGGACAATATATAACAGCTGGGGGGAAAATGGAGAAACTGTTTGATATGTCTGAAGTTTTTAGTAGCATTGTCTATCATAAGGGCAGCCTATTTGTATTGAAAGAAGAAAGAGAAGATCGTTTGTGTGAAGTGATTATAAACAGTAGTGACCACTCATGCATGTCCCTTGGCACAATCTATGATGATCATCAACCTCTTCTGACAGTTGTGACAACAATTTAACCCATAGTCTTCTGAATTGTTTAAGGCTAACTCCCGCTGTCGTTATCATTTATTTCAGTAGAAGGGCATTAAAAATCAACATCACGGAAAACTACAAAAGAATTCAGAACATAAATTGCTCACGCTTTTTAAAAAGCTATTGAGCTATGAGCATGTAAGGTTTTTATAGAACCACTTTTGACGTTTATCTATCAGGGGTTATTGTTCATAGTGGTCCTCTTGGCGGATATCTGACCCCACGTGAAAAATTCTTGCAAGTTTGTTTGGAATATTTGGTATTCTTATGTAGTTGTTCACTAGTTGTGAAAAGAGGATGGCAAGTATTTGAACTGATCAAGGGCTCAGCGCATAATTCTCACGGTGTACAATCTTAAACAGTGCGAACCAGATAGAGCTCGCTGTACGCTTGGCAGCGGTTCATAGCACTCACAAGTGTCTGTTGTTTTTTGGGCCATAAAGGTAATTTTTGACCATATTACAGAATTTATTCACACTCATGTTGACTGCAGTGCATTGTCATAAGCCGTAAATGCTATAAGTTCAGAATATACAAAATTAATAATTGTATCTTGACGAAAATTAGTTATTTAGCTCAAGAACGTATCGAACAAAAATTTACCAGCTTGTGCGTTTTCGATGTTACATACGCTTACAGTCGTGTTTGCCAAAAGTCATTTAAGAATTTAACCTGTAATATATTGAACCAGGTTTGTGTAAAATTTCATGTTCCAAGGTTATGTAGTTACGATTTTATGAAGGGGGTCAAGTAGCTACAATGTACATTGCAGCATCACTGTACTGGTTTATAGCCGAGACATCGTATCTCTCTGCATGGAATATAGTACGTTATGTCTTTACATCCAGAGAGCAGAGTTGTTTGGAAATTGTCTAAATGACAATTAAAACAACAGTTATCATATGCATATGTTCTCAAAGAATACATCAAAGACATCTTATCACATATTAAGAGCACTATCAGATTATGTATAGCTGCGTATCTTCAGTTCGCTTGCTTGCGTATCTTCGTTTAATTATCATGTACATATAATTTGAGTTTCGTTTGGACGTAAACAAAATAACCCCAGGTTCACTGAAAAAGGATAATCAATTGTCCATTTGTAAAATAACCATTTTCAAACAATATTTTGGGATCGTCGCATTACTGGTGCTGAATGTCGATATTTGGCAAGATTAAATAAATAGATGGGTTCATATTTGTGAAAATATTATTTTCTTAAATATCGAGTAAAATATTACATAAAAACGTTGTAAGATAAATATAAACAAAATCAAATTGTCTTACTGCAAAAGAACAAAATGACTTTGATCTTAAGTTGTTACTCATTAATAAAGGATTTTATAGAGAAACATAGAAAATAGTGTTTTCCGTAACACCTTAGCTATGAACCGCTGCCCAGCGTACAGCGAGCTATATCCGGTTCGCACTGTATGAGATTGTACACCGTGGTTCTGAGATGCACACATTTCAGACCCTGTTTGTACAGAACTGCAGGAACAGGCCATAACGACAACAAACGATTTTGTTACGTGAGTTCCAAATGTTTGGCTACAGAGCGAGACTCAATTTGACGAATTTGATGACGTTTAAATTTTGTTTCTCAGTTATGGCATAAAGATAGCTTGTTGCCATGCAAAAATGAACGAATGAAACTCTCAAGGTACCACACGCTCTTGCACCAAATGTGAAACCTTCTTTACGTGTTATCTTAATAAATTTATTCAACAAAACATCTTAAGTTCTTAACAAGCAAAAGACTTAAACTTGTCCGGCTTATAATTTTTTAAAGATAGTACATGAGTCGCTTTGTTCTTTAGCTTTTGTTTATTGACGTTAAACCAAATGAACTTATCGTTAGTTTCATGTCTAAAAAATGTTATGAGACATTAGATGTTGTGTTATTTTCTTATGGCTTTGGATTAATATGGATTATTCAAATAGTTGGAAATAGTACATCATTTATGTTAGAATTAAGGCAACGTGTATTTGACATGTATAAACAATGCTTTGGTAAGTCATTCTTCACTTGTATCTACCTATTGTACATTTAGAACTCAGTTAAATACTGAAAGACATTTGACTTGTATAAAATATGTACAATTAAGAATGGCATTAACACAGCTTAGATGGTCCTTAATATTTTTAAAATTACTAAATACAAACATGTCCGGAATCCTTACCCTGCTGATTTTATATTTCCGTATTACGGAGAAGATGAAGAAGGTGAATATCATGTTTTGTTCTTATGTCCATATTATGCCCAAATTCGTGAATATTATTTACGATTTATTATCTTAATCATCCATGTACTCAACACTTTAATTTCTTGTTATCAACAACCAACAGTAATGTCTTGCTCCGCTAAGCCCCCTACGTATATAAAGTATTTAAATTAATATAGTGCTCTAGTATTGACTTGCATACACTTGAATACTGTAATTATACAGTGGCCTCGAAATACAATAAACTCTTGTTCTGCTCTGTTCTACGGAAGCACCCTAGTTAGACGATTGTAACTCCTAATTAGGAGATAGTAATGCCTAATTAGGAGATAAGTAACCCCTAATTAGGACTTAGTTAACACCTAATTAGGAGATAACTGAGTCCTAATTAGGACTTAGCTATTTCCTAATTAGGTCTTGATTATCTCCTAATTAGAACATATTATCACATAATTAGGAGATACTATATCCTAATTAGTTGATACTTTCACCTAATTAGGAGATAGTAACTCCTAATTAGAAGATAGTGACACGTAATTAGGTGATAATTAAGTCCTACTAAGTACTTAGTCATCACCTAATTAGGAGATAACTAAGTCGTACTCAGGACATAACTATCACCTAATTAGGAGAAACAATCTCCTAATTAGGAGATATTAAGTCCTAATTAGGAGATACTAACTCCTAATTAGGTGATAATTATCTCCTAATTAGGTGACAAATATCTCCTAATTAGGAGTTAGTATGTCCTAATTAGGATCTAATATCTCCTAATTAGGAGATAGTATGTCCTAATGAGGACTTTATATCTCCTAATTAGGAGATACTTTCTCCTAATTAGATGATATTTATGTCCTTATTAGGCGATGATTAAGTCCTACTTAGGTGATAACTATATCCTAATTAGGAGTTAGTATATCTTAATTAGGACTTAATATCTCCTAATTAGGAGATTGTTTCTCCTAATTAGGTGATAGGTATGTCCTAATTAGGCGATGATTAAGTCCTGATTAGGTGATGGTCTATCCTAATTAGGATATAAAAAAATTTTGACTGTGGCACTAGGATGCTTCCGTACTGTTCTGTTCAGATTGTGCTTGTCTGTTTTATAGGTAAAGAAAGGAGAAACACGAACTTCAGGAAAAGTAAAATTATTAACTTAACAAACGACCTTCACCTTTCTGTCTTGTTCGAATTTCTTTTGGAGGTGTTTATCTTTTTGAGGTGGCTCTCTTGTGGAGGTCACTGTCTTGTGAATTCTTGTGGAGGTGGCTGTCTTGTGGGGGTCACTGTCTTGTGAAGTTTTGTTGAGGTCGCTATCATGTGGAGATCGCTGTCTTGTGAAATCTTGTGGAGGTGGCTCATCTTGTGAAGTCTTATTGAGTTCTCGTCCTTGTGGAGTCTTTTGGATGTGGTTGTCTTGTGGAGTGTTATGGATGTGGCTGTCTTGTGCAGTGTTATAGGGGTCGCTGTCTTGTGGAGTCTTTTGGATGTGGTTGTCTTGTGGAATGTTATGGATGTGGCTGTCAAATGGAGTGTTATGGATGTGGCCGTCTTGTGCAGTGTTATGGGGGTCGCTGTCTTGTGCAGTGTTATGGAGGTCGCTGTCTTGTGCAGTGTTATTGATGTGGCTGTCTTGTGCAGTGTTATGGATGTGGCTGTCTTTTGGAGTGTTATTGATGTGGCTGTCTTGTGCAGTGTTATGGATGTGGCCGTCTTGTGCAGTGTTATGGATGTGGCTGTCTTTTGGAGTGTTATTGATGTGGCTGTCTTGTGCAGTGTCATGGGGGTCGCTGTTTTGTGGGGTGTTATGGATATGGCTGTTTTGTGCAGTGTCATGGGGGTTGCTGTCTTGTGGAGTGTTATGGAGGTGGCTGTCTTGTGCAGTGTTATGGATGTGGCTGTCTTTTGGAGTGTTATGGATATGGCTGTCTTGTGCAGTGTCATGGGGGTCGCTGTCTTGTGGAGTGTTATGGAGGTGGCTGTCTTGTGTAGTGTTATGAATGTCGCTGTCTTGTGCAGTGTCATGGGGGTCGCTGTTTTGTGGAGTGTTATGGATATGGCTGTCTTGTGCAGTGTCATGGGGGTTGCTGTCTTGTGGAGTGTTATGGAGGTCGCTGTCTTGTGTAGTGTTATGGATGTGGCTGTCTTGTTGAGTGTTATGGATATGGCTGTCTTGTGCAGTGTCATGGGGGTCGCTGTCTTGTGCAGTGTTATTAAGGTAGCTGTCTTGCGGAGTGTTTTGGAGGTCGCTGTCTCGTGGAGTGGTATTAAGGTAGCTGTCCAGCGGATCGTATGGAGGTCGCTGTCTCGGGGAGGTTGCTGTCTTGTGGAAGTCGCTGTCTTGTTGAGTCTTTTGGAAGTCGCTGTCTTTTGATTTTTCGTGTAGATGGCTGTCTAGAGGACGTTTTGTCTTGTGGGGTCTTATAAAGGTGGCTCTAAGGTAAGTTAAGGAAAAACGTTTTGGATTATAAGTGAAAAAGAGAGAGAATCATAACAGCATGAAATAAATAATGTTTATGTATATTTTTGTGTTCATTTTCACACCATTGATTGCTAACAATGAACAATAACTTAAGCTGATTGTTATGTTCCCTATCCGTTGTCAGGCACATTGGGGTCAGCCCTCCTGTGCATGATGGTTCCCAGAGTTTGATGCAATAGAATTCACAAGAATTTAACGAAACATAATGTCATTCTTAGTGTGTTGGCAACAACGTTTAAGACGATTATTTTCAAATTTTAGCTACTTGAAAGTCATGATTTTACTCAAGTAGTCTTCAGAAGATAATTCTATATATTAATCATAGACTTTAAACAACTATTTGAGTTTAAAGGATGACTACATTTTGTTTAAAATTAAATTATGGCAAGGCATATACTATTCAAGAAGTGACTTTAAAAGAGCTATGCACTTGTGGTGGATTTAAGTTTATACCTACATGAAAATGAATATATTAATGTTATGGCACTTATTAATCTCTGTTATCAAAACTGAATGACAGTAACATTTATGTCGAATTTGAAATGTGACACTTAACTTATTGTTTTAACAGTATGCATGACTAAACATGCACGTACAAATGCAACAGATTTAATCATACGACACATCATTACTACACATAAGGGTCCTTCATTATGGCAAACTGCCACAAGAAATTTCATACTTACTCAAAAAGGTTCATTCCAAAACAGGTAATGGCAGGGTAAATAACAAAATAAATTCAAAAACAACTACCAGATCATCGATAAAAACGTTTTCAAATATGTTCTTTAAGTCAACCTGGTGAAAAACTCAAGTCGACTATCCTGCTAAAAATATTTTGACAGTGACATTCCTAATTGTCATTCTTGATGAACCAGAAAAAAACTTGATGTAGGAGATTCAGCCAGCGAAGATAGACAAAAATAAGCTAGAAAAAAAACACATACAAAACAAAATAAAACCTTTGTGCCATAAAATCCTTCGACCAGACTAAAAACACTTAATTAACCTTAAGTCGCCTAAGCGTAATGTTTAACGATTGCACCAAGGTTTACCTTAGGGTTGAGTTGTTTTGTGCAATGACCCTGGTTCACAAATTTGTAAAAAAATACACCAACAGTGCAAACATACTTCTCAAGTGTGACGAGAATAATCATGTACTAACTTATAAAACTGATCGATACCTCGTTGTTCCCTTTCCGAACGGAAATGTTGGCTTCCCTTGAATGAATTCTTCCATCTCCTGGAGCTTGAGGTGCAACGTCATAAATGATGGAATAAATGTAAGTAAAGCAGGGGATGT
Source organism: Phorcus lineatus (assembly GCA_921293015.1). Lineage (NCBI taxonomy): Eukaryota > Metazoa > Mollusca > Gastropoda > Trochida > Trochidae > Phorcus > Phorcus lineatus. The sequence goes on along the minus strand of OV121098.1, from coordinate 26,020,484 downwards.
GAAGTCATTTTGGATTAAAGGTCCCTTTGAGGTGTATCTCACTTATATCAAGAGTCATTCAAGACATTGAGTGAACGAATCTAAATTATCTATCTATGCTATCATTAATGGTTTCTACAATGAAAATACATTCTGAATTGTTAAGAGCAACATACATATTGAGGAGAAAGTTATGTGGTTTATAAAAATAGTTACTCCATGTTGCAATGTTAAGCACATGCAACTGATGTTTAAGACATGTTTCTCTCAAAATCTTTACAAGGTCGCTATAAAAACATAAAAAATAAACTGGAAGTACGAATTAGTTGTACCCAACAAAGTCTTTCTCCGTCTGCTTTTGAATCATATGCATACATTCGATAAATTCATTTCCAGAAATAGTACCTGCTGATTTGATATTGATGTGATTCTTAAAGATAATGAATAACGAGGATAAATTAGAAATTTTATCTCTTAATTACTGGGCTTCAAATATTTTCAAACTATATTTGTCTTTAATATTTGTAAAAGAGAGACAGAAATCAATCAAGCAGCAATGAGGATATAAAAAGAATTCTATTAATGTTTTGATAAAAGATCTGAGATTTGTCATAATAATTTTGAGTTTAGCTTGGAACCAGTTTTGGAGGTCTTTGGATTGAATACAAACAATCTTTCCCATTAATTTGTTTGTAAACTAAACGGAAGGAAGACATCCCAAATTGAAGAGAGTTGGCAACTGGTGAGTATTCATAAACTGAACAAAGACAAACTGAATTGAAGTGAATTGGACATTGGTAAGTTAATACAAAACTGACCTTAAACCATCTTAATGTATTTAACATGTTCATTGATCAATATTATGACTACTCAAATTCCCTTTCTCTTGATAACAACATCATCATACATGAGCTAGCGTTTGAACCATCCATTTGGAATAAATTTTTATAAATATATAAGTAATTACATTATCATACTTTTTTTAATCTTTGGAATTAATCATTTTATATAAGTATAATTTTTAAGAGATTTTCATTTCTAAACAAATTTAAGTGTCCTAGATCCATTTTCAGAAACTATGATTCTCTTGGTGGTTGTGCTCGTGTGTTTTACCCAAGGAGAGATCAGAACTGCTTCCTTCAAGAAGATTGAGATAAATAAATTAACAAAAGACGCTCACATTTCTCTGTCGTGTGGAGGTTGCTGTCTGGCTGATCATAATTGTCTCAGTTTTGAAGTATCTACGGTCATGAAACAATGTGAAATTTCCATGGATAGCTGCAAGAAAGAAGACGAGAGGGTTTGCTACCGAAGGGTAAGATTTTTTTGTCTTTTCGTCTTAAATTATTGAATAACTTTCAAATTTCTTAACAATTTAACAATGACTAATAGAGCAGATGTGAGGGTCTTCTTTCATGAAAACTCTTTCTAATGTTTGCTTTCCGGAGAGCGAGGGTTACACTTAAGAAATAAAGTTCGTTCTACCCCAATGTTTTTTGTAATAAAGTCCAGTTTTACCCCGAACTATTATGCTTTAACCTTGTAATAGTTCAGGCAACGCTATAATTTATTACAAAACACGCATAATAGTTCAGGGCAAAACTATACTTCACTACAAAAGACATTCGGGTAGAGCGAACTTCAATTCTTTTCTAAGATGCTAAAATGATATACGGGAACCACCCTGATCTTAATACTTGAAATTAAATTCAGTGTTTGCATCGCTCACATTAATAATCCATGAACAGGGCTATCTGTTGGCTATTCCAAGTATGGAACCCAACCCCCTAGTTTAAAAGGACATTTAGTTTTTATTGTAGATGAATACAAGTACTTTGGCACAATAATAGATAGTAAATTAAATTGGAATGCTACTACTGATGCAGTTTTCAAAACATGTCAACAAAGATTAGATTTCATGCGCGAGTTACGATCTTTTGATGTTAATGAACGTGTTCTATCCCTTTATCATTGTTTCGTTGAGAGCATATTAACCTTTTCTTTCCAATGTTGGTATGGTTTTTTATCTATTGCTAACAAGTGTATGTCGTTTGGAAAATGTTTGTCAAATTGCTGGGATAATTGCCGGAGGTTCTTTTACAAATTTAGCATATCTTTCTGAAAAAGGGGTTTTGAAATTATCATTAAAGTTTTGTCAGATTCACATCATATCTCCTGCAGGGAGTTTGTTATGGTTCTTTCAGGCAGAAGATATTTATTACTCAGTTATAAAACCAATAGTGGTAAAAATACATTCATTCCTTTCAGCGTTCGTCTGTTAAATGATCTTTAAATTAATAGAGTGTTTATTCATGTTTTACATGTAATCTATGTTGCCTTCCCTGTATGTTCAATCTCTGTAACGATACAAAATGAATTCGGTCGGGGTAATAAAGTATCATTATTATTATTATCTGTGGTTCGAATCCCGCCAGGGGCTCGGCAATTTTGTCTGCAGTAGAGAACTGTTCTACACGCAGTCAGGTTTGGGTGCAATGCTACACTAAAATTCAGCGCAGTACCACCCATGGTTCGCTATATCCAGACGATGCTCGCAGGTTTCACCGCAATGCATAGCCACAATGGTGTTGTGGGCTTTCTCCCTGCAATAATACTAGGAGCCATGACGTAAGTGAAATAATATTGAAAGTGGCGTTAAACACCAACTGACCTCCGCGCCGCCCCATCTCCACCCCCAAAACAGGAGTAACCTCACCCCCCACCCCCTACCCACCCTCTACCCACCCCCATCCCGAACAAGGAGTAAAAACAGGAAGCTCTTTTAGGGGAATCCTCACGCCAAGCATAATGAAACTAAGCATTACCTGCTGAATTGGCGAAGAATCATCTTAGGAAAGGTTTCAACCAAGAATATGAGTTATTGAGGTATACCCGACTCTGTCTGTTTGATATTTCTCCTCTATATGTATAAATATATTTTGAACTTTGTGATCGAAAGCGCTTCCTTATATTTAAGATCACAGATGTCCTACCTGGGTACGGAAAGTCTGAAAAAAGAGAGAAAAACAAAAACAGTAAATATATCTTGTAATTTATTTTCTTTAAGGTAAAGGCTTATATTCTAGTAAAACGCCTTTTTGGTTTTTATATCATTTCGGAGTAGAAATATGTATACAAGATATCACCACATGTTCAAGAACGTTTTGATTTTAATGTAAAATATTTTCAAATTTGACATTCCAGGGGAAATGTTTATGAATTTTGGCAACTGTAATAGTTCCAGCCTAACAGCAGAAATAGTACAGATAGGTTAAGTGATACCTCTTGGTTTGCTTGCTGCTAAATCTGTTGATCGTGTCTAAGTACCTCAATACATTACTTTCAGCCCTATTGCAACATCCAACGAGTGAAGAGCGTCTTCTTATTGTACCAGGCTATGTTAATCGGATTCCAAAGGTTTACGACTTTCAGTCCAGAATCATCACAGATCGTCCCGACTTGAAGTTCGGGAAAATCAGATGCATAATCTCCATGCAAGAGTCCAAAGATCTACTCTTGGGTGTGATGTTGCCGGATAGAATTCAGAGATACTCAACTGGAGGAATACTTAAAACCATTGCACACTTTAAAGCTGGCTCACTTGCTGTGGATGAAGATGAAGAATTGGTGTTTATGGTCAAGTATAGGTCAAACGAACTCCACAGGAAAAAATTCAACATCAGAGAGGCTGTGTTACGTATTTTCAATTCTCCGGTTACACTTACTCATGTGGTATCAAATATAAAGGCAAGGCAATTGTATCTTGGGTCTACAAAAGGCATTTTTGTCACCTCTTACAATGGAAAAATCTTACGCACTTTGGCTGATGATAGCATCATACACAGTCTCACATTTGATTGGCATGATAAGGTTTTGTATTATGCTGACAGTTCCTCAATAAGACGAGTTTTCATTAGTGAAATGAAATTGGAGAAACTGTTCGATGTCGCAAAATTTCATATTTACATGGTCTATCGCAAGGGAAGCCTTTTTGTATTTAAAAGTGGAAAAGATCGATTGTGTGAAGTGATTATCAACAGAAGTGAATATTTATGCACATCTTTAGGCAAAATTTTTGACGAGGAACACATTCTACTGATAGCTGTGGCAACAATTTAAGTAATTGGTGCAGCTGGGACATTGAGGTATGGTAAACACCATTATGGAATGTCAGTTAAATGTAATCTTATTGGTGGAAATAAAGGATTATAGCATTTTCAGTTAAAATGACTGACGAACTACATTAGGTTTAAACGTTAAACCAACAAATGCAATCCTTAGTTTTGTATGAATTGTAACAACAGATTTAAATATTTTGTTTTATCAAAGAATAGTTTGATGCAAATTTTGCATCAATGAATTCCGGAAATGCCCAACAACATTGCAATTATGGATGTTTCATGGAGGCAGACACGCAATATTTGAAAGATGAGCTAATGGTTTATGCGAGGAGCAGGGGTCAAAACATTCTCCCCATAGACGTTGATTAGTAATAAATTCTTAAACAACCTCTGTTATTAAACGAGCGTTTCCCGGGCTTTTGTCCCTAGCGGCAAAATACTGCAACATGAACTAACTTACAATATTTCATTCAATGAAAACGCATGCATAAATAACCTATCTGTTATTACCGTGACCTTTGCAGTGATGTAGCAGTTGAAACGTCAAAAATGTTCTATCAATAAAGAGTACAATCAGATAAAGATTAGCTTTCCTGAAGCATACCGAAATAACTGAGGCTTCTCGAATGATCGCAAATTTATGTTTATGACATGTATATATTTTAAAGCAATGAGATATTTCTTACTTTTTTCCTTCATCAGTGTTCAAATTTTAAATATTTATGTCGAGATTATCTTTGGGGGGGATTTGTTCAAATTCAAATTAATGTATAATATAACAGAAACGGTTTCATTGTACTACTAGATAATCTCCAATCACCCATTGGGCATGAGTCACTAGTCACTTTAATGATAGGAATAATTGTGTAAGTGTCTCTTTGCGGAAGATTTTACCTTACATAAAAGCTTTATTAGGGTTGGAACCACGGCCCTCGGATCATTAAAAAAAAGTTATAAAAATTTTTTTTTAAAAAATTAAAATGTTTTTTTGAGAACACCCCCTGAATAGAATTGTACTTTTGTTAATAGTATATGGAAAGGCCAGACACTCCATTCGCCCCCACCCGCTTTCTTGACCGAATGCTACAATAAATACGCACGCAATCAATATAAAACTTATGCAGACATGTTCTCAAATGATTTGCCTTTCTACTCCATCTCACTTAAACAAATAAATCTTTGGGGTTATTTAATGAGGACGGTCGAAAGACGATTTTCACGCCCAACTTAATGCTGATGGGACAAATGGCCGCCCGTCACCTTGACCTTACGGGGGTGTGGCCGCAGCGAGAGATCTCATTGGTTTGACGCAAAGTTAGGAACAGGTAACTCTAATTCTCCGTCTTGCAACCAATGAGATCTCTCGCTGCATTTAGCTTTGATTTAGAAATATTTAAAATATTTTTTAATGAAAAATAATTAAAATTGAAAATATAGAGCCCATGACAGGCTCTAAAGCTCATCACTCGTTACCTCGGTGATGTTAAGTGGGCATGTTACTTATTTAATGATTGCTCTTACATGTCGTGATATATTACATAATACCTGTTGCGTTACAGGAGCCAGTGTATCTTATGTTTTGTTATTCTATATTGTTTACTGAACGCCAAAAGAGATAATACTTCTTTAAATTCAAATATTATAGAGAGTTATTAGCTCAGTGGAATGGAACAAACAAAACCATATTTTGATTGGTGGCGCCGATTTCCAATTTTCGATCGTAAAAACAACGCAGATAATGAAAAATAATGAATCTAATGACTTTCATTAGTATCTGGTATACACATCGTTGGCTTTCAAACATGCTTGAACTGTTGGCCTTACAGAAAATGTCAATCTTTTTTTATAAAACCAGGTGATTTGTCCCAATTCTTCTATCAATGAAGCAATAAGCTGTTAACGTACGGATGTCATCTGAAAACAAGTCTCTCACCAAAAACATATTGGACCGACATTGCAAAGAAAATATTTTCGGTATTGGGTCCCTGAAATACAGAGTAACACGCAATATTCAACCCCTATTCAACGTTTGTATTCAAATTTGGAACAAAAACAAAGTACGAAGCTGTTGCCCCATTCAAAATAGGTGTTGTTATACGCGGTACAAAAAAGAAGGAATTATATTTTAAAAAGTAAATATTATCCATTAAATGAAAGAACAGCTATTACGAAACGTAAGCTGGTGTAGAAAAAAGTCTGCATGTTTATTCATCGTATTTGCAAGAATTTATCCCTGCTATTGGACATTTTGGCTATTGCGCTTTTAAGAAATTCATCTATTGCGAGCCAGCTAAATAAGCGTATATCAATACGCTCTCACTCCTTCCTAATACCCTGTTTTCTTTCATGATGCATATCTCGTATGGCTGGTGGTTTGACATTCGTGGCTATGCTCACCTGTTATTTGAAATGAAAATGTCATAGTTATTAGGAAGGAGCGAGAGCGTATTCATATACGCTGATTTAGTAGGATGATCACTTAAACCTGTTGTAATAAGACAAAGGAATTATTTACAACAATCTACAAGCTCTCTTCTTTAACACAATGAATTTAAATGTTTAATATGCATACGTCAAGCCGCATCCATTTAAAAAAATGGTGTTGGTGATTAAAAATGCCATTTAAACGAGCTCAGACTCCGGAAGCTGGCTTTATTTTGCATCCATTCAAATAAATACAATGTTAATTACTTTTTAACCTGTCCGTTTATATGTTAAAATACGTTTTTGTTTTTTTCAGCATGTACTTTATATACATTCAATATTATCCAAACGCTGACTCTGAAACTAGCAAACATAAATTGTCTGAGTTCATTATTTATAGATTATCTTAAATCTTTTGTTACATTTTGCGTAATTTTTCAAACAGTTCAAAATTCATTGACATAAAATATGCAAACATTATTTGTAATTATGTATGTTTTTTTGAAAATCATTATAAAATCAATGTTAAATGTTTCTTTGTCAACCTCTAGTCTTTCTGAAAAGGAAAAATGTTTAAATCAATGTGCATTAACGTCAATCTGCCGCTATCTGACAAACTGTTGATTCAATATTAATGTGACTATTGAAGGTAATGGGTAACTAAGATAAGTTTCAAATTTATCTCCAAATTTCCTCTTAAAAACATATAAAATTTGAAAGGCATTTGATGAATGAAAACTAAGGAATGGCGTAAAGCAACTAATTCTGCTGTTTGTCATATAGATAGCATCCTTCTAAATCAGTGTAATTTAAAGCGTAATCACCTCCGCTCTTTCCTTATACCCTGATTTCTTTCGGGTCAAATGCCTCGTCCGGCTGGATCGGCTTGTTATTCGTGGGTAAGTTCACCTGTTATTTTTTCTGCCAATGAAATGTCGTTATGCAAAGAACTGGAAAGTACTATCTTTTTCCATCCGTGATGTGCCGCTGTTTCTGTGCGAGTCGTCTCATTTGGTGGTTATGTAGCTAGGGATACGAGGCTTTTGGCTTTAAAGGGATCAGATTATTAGCATTTAACTGAGCGGAGTTATATTCGCTAATTTACAGAGTGAAAATTCTGGCTGCCAATATCGAGTGCTTATACCTTTCGTATTTCTAAGAAATAAAAAAAGGTAACCATATCTGTCTTCACAATATGCACGTTACAAAAAAAAAAAATAATAATAATAATTAGCGTAAAATGAGAATAATAAAGAATGAAATTTTAGATTTATTGTCATCTCCCATGTGTTATTCAATCGCATCTACACACATGAAAAGTCATGAAAACATTTGTTTGATTTTGAAGATCAGTTGCTTGATAGTTATTCAGGTGATACGAGATTAACATAAAGATAAACATCCAGTTTTAGATCTGATTTTCTTCATTGTATCCCACGACTGACTGACTGGCATAGTCTTATCTTGGCAGGAGAAGCATTTGTGCAGCTCTGGAAAGTAGTTTTTGATAGTGATCATTGACTTGATTGGTTAACCCTTTAACTCCAAATAATAACCTCATAACTAACTATCATTTAAAACACAACGAAATGAGACTTCATCATCAAGTCAGAAAGCATTTTTAGTCGAAAATGTTAAAGTTGATTAGAGCAACACCTTCTCTATGTAAAATTATAATCATCAAAATAAATAACCACAGAAATACATTTAACTTCTTTGCTCGCTGTGGGAAAACGGCAATTTGCAAGCAAATGAGTATGGAAACCCATGGTATAGAATGCTATCTAAAACACAAGCAGAAATGTATTCTCCAAGAGTGCCAAACTATGCAACATTTGCTGCAATTCATGCGCCTCTCCCCTCTTCGTTTGTTAAACCCGTGCCTGTAGTACAACATGCGCCTCTCCCCTCATGGTTTGCGGAACCCGTTCCTGTAGTTGGAAATACGCCTCTTCCCTCATCATTTGTTGAACCCGTGCCTGTAGTGGAACATGCACCTCTTCCCTGTACGTTTGCAGAAACCGTTCCTGTAGTACGACATGCGCCTCGCCCCTTACGTTTGCGGAACCCGTGCCTGTAGTGCAACATGCATCTCTTCCCTATACGATTGCGGAACCCATGCCTGTAGTGCAAAATGCATCTCTTCCCTCATTGTTTGCGGAACCCATGCCTGTAGTACAACATGCTCCTCTACCCTCATTGTTTGCGGAACCGATGCCTGTAGTACAACATGCGCCTCTACCCTCATTGTTTGCGGAACCCGTGCCTGTAGTACAACATGCGCCTCTACCCTCATTGTTTGCGGAACCCATGCCTGTAGTACAACATGCTCCTCTACCCTCATTGTTTGCGGAACCGATGCCTGTAGTACAACATGCGCCTCTAGCCTCATTGTTTGCGGAACCGATGCCTGTACTACAACATGCTCCTCTTCCCTCTACGCTTGCGGAACCGATGCCTCTAGTACAACATGCTCCTCTACCCTCATTGTTTGCGGAACCCATGCCTGTAGTACAACATGCGCCTCTACCCTCATTGTTTGCGGAACCGATGCCTGTACTACAACATGCTCCTCTTCCCTCTACGCTTGCGGAACCGATGCCTCTAGTACAACATGCTCCTCTACCCTCATTGTTTGCGGAACCGATGCCTCTAGTACAACATGCGCCTCTACCCTCTACGCTTGCGGAACCGATGCCTGTAGTACAACATGCACCTCTACCCTCATTGTTTGCGGAACCCATGCCTGTAGTACAACATGCGCCTCTACCCTCATTGTTTGCAGAACCCATGCCTGTAGTACAACATGCGCCTCTACCCTTATTGTTTGCGGAACCGATGCCTGTACTACAACATGCTCCTCTTCCCTCATTGTTTGCGGAACCCATGCCTGTAGTACAACATGCGCCTCTACCCTCATTGTTTGCGGAACCCATGCCTGTAGTACAACATGCGCCTCTACCCTTATTGTTTGCGGAACCGATGCCTCTAGTACAACATGCGCCTCTACCCTCTACGCTTGCGGAACTGATGCCTGTAGTACAACATGCACCTCTACCCTCATTGTTTGCGGAACCCATGCCTGTAGTACAACATGCGCCTCTACCCTCATTGTTTGCGGAACCCATGCCTGTAGTACAACATGCGCCTCTACCCTCATTGTTTGCGGAACCAATGCCTGTAGTACAACATGCGCCTCTACCCTCATTGTTTGCGGAACCGATGCCTGTACTACAACATGCGCCTCTACCCTCATTGTTTGCGGAACCGATGCCTGTAGTACAACATGCACCTCTACCCTCATTGTTTGCGGAACCCATGCCTGTAGTACAACATGCGCCTCTACCCTCATTGTTTGCGGAACCCATGCCTGTAGTACAACATGCGCCTCTACCCTCATTGTTTGCGGAACCGATGCCTGTACTACAACATGCTCCTCTTCCCTCTACGCTTGCGGAACCCATGCCTGTAGTACAACATGCTCCTCTCCCCTCATTGTTTGCGGAACCAATGCCTGTAGTACAACATGCGCCTCTACCCTCATTGTTTGTGGAACTGATGCCTGTAGTACAACATGCTCCTCTTCCCTCATTGTTTGCGGAACCCATGCCTGTAGTACAACATGCGTCTCTACCCTCATTGTTTGCGGAACCGATGCCTGTAGTACAACATGCACCTCTACTCTCATTGTTTGCGGAACCCATGCCTGTAGTACAACATGCGCCTCTACCCTCATTGTTTGCGGAACCCATGCCTGTAGTACAACATGCGCCTCTACCCTCATTGTTTGCGGAACCCATGCCTGTAGTACAACATGCGCCTCTACCCTTTATGCTTGCGGAACCCATGCCTGTAGTACAACATGCACCTCTACCCTTATTGTTTGCGGAACCCATGCCTGTAGTACAACATGCGCCTCTACCCTCTACGCTTGCGGAACCCATGTCTGTAGTACAACATGCGCCTCTACCCTCATTGTTTGCGGAACCGATGCCTCTAGTACAACATGCTCCTCTTCCCTCTACGCTTGCGGAACCCATGCCTGTAGTACAACATGCACCTCTACCCTCATTGTTTGCGGAACTCATGCCTGTAGTACAACATGCGCCTCTACCCTCTACGCTTGCGGAACCCATGCCTGAAGTACAACATGCGCCTCTACCCTCATTGTTTGCGGAACCGATGCCTGTAGTACAACATGCTCCTCTCCCCTTACGTTTGCGGAACCCGTGCCTGTCTGGTGGTATTGTTCTATTGATAAAGAATTATTTACATTGTCATGTGAAATTGTTTAAAATTATTGATAATGCTATATTTGTCCTATTAGTCAAATCTGTATTCTGTCTGGCGAGAGATGTGCTTTTGTCTGTTGTTGACGTGAACCAACCTGGTTTTCTATGGTATGACTCTAAATCATTCTCCTGTGGATTAAAGTTTATTTTGAATCCTTGCTGTCATTATTGTGTGAAGTACATGATCCATACATCACTATCGGAGGTGACCTGAACGCAAGAACCGGCCAATAACAAGACAGTGTTGATGAAAGCATATTAGATGCAATTGGTGATGATAACATCAACATCATATCAGACACTCTGAATACAAAACGTTGCTCATGCGATAAAGTTGTAAACAAATGAGGAAAAATTTTACTTAATTGGTTTGCCGTCTTGAACTTGTTCATAATGAATGGTTGTGGCCTAAATGCTGATATTGGTGACTTTACTTTCTTTCTGGAAAAAGTATAATTGACTATGTTATTGCTTCATCGCCGTTGTCTCATGTTTGTAAACATTTCAACATCTTAACGAGGTCAGACTGTGATTACTTACCGTTATCTTGTCAATTTCAATCAGTTATCTTGTCAGTTTCAATCAGTTATCTTGTCAATTTCAATCAGTTCCCTTGTCAATTTCAATCAGTTCCCTTGTTTATTTCAATCACGTGGAGACACGGCTAAACCCGTGCAGGAGCGGAATGCATGTGTATCTCAGAACGATAACCGCTTTGTCTGGAATGACACTAGAGCTGAACTTTTTAGAGAAAACTTACTGTCAGAAAAAAATTGTATCGATGTTAGATGAGTGTTCGGATCTTGTTTGTGTTTGTATTTCTGCAGGTAATGATATGTTTACTAAAGCTATAAATTAAGCTGGAAAATGTATGAAGTGTAGAATATTTAGAGGTAGTATTACTAATCAACCTTGGTGTGATTCTAGATGTCGATATTATCGTTCTGAGGGAGAGTGGTTATTATCCGTCTTTTGGAGATGTAGAAATGATGAAGCTCTGTTTGAATATTAAAGGGCTAAGAATAAATTCACTTCTGTCACAAGAGATAAGAAACGTTCGTATCATAAAAGAGTTGCGCGGTCTTTGACTGGTAATTTTCAAAAAGGGAAGGAATTTTGAAAATTTTCGAAAAGGTTTTCTGGTTCATCCTCCGCTAGACCTAATTGGATTCTGCTAATGAAGAAAGTTCTCCCGATTCTGAGTTCTATGATGATAATATCACGGCCATACTAAACTTCCCTTTATCAGTTGACGAGATGATTAAGGCTATCGACAAACTTAAATCCTCTAAGTCAGATGGCGATGATAAGTTAATCGCCGAGTTCTTCAAGCATTCCTATGACCTCGCTGTCCAATATTCTTTTTTATAATTTTTTCGATGAAGGAATTTTTCCAGAGTAGTGGTCGGTAAGTGTGATAGTTCCAATCCACAAGAAAGTTAACGTTAACGATGTCTCTAACTATAGAGGTATTACGGTACTCAGTGTTTTCAGTAAGTTATATATTTCTATGATTAAGGACAGTTTACAGTTCTGGTGTTATGCCTATGAGAATATTGCCAGATCTCAGGCAGGGTTTAGAGCTGGTTATTCTTCAATTCATAACATGTTTATCCAGCATACTATTGCCCAAAGGATCCTATCTAAAAAGGGAAGTTAAATGCCTCCTATAATGATGAAGAGTGTACGATCTATTTATGAATGTGTGAAGTCTGATAATGCCTTTTCGGAAATGTTCCAATGTGATATTGGGGTACGACAAGGATGTGTTCTCGGTCCTCTCCTGTTCTTATTGTTGATTAATGAGTTAGTCGATAGCATTGAATCAGAGTGCTATCCTGGTATTCAACTTCATCCTGTATCAAATATTGGAACAAGTTGTTGAGTATGCCAGTACCTCGTTTTCTTTAGAAGGGCTATAATTTAATGTTGTTAGATGTATCTCACGTGAAAACTAATTGGGCCTCCGATCTTAGGTTTTTATTGAATTGTATGGGATTTGGTTACGTTTTGGAGAGACAGTACATAACTCATTTTGATTCTTTTATTTCTGAACTTATGACTAGGGCACAGGATATGTATGTCCAAGGCTGGCATGAATAATTAAATGTTAGCTCCAAAACGCATTCATATTTGCTGTATAAACCTGTATTTGGTTTGGGAAATTATATGAGTTGTATTGATGTAAAACAAATTCCGTGTTGCTTTTGCAAAGGTTTGATGCAGCTCGCATCAATTAAATATTGAAACTGGTAGATATGCCAATAAACCAAGGCGTCTTAGGGTATGTCAAATGTGTACCGATACTAACATTGCGGATGGATATCATTTTGTTTTGCTTTGCCCTGCCTACGATCATCTTCGCACGTTATATATACCTGTAAATTATTACAACTATCCTTCTTTGCATAATTTTAATACCTTCATGTCTGTAGAAAATGTTTTTGTATTAAGAAATCTAGCTTTGTATGTTTATCATGCAACTAAGCTGCGTATTAGCCGCTTGATGGCTGTATGATCTCACTGTATTATGGGCCAATGGTCTACACACATCTAAATAAAAGACTTGAAACTGTAGTAAGCCATGCGCCTCTCCACTAATCGTTTGTGGAACCCATGTCTGTAGTACAACATGCGCTTCTCCCCTTACGTTTGCGGAACCCGTGGCTGTAGTACAATATGCATCTCTTCCCTCATCGTTTGCGGGACCCGTGCCTATAGTAGGACATGCGCCTCTCCGCTCATCGTTTGTTGAACCCGTGCCTATAGTACGACATGCATGTCTTCCCTATACGTCTGCGGAACCCGTGCCTTTAGTGCAACATGCATCTCTTCCCTCATTGTTTGCAGAACCTGTGCCTTTAGTACGACAGTCGCCTCTTCCCTTACATTTGTGGGACGCGTGCCTGTAATAGGACGTGGCAACCCCTCCCGTTTATGCTGTCATACAATTAGTAATACCTGAGCAATGTCTGATATGTGAATGTAACAAGGTAGACATAGTAAAACATCAACTCCGATTGTGGAGGACTCTTGCTAGCTGGGCTTGTTTATGCAAGTAAATTCAAACCACATCAGTGCATGCATTCTCTCCCGATAGAAGTAGCTCCGTAATAAATGCCTATAGGAACATCTGTTGTAATACGAGCGTTTCTAGGTCCAGAAATCAGTATCTAAAATCAAAGTTTGTTGTGCAATCAGTTACGCCGTTTCGTAAATAGAGAATACTAAACGACGTCCCGTGTGTTTAATAGCAGTTTTATGAAACGAGTGAATAGTAGTGAGCGTAATTAATGTAATACCCGCATTTGGCACGTGAAATGCATGTCGGTGGCTTAAGGGATTTACCATAGATACTATCATATAGTTCGACATAACTATAAAACATTTATTAAACTATGAATTCACAAAAACCTTTTAGGGATAAACGTTTAAGTGTTATATTTAAGAATGTGACTATATAAGAATATAACTCAAATGAAGTCCCCACATATACAATACACATTACATTAATTGTCAATCAAAGGAAATTTTCAGTTATATACGGTACATTATGAAGTTCACGAATGATATGGAAAAGCTTGTCTATCAAGTTTATAACTTCTTTAAGACTGAAGGAGACAAGGGAAGGCCTATTTTAGCCCTTTCTAAATATCGTAAAAGATCCGCCAAGGCTCTTGGTATTACTGAGCGAAAACTTTCGTACATCTTACAGAAGCGCGACGAAACCATCAAGACAAGCAGCGGGGCCATCTCAAAGACTTTCTTAGTACAAAAAGTGGACAGTTTCCAAAAGGAAATTATCAGAAATACTATCCGGAGATTTTTTGCAGAAAATAAGTTTCTTTCATTAATAATATTGAAAACCCACCTGAAGAAAGAGCATTCCTTGATCGTATCAAAACACCGTCTTTGGAAATTACTCCATTCATTCGGATACTGGTACAAGAAGTTTTTAGGGGAATCAAGACATGTTTTGTGTGAGAGAAAAGATGTTGTGTCATTGAGGAACAATTACCTTCGTACCATCAGGAAGAAGAGAGAACAGGGATACGAGATAATCTACCTCGATGAAACATGGGTGAATGCCTGTCATACAGCACAACGTCAGTGGACGTCAACTGACGCAAAGACGCAAAATTCCGCTCGGCAAAGGAGAGAGACTTAATATTTTGCATGCTGGATGTGAAAGGGAAGGATTCCTACCAGGATATGTGAATTGGTTTTTCGCTCGAAATCAAAGGACAACAGAGACTATCATACAGAGATGAATGGTGCCGTTTTCTTGGAATGGACAGAGACTCAACTAATTTCTGCTCTACCAAAGAAGTCCCTCATTGTCATGGACAACGCTTCATACCACAGTGTACAGGATCCTGACACTAAGGTGCCGACATCAAACTCAAGGAAAGGAGATATGATCACTTGGTTGCAGACGAATAATGTTCCATTCCCGACAAAAGCAACTAAACCTGTTTTGTACGAGATAATCAAATTAAATAAGACCAAACCTGTATACAAAGTTGACAAACTTTTGCATTCCCATGGACATGAAGTTCTTCGCCTTCCACCTTACCATTGTGACTTGAATCCAATTGAGATGATCTGCCATGGGGTATTGTGAAAGGTGATGTTGGAAGACAAATTGGTACATTCAAACTCCCAGATGTGCAAAGACTTGTGACTGAGAGTCTTGGAAAGATATCACAGGAGATGTGGGCGAGGTGTGTAGCCAAAGTTGTGAAAGAAGTGGAATCTGCCTACTGGAGACGCGATTGTCTACACCACGTAACATTTACATCAATTGTGATCTCAGTCGATAGCGACGTTAGTAAAAGCAGTGACGGTGATTATTCTGAGGAACAGTTTTGAGAATGTCCCTGGGATTGTCCACAGAGTGCGGCTGTTACAATCATTGTTCTGACTCCCGTGTTGTGAGATGTAATAAAAGAACATCAATCTTATGATCCGTTCTTAAATAACTTATTTATTACATGATGAAAAAAATCCAAACTCTCATCATGAGTTGGTACATGAAAATAATTAAGAAAGATGTGATAATTGTTGTGAAATTGATTTAAATTTTCTATTAAATGTTGAATTCATCGGTACGAATTGAGAGCAAACGGACTATAAGCTGCGTAATAGCGTTTCTCTGTCTAGAAATCGTAATCTAAATTTAAGGTTTGTTGTGCAATCAGTTACGCCGTTTCGTAAAAAGAGAATACGAAACGACGTCCCGTGTGTTTAATAGCAGTTTTATGAAACGAGTGAATAGTAGAGAGCGTAATTTATTTATAAATCGTCGAATTATATCAAAGAAATTGCCTTGAAACCATTGCTGTTGCGATGCAACATTGTGACGTCATCTGTAATAACATTGCAGATTTGTTAAACGGCGCTATCTTTTACTAGGAAAGTAATAAATAGAGATTATTACCCGAAGAAGTGTGTCATATGACTTTTCGTTTTTGACAAATTCGCATGAGTTTCGTAAAAGTCTTATGACACACTTCCGAGGATAAACATTTCTTTATTACCGATTCTACTCCATTTCAAACGCATGGAAATATTCAGAAAACGGCCTGATTCTTCCGACGGCCCGCTACAGTGACGTCACGAACAATTATTTCAAGACACAGACGACGAAATACGGTAATTCGCGCTTAGACAATCGTTGCTAGGCAGAAGTGATATGTGCACATGTGCTGATATCGAAAATATGTCACCGCTCATGAATAACCATATGGGTATGCCCAAAAGAGGATATCGCTGCCTGTGGTGTTTTCATTGGCTGAAATATTGTTATATGTTATATGTGTAGCATTTTGACGCTGGGAAGCCTATTTTTGCTCCTACGAAAGTGGTTCGTATATGACGGACATGATTGGAAAGAATGCAGTGAATGGAACACAGTTAACATTCCTTACCTATGGGGAAAAAATGTCATGCTTGTGTACAAATTGCCAAGTAACCATATTTATAGTGATTATAACTCTTTTGAGTGTACAACTCCTCAAACCATTAGCGGAAACAAAGAACATTCATCATTCATTTCAAAACGAAAGGGGGATACCAAACAATCCTATCATGACAGTTGATGTTATGTTCTTACGCGCGAATTGATCTGTGCAAGTGAACAATGTAACGACTATGACAGTGAATTGATACAAAATAATTCCCTCTTAGTATAACTTTTCTAACGTTGTGTTTATCTTGATTGACTCACTTATTTCACTCTTTTGATATGTTTCAATATAGCATGATCTTCAAACGAATTCAAATCAACTTCAACCGCTTGACTCGATACCTTATCGAGAAGTAATGGTTTGTGTTGCTTCTGAGACCCCGAGAGCTATGCCAGCCGGAGCTTACATGCTCCTGGTAGGGGCACCAAAGCTGGATAGGTCGACAGGTAGAAGCCAGACCAAACTAGAGTCGTTCAAAACCTGCCGTCTATCTTAAACTATGCCTTTCCCTCATCCTGTCGACCCCTTTCTCTCTGATCTATCCGCTCTTTTTAATGCTGGTCATCCACCTGTTTAATAACTGAAATATAGATAAAAACACATTGAACCCCAACTCACTCGCTCACTCACTCCCGGTCTGTCCACTCTCTTTTGGATGCTTGTCATCCACATGTTTAATAACTGAAATATTGTTAAAAACATGTAACTGACTCATTCACTAAATTCAACGCTTGTTGGAGAATTCGGCGAATTCGGACTCGTTACTTCGCCTTCGTGTAGTTCGCGTCAAGTAGGTTCGCCATTCTAACACAGTTCGGACAGTTGCTTCCTTCCTACTATATTGCAAATAAAAATTGCCGCCTGCGTAAAAAATATTTATTGAGAGCGTAACTTAAGGTCCGTTGTTGGTGTTCCAATCTCCATAAGCCTTACGCAAGGGAATGGAGATCATTGAATAAAGTCTATGAATATGTGCGTTTGGTAACTGTGAGTAAAATGAGTCGGTCGTGTTCATTCTATTCGAAATGGAAGTGTCACGGCATTGATTGATCATATTTCTATGTTACGGATCAAATAAAGAAAGCCAACGAAACTGCCTTGCTATCGGATCGAATAAGACGTGTTAGAGACGGGTTAAATATTGATAAGGAAAGGGTCTTGCAATTCAAGTTCTGAGCTCACTCCTTCATGTTCACAACAAATCAGAAGACTGTGCTCAGACTGCTTTGGAAAGAAAAAACCCTGATAGAATGAGTTCGAAACCCGCTAGAGGCAATGTTTTAATAAAAATTTCCTCGGAACACAGTTGATTTTAATCAGACCGCCCATCCCCATACTATTCCTCCAATATATATTGCATATGGTACGGTTGGACTGATGTTCCTAGGTGTGTACTTCTAGTCTGTAGTTCAACATACTCTTACCGCCCATCAAAATGCTGCGTGTGGCAACGACTATCGAGGAGCCAGTGAGTCCTCCATGGACCTGAGAGTTCCATTGCTTCTCGTTGTCCATTCTCTTCGTCAATTGGAGCAGGTTCTATTCTTCAAGATGACAGTGATAGACCACATCTATCTTTTAAATGATGTTTAACCATTCTCTATTCAGTATAGTATATGTAGAATTATTGTTACAGCACTTGTCTCCATTCTGTCTTACATACTCGTTAAATCATGGTACGAAATACTAGCAAAACAAAAACAAAACACACATCGTTCGAAACTGAAATTTTAAAAACCTTTCAGCACAGTTGAAAATGATAACTTGATTAATATATCAAAAATAATCTATATGCACCTCCCCTCCTCACAATGGCTCGGGACAAAGCAAGTGCACAATTATCAGTCATAAATAAGTCATAATCTTGATACAAAAGGGGAAGCTCGTTAGCTATTCGAAAGATATCCCCCATAAATAACTGCACGGTTTATCAAGGGACGGTTACTGTCCGTAACTATAATAATAAAACACAATTTAAAAAGATTTAAAGTCCGATATCAAATAATACAAAATATCAAATGTTGCTTAAAAATGTTTTGAGTTCATTCCTGAAACAGGTTGAAGATTTTATAGCTTCTCGTAATGTCATTATTAGTGGTATCATAGAACAATTTGAAGACAAAAAGACAATTAATGAATATTTTATTATCGAATTGGCAACAAACATTTCATTTCACATTGCTGCATAGTTCCTATGTTTACCGGGCAATCGTCGATTGAAAGGTGAGAATAGAAGACATTGAAAGATGTTCCCAATGTGAGTATTACATGACCACATGTGAAACACTTGACATTGAAAGATGTTCCAAATGTGAGTATTGCATGACCACATGAGAAACTCTTGACATTAAAAGATGTTTCAAATGTGAGTAGTACATGACCACATGAGAAACTCTTGACATTGAAAGATGTTCCCAATGTGAGTATTGCATGACCACATGAAAAACTCTTGACATTGAAAGATGTTCTTAATGTGAGTATTACATGACCACATGAAACTCTTGACATTGAAAGATGTTCCAAATGTGAGTATTGCATGACCACATAAAACTCTTGACATTGAAAGATGCTCTTAATGTGAGTATTACATGACCACATGAGAAACTCTTGACACTAAAAGATGTTCCAAATGTGAGTAGTACATGACCACATGAGAAACTCTAGACATTGAAAGATGTTCCAAATGTGAGTATTACATGACCACATGAGAAACACTTTACATTGAAAGATGTTCCAAATGTGAGTAGTACATGACCACATGATAAACTCTTGACATTGACAGATGTTCCCAATGTGAGTATTACATGACCACATGTGAAACACTTGACATTGAAAGATGTTCTTAATGTGAGTATTACATGACCACATGAAACTCTTGACATTGAAAAATGTTCTTAATGTATTTCATGACCACATGTGAAACACTTGACATTGAAAGATGTTCCAAATGTGAGTATTGCATGACCACATTCGAAACTCTTGACATTGAAAGATGTTGCAAATGTGAGTATTACATGACCACATATGAAACTCTTGACATTGAAAGTTGTTCCAAATGTAAGTATTTCACGACCACATGAGAAACTCTTGACATTGAAAAATGTTCCAAATGTGAGTATTACACGACCACAAGAGAAACTCTTGACATTGAAAGATGTTCCCAATGTGAGTAGTACATGACCACATGAGAAACTCTTGACATTGAAAGATGTTCCCAATGTGAGTAGTACATGACCACATGAGAAACTCTTGACATTGAAAGATGTTCCAAATGTGAGTATTACATGACCACATGAGAAACTCTTGACATTGAAAGATGTTCCAAATGTGAGTATTACATGACCACATAAAACTCTTGACATTGAAAGATGTTCCAAATGTGAGTATTGCATGACCACATGAGAAACTCTTGACATTAAAAGATGTTCCAAATGTGAGTAGTACATGACCACATGAGAAACTCTTGACATTGAAAGATGTTCCCAATGTGAGTATTACATGACCACATGTGAAACTCTTGACATTGAAAGATGTTCTTAATGTGAGTATTACATGACCACATGAAACTCTTGACATTGAAAGATGCTCTTAATGTGAGTTTTGCATGACCACATGAGAAACACAACTGTATAAAGCTGTGCAATAATTATAAATTTTCTTTATAAAAACGAAGATTTGACTTTCCAGGAAGCAATTCCTGTGTTCAGGTCCCTTAGCCAGTTTGGTGCTTTATATGCTTCAGCCTTATGACGCCCCTTAAATCTTGTCTAGAGGGTCCTTCCAATTTAGAATAGGAAATTGTAAATTTAGAACCTAACGCTAGTTCAGGAAGTAAAAGCATATGTTTTGATAAAGTAATATCAGTTGGCGATATGATGTTTTATTATGTGATCTTATTTTTCCGTCGATCCGATTGGTCGAGAAGCGGTCACGTGTCAGTCGACAGAAAAGCATATTGACTTCACTCCGAGTCCGACCAAAAGTGATATTGACTTGAAATAGACATAATGACGTCAAACCGTTCTTACATGACGTCATGCCATTGTTATCGTGACGTCATTTGACCGTCATGTTGAAAAATTTATCCAAAATGCTGTTCATAACTGTAGTTTTTTCTTTTCTTTTCTTATCTAATTCGAAACATAATAAAACAATTATGGACTGGTGAATTCGGTCAATACCTGTTTTTATAGACCCGAGGAAAGCAATATTGACCTCGGACTTCGTCCTCTGTCAATATTGCTTTCCTCGGGTCTATAAAAACAGGTATTGACCTCATCACCAGTCTATAATTGTATATATAGTAGCTTTGACTATTTAGACGTTTGGACAATATTCAATGACATTTAACGTAATCAATTCTTCAATTAATAATTTCGTTTCATTCCTTTGCAGCTGACCGAGCCTTCATCATTATAAACGTTCTCTTCACAAGTTTTAGTAATTGTTTTCGTTTCTCTCTTCTATTTTACTTAATCTCAAGATTCACGAATAACGTATACAAATTCATGTTTTTGTAAATCTTCATCTTATATTATCAATTCCTTCCATTTATCTTCATCATTTCCGAATTATTTCAGAAATCTTCCAGTTTCTTAAGCTAAAATCAAAAGTTATATCAAATTTGAGCTTACCATTTGAGTTCTTCATTCTTAGCTATTTCCTATTTCTATACATTCAATTTATAATAAACATTTAACCGTTCATTAAATCCAATTTTGCAGGACATTGGGAAGTTAAAGACATACGAAAAGTACGACCCCTTGAACAACCATTGTGAAAAACCTCGGACTTTATGCTCGATCCAGCCTTATAGATAATTCTTTTATGCCCGACAAGACTCTTCCTGACAACTGCCATGTCTCTTCTTTTTGTCATGACGCACTGCTTCTCATTAACAGAGTTTGAAGACTTGCATTCAGTGTTAACACTTGACCATTGTGTTAGTCATTTTTCAACCGTGCGATGTGCAGGTCATTGTGGAGGCTATCACCCACGTCATTCGTACGTAGTGACCAAGGGAGAAGACTCTCAGTGTTGCTGCGCACAGAAATCAAAGAAGATCAACTCGTCGGTTCCACTAGGATCGGCTATTTGTTTTTACTCAAGTAAGATACGTAACTCATGACATCTTATCGTGATTGTTATCGTTCACATAGAAAGACAATCTCACTCAAATGACTTATGATATCAAATATACTAATGCAAATTTGTAAACAAATATCGATGGCTATATATATATATAATATATATACTCTTTATATAATATATTTGATATCAGAAGACTCCAGATCGTGATAAAGTCATTGCCTTGTCCGTCTATGTCCGTCCATCCACCGTCTTTCTGTTTGTCGAACACTCCGTCTGTAGCAATTTTGTTTCCGGAGCCAAACGTTAAAACCACTAATTAATCCTTTCTGAAACTTTGCACTTTTACTACCCACCTACGAACTTAAGTGTTGTCTTTTGATATTTCCAGAATTCTAGCAATGTTGATCATATCAATTTTAACAAGTTGAGTTAGGGCTTTGCAAGTTAGGTTTTCTTTCAAGAGCACAACTAAAAATATATTTTTCATATCATTTTTAACATTTGTATGAGTATAAATCATCTCCTGAAGGGGTACTGTTATGTATTTTCAAAGCTCTGTTTCAATGGTAATAAGTTGATTTTTAACGGGTGTATTTGTTTCTTTAAACAACCGAAAAACTTTCCTCATATCTTTCTAAAGCTGTACGCAATTGGGTGATTAAAACTTCTAATTGAATCATATTTAAATTTTAACAATGACTCTTGTAAATACCCTCCTGACGAAAGTATACTGAGTGAGGCCATTACGTAATGGTGGCCTCTGAATTGACGTCATCACAATGTTATTTTATCAACATTGTGACGTCATTTCAGTGTATACCGGCTTCAGATCGATTGTTAACCTGAAGCAGGGTACGAACGAAAATCGTGTAATTAATTTTGAACGCTTGTATTCTTTGATTACAATTGCTAAATCCTACAAGATAACAATATTATCACACTATTTGTAACACCTTAACGCAACAACCCAGCTTCCAAAATGAAACACATTTTCAACTTATTCTTTAGGTGACATCAGATACTGTCATCTACAACGTGTTAAAAAATGTCCTATCTTTCATTCGACGTTGAACTTACATATAAGTCACTCTATATATTAGAGCTATTTCATCTTTGATTGCAACAGACATTGTAATCGTAAGACGGAATTGCCCAGGTCGCGGTGAACAGGTCGCAACCTCCCCCCTCATTGATTTCATTCCCAAATACCATGATTGAATGAAAAGAAAACACATTTCAGTATCTAGCGCTCTTCAGTGTCCCTCAAACTATGTGTAAACATGTGCATTTTGATAGAATTGAGATGCGGTCCAAAATGGAATAAAAAACTATTTAGAACGCGAACGCTTAAAAAACTGGTAACATTACATTGGGTGTGTATTATACAAAGTAAATAGAGATTATTACCCGAGGAAGTGTGTCATATGACTTTTACGAAACGAGTGGGAAGTTTTGTCATACCCGAGCGAGAGCGAGGGTTATACACAAATTCACACGAGTTTCGTAAAAGTCATATGACACACTTCCTAGTGTAATAATTTCTTTATTACCGACTCTATTCCATTTAAAACGCACTGAAATATTCAGAAAACGGCCGGCTTCCTTTTCGACGTCACGAACAATGGTTTTATGACGTCACAGACGACAAAATGCGGTAACTCGCGCTGAAACAATCGTTGCTTGGCAAAAGTGATATGTACACATGTGCTCATATTGAAAATATGTCACCACTTATGAATAACCATATGAGTAATAATGTCTTATATTGTCACATGTCCTATATGTTGATGGAACGAGTGAAAATGGACTGAATTTATATGATACAACCTGGTGTCTTACATTGTCACACGGCCTGCTTGGTGACAAAACAAGTGACAATGCATTACATGTTTATTATACAACATGACGTCTTTTATTGTCACACGTCCTGCAATGCATTACATGTTTATTATACAACCTGACGTCTTTTATTGCCACACGTCCTGCTTGGTGACAAAACAAGTGACAATGCATTACATGTTTATTATACAACCTGACGTCTTTTATTGTCACACGTCCTGCTTGGTGACAAAACAAGTGACAATGCATTACATGTTTATTATACAACCTGACGTCTTTTATTGTCACACGTCCTGCTTGGTGACAAAACAAGTGACAATGCATTACATGTTTATTATACAACCTGACGTCTTTTATTGCCACACGTCCTGCTTGGTGACAAAACAAGTGACAATGCATTACATGTTTATTATACAACCTGACGTCTTTTATTGTTTATTGTGTGTTATATTGTTACATGTTCTGTTGGTTGACTAAAATAGTGACATACATTAGATGTTTATTAACCAACTTGATGTTTATATTGTTACACGTTTTGTTTGGTGACGACACTGGTTACAAACTACTGGATGTGTATAAGATAACGTGACGTTTTATATGTTGACATGTTCTGTTGGTTGACTAATATAGTGACATACATTAGATGTTTATTAACCAAATTGACGTTTTATATTGTTACACGTTTTGTTTGGTGACGACACTGGTTACAAACCACTGGATCGATGTGTATAAGATAACGTGAGGTCTTATGTTGTTACATGTTCTGTTGGTTGACTAAAATAGTGACATACATTAGATGTTTATTAACCAACTTGATGTTTATATTGTTACACGTTTTGTTTGGTGACGACACTGGTTACAAACCACTGGATGTGTATAAGATAACGTGACGTTTTATATTGTTACATGTTCTGTTGGTTGACTAATATAGTGACAATACATTAGATGTTTATTAACCAACTTGACGTTTTATATTATTACACGTTTTGTTTGGTGACGACACTGGTTACAAACCACTGGATGTGTATAAGATAACGTGACGTTTTATATGTTTACATGTTCTGTTGGTTGACTAAAATAGTGACAATACATTAGATGTTTATTAACCAACTTGACGTCTTTTATTGTAACACGTTATTTTTGTTGACTAAAATAGTGACGTACATTAGATGTTTAATTACCAACTTGACGTCATATGTGGTGTCGTATTTTGTCACGTGTTGACAACACTGGTGCTAATAAATATGCCACCTTACGACAAGAAATACACACATTGAAATTGCCATTGTAAAATGCAGTTGAACATGCCATGTATGAAAATAATGCAGCGGCCAACAACGAACAAGTAACATATCGCCATTACCAAATTAGAGCCTCTTGTTACACGTTGCCACTTTTTAATGCCACACAAAGAATTGTTCCTAAGATATGTTGTATGTCGCTGACTTCTCAAGACAAATCTTTCTTGCATATTTTTTCCCTAAAACTGGAATTGTTGTTTTTGATTTTAATGGAATGAAAAAATGCATTTCAAACATGATAAAAACATAAAGACGAAAAGCAGCACATGAAACGATTATTGCGTATGACAAAGAGGAAGTAATAAAGAATTCATGAAATTGCAGTTTTTTTCAACGGTTAGTTTTCAAAAGTTCAAATCCAGTTTTCTACCAATCAACATCAAAAGAAAAGCTGTCAGTTCAATGTAGTGATTTTGAAACATTTTAAGACTCTTACGGAAAGGATATCAATTGTCACCTGTCTCGAGACAATCGTTTTAATCAATGCATGTTTATATGGACTTAAAAAAACATTCACAGGAAAACAACAAGAAAAACGGTAATTACCATAATTTTGGCATTTTAGTGAACAAAATGCTATCTTGCATTGAACTTTACACAGAACATATGGTTTTTTACCTATTACTTATGCAGCCTAATATTTTTGGTTTATTTTTCAGATGTGAAGATGGGACATGACGATCATGGTACCAAATGCAGACAAGACTCTCAGTGTTCTGGGATTCTCTCGGTATGTTTCAAGCGTATTTGTCGCTGCATTCCTGGCTACCATTACGACCCTCGAGCGCATAAATGTGTCAGACGTGAGTATGTTCCCATTGACGAACATCTTTCACTATGATGGCCAAGAGGCCCAATTACGATTTTCTGATGATATAACGTTTTTGTTTTGCCATAATTTCGAAATTTAGGTTGTTTAGAAATTTAGGTTGTTTAAATCTCTCTCTCTCTCTCTCTCTCTCTCTCTCTCTCTCTCTC